>JAWNNV010000297.1:1800000-2291589 GCA_035044485.1 Scaptomyza reducta
TTGCAAAAGTTGGAAATAGTTACGCCAACAAGCTCACAGCTAAATGGACCCCCAATGGAATCCAAGGTATGTTAATTAACAACGTACAACATGTATACACTCATTAAGCAAACTCAACAACAAGATGGAAAACACTTTGGTATTTTTTTTTCTGTGTTGAACAGGAGCGCATGGTGCAAATTACGCGACAGAAACAGGGTGGCTTAGGACTGAGCATAAAGGGTGGCGCCGAACATAAATTGCCGATATTAATATCACGCATCTACAAGGATCAAGCGGCCGACATAACAGGCCAACTGTTTGTCGGCGATGCCATCATCAAGGTTAACGGTGAATATATTACCGCCTGCCCTCACGATGATGCTGTCAACATTCTGCGTAATGCCGGCGACATTGTTGTCCTCACTGTGAAACACTATCGGGCCGCAACACCATTCCTGCAGAAGCAATGTAAGTGCGACATGAATAACAAATTCCATTAAGAACAATCATTCGTCTTCATTCGTAGTGACAAAAGATACGCCCGATTCGGACAATGATGTCACTTGTGCCGAATTGAAGGCAGATGAAGGATACAAATCCTCAGTGAATAGTGGCACCATATCACGCAGTTGCAGTCGACCAATGTCTATATGCTCGGAGCCCGAGAAACGCTGGACAGATGTTGTCGCCGGTTAGTTGTACAAAGTAAAAACCTTGACAAGCGCCTTTCCTTAGCTATTTTTCGGCCCTTTTGTAGTACCCCTAATGATGGCCTATGTCACACGTTACATTTACGGCACGGACAAGTTGCGTCCAAATGCTTTTGAGGTTCGTGGCTTGAATGGCCTCACCACCGGGGTCATACACTGCGATGAACTCGCGATACTAAGTCAATGGCTCAAACTGATTACAGATAATGTTGTGGGTCTAACACATTTGCAGGTAAAAGTGGAGCAATAGTTTTTCTACAGTTTATACTATAATATAAACGTTACTTTTCTTTTCCTTCTTCTTAGATGAAACTTTATAATCGCAATTTTGCGGTAGGCGAACGCATTGAGTATATGGGCTGGGTGAATGAGGGTGTTATCAATAACAACATATCATGGCAAAGCTATAAGCCCAGATTTCTACTGCTCAAAGGAACTGAAGTGATGCTGTTCGAAACGCCACCCGTAAGTAGAAAAGTTGAATTACGGTATTTAAACAATAGAATCTGAATTTGAAAGATTTTTACTATATTCAAAGAGTAATTACTTATGGTCTAGCTTTTTCTAATAACTACTTTGTGACATGCACACAGAGTTGATTCATTTTGCTTTAAAAAGAATTGCAACCCCTATTTAAGGCACGTATATAATTGAATATAAAAGCGTTTTGCAGTCACGCTTCATGCTGGCTGGCACTGTGTTCATTTTGCCCCGAAGTTGTTCAAAGCAACTGCAGTCGCTATGCTGCGCTAATTTTATGTGTCAAGATTTAACCCTACATAAGTTAGATGCACCCCACAAACCACCGCTGGCTAACACACACACACACACACAGACATATGAGCGCGAAAAATACAAAATTGTACTTTTTCCTCTAATGAGCAGTCTTTGCATTGCAAATGGAACTTGGTTGCCTACGGCTTATGACGATGATTCATGCAACCCCTTTTCACCACACGCTGCACTCGCCACTTAACCCACCTGACAGAGTGCATAGTTACACTCTGATTATCAACAGCTATGAAGATGATGATGACGATGATGACGATGATGACGATTATGATGTTGATGATGATGACGATGATAATAATGAATAATGAAGCGCACTTAATGCACATTCAAATTATATTACTTTGGTTTATCTCATTGTAAGTTCTTTCTGCATTTGTTTAACTCATTGCAGCTTAATGTGGCTGGCATCAGCAAGGCCTTGGTGGTTTATAAAGTATATCAGACCATGTTTCGCATTGTCAAGGAATCGGAGACGGTGGACAGTCGACAGCATTGCTTCTTATTGCAAAGTTCCGGACACGAGCCGCGCTATTTGAGTGTGGAAACTCGACAAGAGCTGCTGCGCATTGAGAACAGTTGGAATGCGGCCATAGTGACCAGTGTTATTAAATTGGGGGTAAGTAACAAAATCACACACAAACACATATACACAGCTGTTAGTGTGAGTAAGTTAAGGCTGCTCTCATGACCTCCATTAGTTGCACAGACTAAAATACACATATATAATATTAATAGTATGTATCTGTGTGCAAGTTCCTCGCACTACGCTTGTTGATAATTTCGCATGTTTGTTTGTAATTAGGCCGGGCTGGTCGCAATGCAAACGTTGAGTATCGTGATTGCCAATTCCTCGTTAATACATATATACAAACACAACCCCACTCCCAACAAGCCTTGAACCAAAGTTCATGGTTGCTGACCTCAGAAAGAAATCAATATGAATAACAAGCGTACTCCGAAAGCCTTTTTAAGTTTTTTCACTTTAAATTGCAACAGGCAATTGAGACAAGCGAACTAATCTCAATTCTTATATACGTATTTTATATAATTTTTCTATAACTTGTCATGTAAAAAACATCGATGCTAATCGATACCTAATCCTTTTTCATGGATTGCATTAAGGTAGAAATATATTGAGAGCTTAAAACACAAACACATTTCAAAACGCAAACACAAAACAATGCATCAACAACTTTTCCATCAACTTTACAAAGTTGTAATATGGCCAAAGGGTACATATTTGATGGCACACAAAGATTGAACGGCCTTTAAACGAATTCATCTTATCATTTAAGGAACCCATATCGATTTTCAGATGTTAAGTTCAAGTTTTTAAGTTATCGCTATAGAAACACAGCTAACAAGTTTTGCGGCAGATTACATTGTTTAATGTTGCAAGTTTTGCTAACACAAACATGTACATATTTTCTATAGACATACGTATATACTATATGTAAACACAATGCTCGTAAGCTGTTAAAAAGTCAGAGTAAAGCCAATGACCGACAAAAGCGACGCACAGGACAACAACAGCAACCAAAAAGAAGGAATTTTTGGTCATGCTTTGAATCGATACGAATTCAGTTTTGCAATTTGGAACATTTTGTCGACACAAAGGCGGATTATTGAACATTTTGTGTTGTGTCAGTTGTTGTTCTTTTTTGTGGTTATTGATATTGCCAAGTGTGTGCCAAGCTATTAGAGTTATTCCCATTGCCTGATATATATGGCGTATACGTAATAAATATGAATAAGGCAATTTCAATCAATGTGCTGCCCTGCCCGCTGCTCCGCTGCCCTCATGAATGTCTACTCTTTAATAATATAATACCACTAACATGCAATATCAAAACATATATGTAATCGTATGTATCTATATAGCGCAAGACTTTTGCCGTTTCACATCATGGCAAGAGTGGTGGACTGACACTTGATTGGCAGGCGGGCTTCTCACTGACAGAGGGCGCCGATTCCACAATGGTCTGGCAGTATAAGTTCTCGCAGTTGCGCGGCTCCAGTGACGATGGCAAATCAAAGCTGAAGCTACACTTTCAGGACAGCGAGTCGCGAGCGATTGAAACCAAGGCAAGTATACTTAGACATATCAATTAGTTAACCCAAATCATCCCCTTTTAACCCCGTTATCACATCTTATAGGAATTGGAGTGCCAGGTGCTGCAAAGTTTGCTATTTTGTATGCATGCTTTCCTTACCGCCAAAGTGGCTTCGGTGGATCCAGCGTTCTTGAGTTCAATACAGCAGACCTAAGCTAACGAATCAAAAAAAAAAAACAACAAAAAGTTTATAGGCTAAGTGAACTTATAGTTGTATTTCAAAAATACGCAACAATTATATAAGTATATAAGCTATTATAAATTAAGCAAGTTATAGATACTACATGTATTATGCGATTATGTATAATGTGTAAGTAAATGGAATTAGTTAAATTTTGACTAGCTTAATATAATACTGAGTTAGATTTGATACTTACATACTTACTTAAACGAACAAAATTTGTAGAACGAATGAAACTTATATGAATGATAAACTTAAAGTGAAATCTCTTGGTGCAACACAAATGTAAATTTAAGCGTGCTCTAGGCTTCTTTTTCCTATATATAATCAAATCAAGTTGTCGATATAATTGAGCATACTATTCTACGTACTACACTTAGATAAAATACGTTTGTATTCGTTTTAATTAGGCTTTATGCAATTACTAATCACACACAGATAAACGAAGCTACTCAGACATCTGAAATCGAATTGAGTTAAGGGAAAAGCTCATTAATTTGTCAACTACAACATTATAAATGAATGTAAACGATGTGCATTATATAGTGAAAATATAATTTTCAATTTTAATGAACTTGCTATATTGTTAAAAACTAGGTATTTATATTCAAACAAACGTTGCGCTTTTTAACTTCAAAATCACTCATTTATTTATTAATATTTAAGCATGTCATGAACGCGCATTAGACAAACAAAGTTCTAGTTTGATTTTAAACTCTCTTTTACACAACAAAGCTATAAACAGCCACCGAAATTTGCATTCACAGTTTTTTATTAGATTTTAAACATACAAAAGGATCGTATCAACTTTTAGATTCCATTGTAAATACATCTAAGCATATACATCATATGTCATGCGTCAATTCAAATGTGTCTTTCACTTGAGCGATCACTGTAACGAGGAGAACAATATGTTGCTCATATTTATACATTAGGCATTTCCAATGGAACGAAGGGTTGATTTTTTGTACGTATTAATCGCAACAGCTTAATCATAAATATAATCTCATAAATATACTCGTACACTTGCCACAAACTGTCAGCGCAACTCATCAACGCAATCATATCAATTATTAAGCCCACGTAACCGCATATAGATGTACATTGAACCAAAAACAAAGCTAAATGTGACAGGATATTAAACACGATTACCAGAAACTAAGTGTAAAACAGAATTCAACAGTAACTACTTCGGTCTGCCGAAGATTTAATACCATTGCAGAAGAAGAAATACCAGTAGAAGTCAAACTAATGTTGTTTCGTTGAGATACCCGAAAAGTTGGATACCTATAGTTATAGTTGTAAATGAGAATTAACATTAAAAATAAATTCTCGATAGTGTCCGTCTGTCTTTTTGCATATTAAAGTCGATCTCAAGGAATAAAAGAGCTTAAACTAAACATTTGGTAACTAGATTTTTGTACATTATAATCAAACAAAAACTCTGTATGAGTTAGTACTGAATATCTTATTCGAGATATTCTGTTTTATAATAACCAAAAATATGGTCCGTCCACAAATACCTTAAAAATTGTCCGTAAAAACCCTTAAATAAGTTAAGAGAACTCTGCAAAGGTATCCTGGAAAATACATACAAATATATAAAACACAAAAAACATATTATATTCTCAAACATACATGCAACATAGAATATTTACGTAGACTGCAAAATAAACAAATACCAAAAACCAGCGAAAACCAAAAACCTTGCACAAAACAACTATAAATGCACCACAAAAATTAAAATGTATAAACGCTAACACAAATATTAGATAACCTGTAAGTATATTTACAATATATTTAAACAAACTGAACTACTTTATACCAAGTTACAAAACCAAAAATATATATGTATACATACAATATAAAGAGATGTCTTATCATAAATATCCAGTATAGCACATTCAGATATTTTTCCAATGTTTTTCATAAACGTGGACAACTTTAAAAGCTTTTTCACAGAATCCGATTGAGAAATCCTGTCGATAAGTGTATTTAATCCCAACTTCAAGGCACCTAAACAGACCAAAATACGTAAAATGCACTACAAATAATAAATAGAAATACATACACAAGAAATATTTAATCGAATACCAAAGCATTTGCAGGAAATAATCGCAAAATATTTTTTAAAAGCATACGTCAACAAGAACAAGGAATACATTTTCGGTATGCCGAATATTAAATACTCTTGCAAGCATCTAAAATACTTGAGAGCAAGGGTAAAACAAAAATACACAATCCATAACGAATACAAAAAAAAATATATAAACTGGGCATACCATACACATACATAGGATCAAAAATACAATATATAGCGCACGCAAAATTATTGATATCTTTTAAATGAATAAAGCAAAAGTATATTTCTCAGATAAGCTACACCATGATTTCAAGGCTTTATAGTATTTAAGTTGGATTGCTTAACGGCTCAGAAAAGTATTATTGATTTCAAATACAAATAATATAACGCCCAAACAAACTAAAATAAAATAAAATAATGCTGTTTGCAAAATCCGAATCAGATGCATTAAACACATCAGAGGATCAACATACGATTAGCTTTAAATATGTACACATTATAACTAGCATTTATATAATTCTGTTAAATAAAAGTCATGACACTCATATCCAATTACTTTATATACTTAGTATTTATAAATGATTTGCAAACAAATTTTTATATATTTAAAATATATATATATATCAAAAATTTATATATATATATGTGTGTGTGTATTCGTTTGAAATTATAATATAAAGCAAAAATAAAAATAAATAAATATAATAAAGACCTTAAATATGCAAAACTGATAAAGTTGTTTTATATTAGCAAGCCTTTTTATACCCTGAACCCATTGAAATGTGTAAAAAGGGTTTTGTGCAAAAGTATGTAACAGGAAAAAGGAAGCATCTCCAAACCCATAAAGTATATATATATATATATATATATATATATCCCTACTCGGTACAAGTTTGTTTCAAATTTTCGATAGCTCTGCTCGTTTCCGATAAACACATGTAATCGCGGGGATTAGGCGAGCTTATGTACCAAATCTGGAGTCTCTAGCTCTTATAGTCTCTGAGATCGCCGTGTTCATACCTATCCTTAGAACCTAGCAAAGAAAAGTTAAGTTAATCCTATTTAAAAAAAAAATAAATAGTTTTTTTGCTTTTCCACCCAATTAAAACACAATTTTTTTAATAGCAAATTAAAATACAATCTTTTAATTAAATGTAAGACAACTAAACAAAATGTATTCGATTTTTTAGTTTTTTGTTCATCACATTGCACTTTCACATGGCTGCGTGAAAATGCATTGAAAATCACTTTTCAACAAAAAGATTTTTTTTTTAAATTTTAATAATAATACGATTAAAACAAAGTTGATGGCTGCCAACTTTGCTTTTGTTAACACTTAAGATTTAGATACATTTTAGGATGGCAAAAATGATGCAAAAATTGAAAAAGAATTTTTTGAATTTATTGAGTGGTTTAAATTTTGGCTGTTTTAAACCCTCAATAGCTCAATACAATCAAATATTAATTTGAAATTATTAAAAAAAACTCTTTATTGGCAAAATCTCTTTATGGCTGTATGAAAAAGATTTTACCTAGAGCTCGACAGGGTTGAATTATACTAGTTTCTACTAAACTGCAACATGGTAACACTGGCTAACCTTATATATATATATTCTACTATATTATAAAGCTAGACATGTACAGATACAAACTCTCATATCCATTTAAAAGGTATTGAGAGTTAATCGTACCTTAAATTCCCTGTTGCATATGCACACAAATAACGTGAATGTTTTTTTTTCCAATACCTAAATATTTCTGTATTATCTACACAGCGGTTTTTTGTTGTTAAATATACAAACATACTTCATATGTATGTGTATGTATGGTAAATGTTATGTAATTTTGATTAGGATGTATTAATATTATTAATCGATATTATATGTTTTTTGTAGCATTATGGCTTGAAACTACTCGCTAAGTCTTAAACTTTAGGCTTTTGGTTTTGAGCTACAACTTCCTTGTTTTTTGTTCTTATTTTCAGTGGCGAAACCTAAGTAAGTACGTTGTATGCGAAATTTGCATTAGTATCCTAGAGGCATTAAGTTGCCTTAGAGCTAAGCTATAAAGTGTTTAAACTTTAAACATAAATCAAATTCTAACACATTCAAGTTTAAGGGTATGTTAAAGATTGATTAACTTTTCCCAAAGCTATACGTAATAGATTTGGAAGCGTGTCATTGGTCGAACTCAGACATCGGCTGCATCGCTCGCCTCGGTGTCAGCCAGTCGGACCAGGGTCACTGTCACCTCGGTGGCAACTCCATTTACGGCTAGTTGTTGATCCCGCCAAGGTGTTGTCAGTGTTCGTATGCGTTGCCTAAAGCTGCCCGGGGTAACAATCAACTTGTAGGTAGCCAAACCCGGTATCATAATAATCGAGGAGCCAGCTATGCACCAGCCCAAGGCATTTGCCCAATCCGGATACACATAATCCCCGTAGGTCAACGGTTCATAGCCCAACAGTCCATACACCGTGATGAACAACAGAAATATGGGCGCCACAAAGCGCCAGCAAACAATCCAGTATCTGCCCGGTGGAAAGCCAATCATATCCCGGATATCATCGCTGAAACGCTTTGTGCCATATATCCAGGAAACAGCAATCGCCTCAAAGAACACTGCCACCAGGATGGAATAGCCGGCAGCATAACGATCCAGCAGATGAAAGAAATAGAAGCCACCTTGTGTGCAACTGGCCAAGCCAACAACAAAGTACAGCGAGAACAAACCAGCCACAAAGAGCTCGCGATTCCTCTTTATCTTAGGGAACTCATCGCTCAGCGCTGTGATAATCGCTTCCGAGCCACCAAACTGTGTAAGATAGAAAGCAATTGATATTGGACTTGAACATTTACAAAAGTACTAAATCTTACCGAGCTGTCCAATCCCAACGTTAACAGCATCATGAAGAAGATTAAGGCCCAAAAAATGCTGCCTGGCATTGTGGCTATAGCCGCGGGATAGACAACGAATACGAGACCCGGTCCCTCGGTGGCCACATCCTCAATTCTCACGCCCGACGTGTGTGCCATGTAGCCGAGCACAGAGAATATCACGAAGCCTGCCACAAAGCTCGTTGCCGAGTTTATGAAACTGGTAAGCAGGGCATCTCTGTAAAGATAATCATCAGAAGAAACTCGTAAAATAAAACGATAAATTGCTCTTGCTATATAAGCTGTAGGTTAATCATATTTTAATGATAGTTAAGCATAGCTTTAATAAATTCAACTTACTTGTAAACATTATTGTGATATTTGTTGTACGAAGCGTAGGCGAGCAGTACACCAAATCCAGGACCCAACGAAAAGAAAACTTGAGTGGCAGCATCAACCCACACCTCAGCCTTGTAGATGGCATCAAAGTTGGGACTCAAATAATACTGAATACCCATGGCAGAGCCCGGCAAGGTAATGCCCCGTATCAGCAATATAAGCAGCACAGCATAGGGGAAGAGTGCGGTGAACCAAACAACTTTGCCCGACGTGCTAATACCCTTCCACAACGAAAAGTAACAAATCAGATAAACCATCAACAAACACAATGCCATATCCCAACGTATATGGCCAAGATCATGAATGCCCTCGCTGTGATTTAGCTCGAGAATATAACGACTGTAAATTGAAGATGAAGTTAAGTAGAAAAAATAAAAAGATATTCAAACTTTCACTCACTTGAAGTACTCAGATGCTGCTGACTGGAATCTTTCCACTGGCACAACGGGAGCCATGCTTGCAAAAGTCAAATTCGTATACGATTCATTCGCAAAGAACAAACTCTGATTGTTAAAGGCATAGAAATCACTTATGTTGCCAACGACCGGACGTGCATTCTGACCCTCAAACTAGGAACAAAATGTTTTAATAACGTTGCTACAAAAACCTTTTAATTTTTATTTACCGGCTTGCAGTTGGGCGTATTCCAGACATTATTACATGACGTCCAGGGCAGCACACTCGTGAAGGAGGCGAAAAAGAAACGCAACGACCACGCAATGATCACATTGTAATAAAAGTCCACATAGAAAGCGATTAGCACCACAGCATAGCCTATGCCTAATACAAAACTATTTGTGTTAACGTATTGCTAAGCGAATTAGTCAGTTTCCCTGTACTTACCTTTAAACAGCGGCACTAAACGACCCCAACATGTTATTGCACCCTTGCGATTGTGCTGTCCCAGCGCCAATTCCATGTAGAATAGTGGTATACCGCCCACAACCAACATAATGCAATAGGGCACAAGAAAGGCGCCTGCAAAAAAATATAAACAAAAATATATAAAAAAATATGAAATTAAACAATTTTTGGATCATTCTCAGCCAAAAATATGATCCAAATTGTTCCAAATTTGACTAAGTTAAAGCCGTTGAAAGTTTGGAACTACCCTAAAGTAGTTTTTTTGATAGCCAGGTTTTAAAATTTAAATGGAATATTAATCCTTTGATATTGCATTTGATAATCGTTTGATATTTGATGTTGGGGAAAAAGTCCTTACAGCTTGGAATTGCGTTTTCAGACCTTAATCGAATACACAAAAAAATCAATTCTTTCTATAACGCTTCATTTTTGACAGTGACTCGTTCCAACCCTAAATCAAAGACTGCATCAACTATGTAATGTAATTTGCCTGCAACTAACTAACGGTTGGGCAGTCTCTTTGTGATTAAAGCGCAATTAAGTTTTCTAATATTCAACAGCTCCCCAGGCACTATAAATATTATGCAAAAACAATGCATGTTGGGTGTGCCCAAGCGAGTGAGTGTGTGTGTGTGATCAGTGTCAGTGTCTGTTTTTGTCGCTCTATGGCTCGAACATTGACACACACACACATACAGAGATATACACAAAATCAAATTGTTTCACAAGTGCCACTCTAAGGACATTTTAAAAACATTAACATCATCCCGTTGCTGGCAATAGGACAAGCAAACATACATACATACATACATAAAGGACACAAGGACATAGAAAGACCGCTCGACTCTGCTCTGCTGTGCTCCAATTCAGGCTCTGGGCCCTGTCTCATGCAGCCGTCGACGTCTCTCAACGTGGTCGGTTAGCTTCCTACTCTCCTCACCGTTTTTAGTGTTCCTCTGTTCTGGCAATTGCTAAAGTGCCATCGATACTTTGTTGAGTGACAGCGGGGCGTTTTATGATTTGATTATGTCTATTAGCAAGGCAAAGTGGGCGACAAAGTCGACGCCGACGACGACGACTACATTGACAACATTGCCCATTATGCAAACTCATACATACATACACACACACATAACTGGGAGAGAAAAAAAGGCTCTGTAACATACAACGCTGTCAATGATGTAGAAAATGTAAAACAAAAAAGACAAAGAGAAAAAAGCGTACAACATACAGTAATAATGCCAGGACAAGATAAGGATCTTCAGAATCAAATGCAGCTCTGTTGCTGAAGCTGTAATTTCCGTTACTTTGCCCCCACAACACATTTCCGGTTATGTCACACGGTCTATTTATAGCACAGAAAAGTTATGCATATGGAAAATTTATGATTTTAAAGTACATATTTATTAAGGCAATTAAATGGAGTGAAAATTACTACTTTTAAAATGTGTAAAAAATATAAGGAAAGCAAAAAAAAACACTAACAATTAGAGAAGGAATTTCTAGAAAAACCTTTTGAGTAGTTTTAGGGTGTTTTGATTCATTAAAGTATTTATAATGTGAGATCTCAATTAGGAGTTTTAATTTGTGTAACAATTATTGGATGAGCAAAAAAAAGCTTTTAAAAATTATAGAAGGAATTTTTAGGAAAACCTTTTGGGGAATTTTAGTAAATTTTGATTGTTTGCAGTATTTATAATGTGAAATCTGAATTAGGCGTTAAAAGTTGTGTAACTATTAAAAGGAGAGAAAGAAAAACATTTAAAAATGATAGAAGGAATTTTTGGGAAAACCTTTTGAGGATTTTTAGGCAATTTTGATTTTTAAAGTATACGAAAAACATTTTATTTATACGTCCATAGTTTGCTCTCAACTTAAAATAGTTGAGTTTTTCCTTTTTTGTTTGGAACTAATTTTTTTCCTGTACCCATTAACTGTTGCTAAGCGTTTGTAGTCTAAAGACTTAGAAATTGCTGGAAGCGTCCTTTTAGAACGGGTTTTAATCATACAATAAATACAGAATTATAGCTAAAGTAGTAATGAACTACTCGCGAAGACTCAAGCATACTGTTAAAATATTACCCACCAACTATTTGCAAGCGTTTGTACTCTAAAGACTTAGGAATTGCTGGAATGCTTTGCAACAGTTTTTTTTTATTATACAAAATAACATAATTCTAGCTAAAGTAGTAATGAACTACTCGTGAAGACTTAAGCTCAAAATGTAAATTAAAAATCGCAATAGAATGTGTAAAAGTGAATAAGTTCTTTAAAAAAAAAGCGCTAACAAACACAACGTTAACCATAACTGTGGTTAAGCCCTCTGGAACTATTTTTCTATTTTAATGCACTATTCGCAGAGGTAAACATCCAACCGTTGATAAAACCACATAAATGCGTACTTTATGAAGAAAAAAATGAAATATTTTATCCATCTGCAGCAACTTAAATCGCAAAGTTCAGGAATTTTATTATAGTTGCTGTGAGCTAAATAATAATAATAAAAAAAAGAAATGGGTAGAAGAGAAAAAAATATTAAATGCCCACTAAGCTGAGGGGGCATTAAAAGCTAATAATCGCAACCTGTTGGTAACTGCCACAACGTTGAGGCTAACGGTAAAGTTAAGCCTGGCAACGTTGCCAAGTCAGTAAAGTAACAACAAAAAAGAGAGAAAGAAGGCAAAAAAAATGAAAACTAAGCTGTCACTGATTGAGCGCAATGAAGCGTATGAAATAACAATTTATTTTTTAAGAGCTGGGAGAGAGAGAGGAAAATATATGAAAAAATGATTGTGCCAAAGGCCAACAAGCATATGAAATAGTCATGAAACTATAAAGGAAAAAGGCAACCAGCACACACACACACACACTCATATATATCCTGATTTACGAATGAAAATTCATATCAAGGGCTAAGTGCTGCCGTCAAAAAACGTGTGCCGCACATGAATTTGCCACACACAATGCGTCTTGGTTTTCTTTTTTCCCTTTCAGTAACAATAAAAGCCTAGAAATCACCCTTCTTCTACCACGCTTCCTGCCCCTCCGTTCCTTGCCTGTCAGCGTATTGCGGTAAAGGAGATGGTGGCAAAAATAAGGAGGCCAAATGCGATTATGACTGCCAGATTTAGTTGTCATACAAAAGCACTTAACTTTGAAATTGTTTTGAATGATGGCGTTGCCAACGAAGATCACAAGCTCCTAAGCATATATACATATGTATCAAGCTGTATACGTATGTGTGTGTGTTGAAGTCGCTCGTCTGGACTCTTGGGTAATTTCTTAGAGGAAGTACGCACTTAGAACACCCCTGAAAGCCCGCATTCGCCTTCACTTGCGTTAATGGCCGCACTTCGCACGCATTTTAGCCGCCCCTCCCCCCTCGTTCACAGCACTTGTCAAAGTGTTAACAAGGCCAAGTCACTTGTTATGCGGTCCAACTCGACTTGCGTTGAGTTGAGTTGAGTTTCTCTCGCTCAAATGATGTGTAAAGCTTTATAAATGATTTTCATTGTGGCATTGTGCGGCTAATTGGCCAACCGAACTGTAGTGTATAAGTTAAAAGGAATAGAGAGAGATGAGATATTTAACTACTTACCACCGCCATTTTTGTAGCACAAATAGGGAAATCTCCAGACGTTTGCTAAATCGACGGCGAATCCAATGACCGATAGTAAAAAATCCACTTTGCCGCTCCATGTTTCGCGTTGATCGTTAATGCTATCTGTGTTATCGTTGTTGTCGTGTGGCGTGGACGTTTTACCAACTTGTCCGGTCGGTGACATCGCCGTGTTGCGACGATGTCCGTGTTACCTTGGCCAAAACGTCGTCGTCGTCGTCGTCGTTTTCGCCCCAAAGCGCGACCAAAATCAAGTCTGCCAAAAAGAATGGAAAAAAAAACATATATATTTATTAAACCTATCAATTCGCAAAACAGGTTTTAAACATTTTGCATGTTTGTGGCATACGCTGCTTGAGAGGGTTTAAGGCCCGTCACTTGATGGTCAATTGAGCTTAACGTGTGTATGTGTGCCTGTGTGTATCTGTGTGTGTGTGTGTGTGTTGGTGATATGTCCATAACACTTGAAATTTGGTTTGGCCACGACATGTGTGCTCTCTCTAGCCCTTCGAGTGTTTGTGTCCGTTTATTACGCATACGACATGTGTGGTGGAAAAACACTTGACAATTACATACAGCACAAAACAACAACAACAAAACCTTACCCTATCGACAAAATCAGAGTTTCCTTTTTTATTTATTGTGTTCACAGGCATGAAGCACTATGTCTTCAATTTTTCGCACATAATGAATTGCTCCACTTTAAAATCAGTTCGCGCATTAGCTTAATTTAACCCAAAAAGGGAAGGGAGAGAGGGAGAGCGAAGTGTAGCTCAATTAAAAGCGCAGTGCATAGACTCAAGATTCAATTAAACAATTAAAATATAAAGCTCAGTGAAGATCTCAAAGCAAATTAAATTGGCTTCTTCATGTGTAAGTACATATGAAAAACCATATTAAAATCATTCGTATCATGGAAGAAAATATGTTTTATTTTAAGTATTGCTTAAGACTTTGCTCTGCTTTGCTTCAACGTAAAGCTTAATGCACTCTATTCGATGCTAGGATGTGAAAATTATATTTTCCAAAACTCGTCAGCTATAGTTTACTATATACATTTTGTTTTTAAGTTGTTTTCTTAACACTTTATGTATAAGCAGTGTTGTAATCAGAGGTATGCAAATCGTATGAAAATCCAACAAAGTATTCACTGTCACTGTCACAAGAATGTAAAATTTAATAACTGGTTTAGTTGCATCAACCTATTTAGTAACAAGACAAGCTTGAAATAACTGTGTGTAAATATCAAAGAAGTATCGTAAAGTGTGTATTTATAGACGTAAATGCAAATGTTTGTGCATATATAATCGTAAAAAATACTTGTGACTTTTTAACTTCTTAAGTATATCTTTATGAAACAATTTTATTAACTAAGATGTGTGTGGACAACTAAATATAGTAAATATTGTATCAAATGTACGCGTAAAAAATAAAATATTACATTTTTTCAGAAGTTATTTTGTATACTGCAAAGTTATAAAAAAAAATTTATTGAGTTAAACATAATTTTTCTTCTTAGCCAATTTTTAGCTAAGAGTTAAACATAATTTTTCTTCTTTAATTTAACCAAACATTTCAAAAGAAAAAAGTGCGTTAAAGTAAAAAACAAAACACTTTAGCTTAAAACAAGAATTTTACAGATTTTTTTAGTTGAATTCACTTTAATTTATTACATACCTGCTATATTCGAAAATTTAAATCACAAATTTTTGCCAATCCATTTTCAATTTTACACAATTTCACAAAACAATTAATGCAAAAGTTTTAAATTAAGAACTTTCTTACACCTCGCCCTCCAATCTTTCGCCCAAAACCAACGCCAATTGCCCAAAACTTTTGCTCACTTTAATTGGCACACATACTACTTTCACATTTAGCCTAAGATTATATCTCAACATCAACCAAAATAAATCAGTTGTTGCGCTAACGGTAACATTCAAACGTATGCAAGCAATTTCACTATGCCAGTGACTTTTATAGCCAGCGACAAGTGGTTGGCTGCACCTGCCACCCCTACCCCCATTCTACATGTATGTGTGTGTGTGTGTGTGTGCAAGTTTTTGTTTCTGTGTGTGTCAAACGCAGCAAGTTCTGAAGTTGAAAAGTCGCATGCGCCAAGGAAACGTCGTCCAAACGGATGTGACCAATTAGAGAGTTGCCTTTGTGCGTATGTACGCATGTTAACATACGTATGTATGTACATTTGTGTGTATTTGGGTACTCGTGCATATGTATGTCACAGTTAGCTTACTGTTAAACGCTAAGCTTTTGCCTGCCTCAGCGCTGAGCTTTCTTAACAGCGCTCTGTTAAGCAGCTGTTATGCATTTTATTCTTGTTTTTCAACCAAATTCAATGAATGACATTAAATGAATAATTTAAAAATATTAAAACCTAATGCATTAAATAAATTACACTAGTTGCAATTAATTTATGTCACAACTTTCGCAATTAAATGCTGCTTAAATGTTTCAAAAATAAACATCAATATTTTTGCTATGTGTAACACATTCATCTACATACGATTTATATGAAAAAGTTTAGCAAGATCTTTGCATATAAATATGTATGAACAAAAAGCGGCAAGAGAACTATTTATGCCACGCTTTTCTCTCCCATTTCGAAAAATCCAAGTGAATATCAGCGTAAACAAAATGTCTTTTTTTAAACATTTTCAATACGATTTTTCCTGCCCAGCGACACAAAATAGCGCGAGAGTTTCGAGAGCAGCCAGTTGCCAACGGATTTTCATCGAAAACGGCCACAGAATAATGCAGTGCTAAGAAATACGCAAACGCATTTCGAAAACAGTGCAACGGGTTCTAGAACTTCAAAGAGATTGAAGAGAGAATAGAAAATGTGCATATGGAACTTCCAACTGCGATTATAACTACACAAAACTCATAACGTTTAACAGTTAGTTATGGGCACACATTTATTTCTTTTTGTATCAAATAGACTATATGCTCGATTCGGTTTATGTTTTTATATAAGAGTCAACGAGCATTATTTTTAATTTCGCTGTTGATAATATGCAAATGTGTAGGCAAAAAAAAAAAAAAACTAGAAAAGAAAAGAAATTGAGAATTTGTACGAAAAGTCGAGCAACAAAAACAACACACAAATTAAACTAAAAACAAAATAAATAAAAATATTTGCAAGCTTTACAAACAGTATGCGAATGCTTGTGTGTGTGTATGTGTGTGTGTGTGTAAGTGTATTGGTATGCGTGCAGACTGCTAGACGGCTCAATCAAATATTTGTTTGACAACAACAATAAGTACAAAAGAGCTAAGAGCTAAACTAAATATATACAAAACAACATTGAACTTAAGCCGATTGGCACTTAAATGCAATCGAGGAATGTATTCGGTTCGGTTTTTTTTTTGTGTTGTTCTTAATTTGTGTTGCAAAAAGAGTTTATAAATTACATTAATTGTCGTTGTTGTTTTGGCGCCCATTAACCAGGAAGTGAACACAATAACAAGAACAAACAATGAAAACGCATTAATACGTGAAAGACCAAAGCTGCAAAAGATATAAATTTGAGCAAAAATAAAACAAGAACACATGTAAAATAGGCCCATAAATATACAACATACATAAATACGGTCGATCTGCATGTATTTATGTACTGATTGCCTTTGTGCAGGCTGCTATAAATATTTACAATGCTTTTGTTAATCTTGTTCTACGTCAAATACCGAAATACTCTTTTTCCTACGATTTACGATTTAAACCCAATTTTTTGTTTTTCTATTTTTCTAGTAGTGCATATATATGTATACGTAAATCGTACACATGTTTTTAGCTGTGCAATAATGTTTTACAACAAGAACTGAATAATTTAAACCGATTCAGACACTCCAAAAACATTCTCCATAATAGTACTATAACAAATAAACTTCAAAACAATAAATATGTCGAAAAAACCACGAGGGCATATACACAAAATACGTGAATTCGAATTGGAAAAGGTAATGTCCATAATGAAACTAATTTAATGACTTCCAAATATTCCAAAATTGCTTGAAATATAATTTGAATTGACCTCCCACAAACAATTTTATTGATATTATATACAACTAGAAAGTCATAAAAACATAAAAAAAACTGTGCAAAAAATTGTGAATTTTTAGATTTTATTATGAGTCTGTTGCCCGATTATTACTATATCCCATATGCAGTCAGTTTCAACTTCCTTTTGTATACTTTTGCCGGTTGTGTAGATTTTTATCTAGAAAAGCAGCCGGAAAGATTGAAGAATATGACTTCTTCTTTCCCTAACATGATTATGCAGGTCTGTTTTGAATACCCTCTGCACAAAAAATTCTAGGAACTGGGCCCAATTAAAAAATATTACAATAATCAGTTTTTGGACACGCGTGCTCCGACTCGCATTTTCCAAAACATTTCTAGTATAATTTTGTTGGAAAAAAAATTGTTGCTGTGCCAAAATGTTTCAATTGAACAGTGTTCCTTTAATACAATGAACTCAAAAGCGTTTATCAAAAATAAAATTATTTCCTGGAAATATTATAGATGAGTTTACATAGGTCTTAATAAGAAAATAATAGCATTTTGCGAATTGCCAACATGATATAAAAGTCTAATTAATGCTTAACTGATTCCACGAATATGTACAAATTATCTCTTTGATTTATATCTAGGGTATTTGAACTTCGGTCAATCGATCAAATTAAGTTCTTTTCAGTTGGCACACGGCCAAAAATCTCTTCGCTCTGATCTAATAGTTAACGCTAACGCGAAGAAGACAAAAAAAAACGAAGAAAACATTTCATTTTATTGGGCAGCAAACAGAGGCTGGGCATAATGTCAAAAATAAAGTAACATTAAAAATGTCTGGTCGTGCATTTCTATATACTATGCATACTATATATATTACATACACATACCTAAATAGGTCTATTTCATCTAATAAATGCAACATAATTAATAATCTTACCTGTTAAACAGATTCAACTTGTCGATGAGTTTGATATCATTCAAATTGTGGGCGAAGGATGGTTTGGCAAGATATTGTTGGTTGAACATCGGGGATCTCAAACCGAAATGGTGCTCAAGGCGGTTCCCAAGCCCTACGTGACTCTGCGCGACTTCTATCGCGAATTTCACTACGGCCTCCATTTGGGCGTGCATCGGCATATTGTAACCACATACGATGTGGCCTTTGAGACGGCCGGTTTTTATGTATTCACACAGGAGTACGCACCACTGGGTATGTATATGTTTAGTTTCAGCTCATTAAGCAAACTATTAATTGGGTTCTCTCATTCTAGGTGATCTGACATCAAACGTGACTGAAACTGGTGTGGGTGAGGTTTATAGCAAGCGTGTGGCAAAGCAGTTGGCCTCCGCTATAGATTACATGCATTCAAAGTAAGTAAAGTAAAGATCGTGAGTAAGGGGGCGAAAAGAGAGAGATAAAGTTAAATTTTGTGGACAGAAACAGGTGTAGATAGATGAGGGAGAATAGGGAATTGAGAGGATAATATGGAGAGAGATTATTGTCACTCAAATGATAAGAGAAAATGACGTATAAAATATGGGAGAAGAGAAGTGACACTGAGAGAGAGCGGAGCGAGAAAGAGCACAAAACTTTAGCTCACTAACAACTTTTCACACACTAAATCACTTCACTAAAAGCCCATCAAAAGCCGCTTGAAACTTTGAGAATCGCAAAGGAGAGCGATGCTTATAAAAACTTGTGTTTGAGAGTAAATTCTAGCTTCCTTTCCAAGAACCTTTTCACCTCTCAATCATTGATGTTAATCATGTTGTGCTTTTTCTTATTCTTTATTTTATCTATAAATTTAACTCTTCTTTTAGAGACATTGTGCATCGTGACATTAAACTTGATAATGTGCTCATATATCGTTCGGATTTTCAACGCGTCAAACTTTGTGATTTTGGCGAGTCATTTCAAACGGGTACGATTGTGGAACGGCGCAACGAATGGTTGCCCTACAGTCCGCCGGAAGTATTAGAAGTCAAGCCCGAAGGCACCTACAAGTAAGCTATCTTAAATATGCGATAGAATATATATGTATCACATTTTTTGTGTTCCACCCTAAGAGCTGATCCCAGTCACGATGTTTGGCAATTCGGCATTGTTATATTCGTATGCCTGACGGGCTGTTTACCCTGGCAGAAGGCATCCTCCGAAGATCCACGCTATGTACGCTATATGAACTGGCAGGGCAGTATAATGATGATGCCCCTAAGACGTACACCAAAACTTTTTAAGGTAAGTTTGGAAGACGATGAAAAAACTTTGAAGTGAAATAATATTAACATTTATATTTGTAGCTGCTCACATCACGCGCTCAGCGAATGTTTAAACGGTTTCTGGAGCCACGCAGCGGGAACAGACCAAAGAGCTTGGGTGACTTAACCCGGTTCATCGATGACCGTTGGCTTGCAAAGACGGCCGAGAAGGAGATGGCCGAGTATGAGACAGACGAATTGTGCCCCTCCATGTATTCCTTTCACAGCAGTCCCGATGAGAAGAATCGTCTGTTGTACACCTTGGCGGATTGTGGTATTGAAACCAATGTGGATCGTCAGCAGAAAAAGAATCGTATAAAAGACTGGATAGAGTCGTCCATCATAACAGAGGAAGACGAGGTAAGGAATACTTGTTTCAAAACTACACAGATCCATTTAATCCGACACAACTTTTGCAGGAGGAGAACGAGGAAACCAACTCTGCATCGCCATCCTCATCGGTATCACGTGAACCAGTACCGGGACATATTTCCTCCATAAGACAGCCGCAAAAGCAGCCGGATAAGCCCAAAGAGATAAAGAGCACATTGAAGGATGCAACACAGAAGCACTTTGATCCTCGAACGGGTGCACTGCAGCAGGGGCCAAGTGAAATGGGCATGGCCCTGCACTCATCGAGGTCCACTACTTTGGCTTCCTCATCGACGCTCAACAATGCAGATAGTATGCTGACTCTGGGATCCCGCCAGGATATGCTGGCCAGCAATTTGACCATATACAATTCAATGGAAATAGAGCTGAATCGTTTAGGTAAGGATCAGGGATCACTACTGCAAGTCGATGGCTTTTTAAATCAGTCACGGAGCAACAACAGCCTACTAACCACACCCGATGTGCCGCGGCCACCGATGCACGCCGTCCACTCCACCTCCTCCTATATGGCAACTGCCAAGAACTCCATTGGCGTCGGCACCCGTAGCTCCACCAAAAGCATACTGCAACGCTCCAAATCCGATTCACTGCAGTCGGCCATGTATCAAAGCATGCCGACCATTGACAATGCCAACTCCTATGCCGCTTTTAACACCAACAATAATAATAATAATAATACTATTAGTTATAATAATGCGGGCCTGCAACCAATGCAGATCAGTTATGCGCCCAATGGCAGTGCCTACTTTACAAGTGGCAATAATACAGTTGGTAACAAAACTAATAGTCCGAATAAAACTGTGACTTTTATGGGCTTGACTAATGCCTTTCAATCGCTTGCTCAACTCCCCGTGCTGTCCAATAATCCTGTTGAGGCGACCGAGTCGGCGCCTTTTGCGAATTATTTTAATCGCTCTCACAATGATTCTCAAGTCAAAGACAGCGCATATGGATCGACGGACGTTAACGATACGATTAGCCATCAACCACTGCCGCCGCATAACACCACAACACCCAGGCAGATGGTATACAATGGCGTGCGAGAATCATCCCACTCCAATATGAAGGATACGGCCTACGACCGGACGGTGGTGACCAACAGCAACAGTGCGCGAAAGCGAAGATAGCTTGAATCCAATTCAATATTCAACATACACAATTTGCAAGTTCCAATAAATTATAAACGTACATTTGTTAACACTTCTGGTTTTTCTTTACTTTTTAAAACTTGTTGGGCAGGTGGAAATAATTGAAACGCATCTTTACGTTCTTAAAAAATTACGTTTCCTTTATTTTGCGTAAAAATCCAAAAAACAAGCAGCAGACGACGACGTCTGTGGCGCTTACTTGAGGGGAATAAAACGTGAGCTGTGGGTGGCACCAATACCGGGCCTACCGTGCTTGACGGGCTTATAGGTCAACGCAAATTCACCCAAGTAGTGTCCAATCATTTCAGGCTTGACCTCAACCTATTGAGAATACCGAGCATTGATTAGTTTGAGACAATATAAATAGCTTTCGGTTCGGTTGCTTACCTGGCCAAAGTCCTTGCCATTGTAAACACCAATGATGGAGCCGGTCATCTCGGGCACAATGATCATGTTCCTCAGATGAGTCTTCACAATCTCGGGCTTCTCATTTGGTGGCGCCTCCTTCTTGGCCTTGCGCAGCTTCTTGATCAGTGCCATTGGCTTGCGCTTCAGACCACGGGAGAAACGCCTGCGAGCACGGCTGTGCATCAGCTCCACCAACTGGTTGCTGCCGACCAAACAATGAGGTTAGTTTCTGGGGACGCTGCTGGCCATCGAGTGGTATTACTTACTTGGGCATATCCAACAGCTGGTCCAAGTCCACACCACGGTAGGTGAACTTCTTGAAGGTACGCTTCTTCTTGAGAGTTTCATCGACTTGCTGTTTGCGACACCCAAAAAATACAAAACAAAAACCATATTAGCTAAGTTTGTCACCGCTTTGGAAATGCGATATAGCACATAAAACTCTAAAATAATATTGGCAAGCATGCGCAGAATATTGGATTTGTCATAATATAAATTAGTCTAGCTGTTCTGCACACGGATGTTCAATATTTTCTTAGATTTTTACACAAAAATTACATCGGCCATCTTGACGTTTGCAGTCTAGGGAACGGAAAGAAACAGACCGAGCAGCGTTGCCACTGGATTCAAAAAATTGGGTTGCCACCCTTTTCGATCACAGCTAAAATATTTGGTCACATTGCTAGAAAGAGCCAGAGTTGATTTTGAACCTATGGAACTGGCTGCGAATGAACAGGGCCAATATGCCGCCAATTTTGTTGATTAAAGCTTAAGAATGCATATAAACTTCTAGATATATACATTATTTTAATTTTTTCATTATTAATTCAGATCATGTCACAGTTTAATGTTATTTTATTTCTTCAAAACAAATTAATATAGTACCTTAAAATTAAGTTTAATTAAAGTTTATTAAAAAAATTAATGAAACCGTCAAACAGTTCGCTGAGTCGTGTCAATAATCTGTTCTCACGCGCACGTCAGCAGGAAAAACAGCTGTGCTCGTGGTGGTCGCGCAGAAACCCAAACAATGCTGACGTTACCAAAATTGCGTTTTAAAAGACAAACGAAGACGACATGTGTAAAATGTGCACGACGTAAAAACGAAATTATTACCTCAAATAGTATTTAATGCATTTTCAAATAGTATTCGCTTGCCAAATGCAAGCTAAAATCAAACTGTACTGCCCTACGTTTCGTTTATAAGTTTTTGTTGTTTTTGATTTTTTTTTGTGGCGGTTTTGCACTTGTTTTTTGTTTTTGTGTGATTATCAAGTAAGTGTGAGTGATTACAATTGCAACATAGTGTGAAGCTAACCCTTTGTTTGTTATCTTCTTTTGTTTTTAGCATACGCAAACAGAGTGTCGACGGCGAAAAAAGTAGAAACTTGGCTTAGCTCAGCCTCAGCCACAGGTGAAAGCGAGTTTTGATTGCATCATGTTCGCGCATTCAGGCCATGTTATGACGCTGGCCAATAGCATAATTGGTGTCGGCATTCTGGCCATGCCTTTCTGTTTCCAAAAGTGCGGCATCATCTTGTCCATCGTGCTGCTGATACTCAGCAACTGGATAACGCGCGTCTGCTGTCATTATCTGATCAAAACATCGTTGCTGACACGTCGCAAGAGTTTCGAAATGCTGGGATTGCATGCATTTGGCACGTCGGGCAAACTGTTGGCGGAACTCTGCATCATTGGCTATCTGATTGGCACGTGCATAACCTACTTTGTGGTCGTTGGAGACTTGGGTCCACAGATTGTTGCAAAGTTGTTTAATCTGGAAATGGCCGAGAACCAACATCTGCGCACAGTGGTCATGTGTGCGGTCACTGTCTGCTGTATTGTGCCGCTGGGCATGCTGCGTAATGTGGACAGCTTATCGACAGTCTGCACCGCATCGATTGGTTTCTATGTGTGCCTCATGCTTAAGATTGTGCTCGAGTCTGAGGCACATATTGTGGCCAACGATTGGACAGAGAAGGTTGTGTATTGGGAGCCAGCGGGAGTCCTACAGTGTTTGCCCATCTTTAGTATGGCATTATCCTGTCAAATGTATGTACTTTCCAAAATCCTTATAGATATTGATTGCTTTGTTTCTTATCAAACATATTGAATTGCAGGCAACTTTTTGAAGTCTTTGAGAGCATCAATAACCAAAGTCTGGACAGGCTGAATGGCATTGTACGCAATGCAACTTGGATATGTACACTGGTTTATATAGCCGTTGGTTTCTTTGGCTATGTGGCTTTCTGCACGCACAGTTTTTCTGGTATTACGTTTTACTACCCATAGAACTGCATAAATGTCTAATTTACTCACTTTTATTGAAGGTAACATTTTGATTAATCTGTCGCAATCGTTTGGCAGTGATGTGATTAAAGTTGGTTTTGTGCTATCGATAGCATTCAGCTTTCCCCTGGTCATATTCCCCTGCAGAGCGAGCATATACTCCTTGCTGTACAAAAAGGTAAGGACTGCAACTTCGGTAACAGTCATAGAAATCGGATTTATATTAACTGTCATTCACGGCAGGGACACATGGAAAGCGGCAGTTATATACCCGAGCAACGCTTTCGGTTAATTACACTCTTCATCGTATTCTTCTCACTGTGCGTGGCGCTTGTGATTCCATCGGTGGAGCTGATAATTGGACTGGTGGGCTCTACAATTGGTGTGGCCATTTGTATTATGTTTCCGGCATCGAGCTTCCGAAAGATAATCAAAAAGGATTCCACCGAACGCACTTTGGCACAATTTGTATTTGTTAGCGGCTTTTGTCTAATGATACTCGGCACCTATGCAAATTTAAATGCCATAGATGCACAGAGTTCGGGTCCACAATTTGATGGAGGACAGGTTGTGACACCATTATTGCTTAACGAGAATCCACCGCCGGATGTGCCACAAGATTTAAAGAACTCTGGCATACTAAAACATTTGGTGAAAACACCTGATGTGGAAGTCAAAGCAGTATTTAATAAACTTGAAGATGACAAAAGTAACGTGGATAACAAAAATGTCGTAGAACAGCTAAGTGTTGTGATTGCTGCAACGGAGAATCCACCAATGCCTCCACTCCCCGTGGATGAATCACATGGCGTGGAACAAACAAACGATTCACCCTTGGAGAACACAGAAAGCTTACCCAAAGTGGAAGCTAAAGTGGTTGCCGAAATTGAAGATAAGCCAGTTGCAAAGAAAAACGTGACAAAAGCAGAAATTCCACCTGCAGCTATAAAGCAGGAAGCTTCAAAGCCATTGGACACAGAAGTACAGCAAACCATTGATGGAGCTGCTATTAAGAAGGAAGAAGAAATTACAGCTGAAGAGCTAAAAGATAAACCAAATACCGATGAGCTGCGCGCCCAAGAAAAGGAACTTAAAGAAAAAATGGATATCTTGGAACGCACCGTGAACAAACTCACTGAGGAGTTGGCAAAAGAAATGCCACAAAATCCGGATACAATGAAACTCTTGGAACACAGCGTTAATAAAGTGACCAATCAATTGAAAGATCATAAACCAGTTATACCAAAACATATATCGGTGAATGAGCTCGCTGAAGCACTGAATCAGGTCAAAGAAACCAATCGTCTAGAGGAGCAGCAGCATGAAAAGTCAAAGCTGCCTCAGCCAGAACTAGAACCGCAAAAGGTCAACAATCAGCCAGCTAAAGAACGCAAGCCAGCTTCACTAATGGAAATTCTGACAGAAAATGTGCATGCACAGGAAGAGCTGGAAGCGCATGCTGGCGTCTTTGAGCCACTCTCCTACAAAACGGGAGAGCTGCTCAAGCATGCAGCCAATGCAAATGTACCATCACTGGCCCAACGACTGCCAATACCACTGGCCTTGCTGGCCAATTCAACACAGACCAAACCCAACAATACCATGAAAGAAATTGTCAAAGATAACGCATCGAGCAAGGCTGACAATGTTGAAGCGATTAGGCGAGAGCTGTTGCAAGTTAAAGAGTTGCAACTATCTACAACGCAGTCCGCGTTACGCGTTAAACGTGATGCCGATGGCGACAACGCGAACTGTCTTAAGGAGCCCAAGCTGGATGAAGTCAAAAGCGGTTCGCTCGCTGGACTAGGCCTACAAATTGAAAATATGGGACGTGAACTGAAATCAATTAAGGATGATGATGATCTTGAGACGACAACCACCACGTCAATGACGACACCACCCACCACACCACTATAGCTAATAGCTGCACTGAACTGAACTGAACTCCAAGCACTACGTAAACCCAAAACTATTGATATATGTATATAAATATTACATATTTTATACGTACAGCTCCGATGTAATAATGTTTAGAGAGCACAAATTGCTTTATGTACATATACTTCTATATTATTAACTTATTTTTATCGATACTATTGTATTAATTTAGTATCTAGTAGGAGATACGCAAATATGCTAAGCAATAAACTATAGGTTGAAAACTGAAACACTTTATATATTTCAAAAACTGTGTTTAAAATCTGTCATAACTATATAAAACAAATTGAACGTGTTTTCTATTGTTAACACACATTGCTAATCAAAATTTTTTAGTTATTATATTGTTATAATCATGCCAACCTTTTTGGATGTAGCAAAAAAGACAGTTTTATATAATTTCTACGAACTGGGCTGGGCAGCAGCATGTAAAGTATTCCACAGACCCATGATCGTAAGTTAAATCAATATTTATAAGAACTGAACTTGAAAATAATGATCAACATATTAAAAGTTGAACGGAAAAGCAAATGAAAACGCTGTAGTTCTAGATGTGAAGGAGAATGAAAATGGAGACCACGATCCATCCGACTTGGAAAATCAGCTGGAAGTGGCAATAAAGACTGGTGTAGAAGATCTACAATCAAGCTACATGAAAAAATGTACAAAACCTGAAGTCAAGGAACTGGAAACACATTATGTGGTCTCGCAGCAAGATATGTCAAGATATTGTGGTCCAATTTGTCCGCCAACGACATCCTGCATGCGAGTGGCTAGAGATAGCTACTTCTCGTAGAATTAAGGATAAACAAACTAAAGTCTAGGGATAAATGAACTTTAATAGAGAGTATGGATGATCCACAACAACACTTGTTTAACAAATTGAACAACTATATAACTTTATGACCTCTGCAGACATCAAATGTGTCAAAAAGCCGAATCCCTAAGTGCATATTTGGTTAAATTTCGTTGGATTTAGATTAATAGGATCTCCGATCGGCCACTCCATTTAAACGTCTGCGCCCAGCGCATGCAAATCATCCAGCACCTCCAGAACAGTTGCAATGCTCCAGGCCTGTGTGCGGCAGGAATCGTTGCAGTAGTTACCACTATCATTTGTGAGCTCGGGCAGGCCATGCCAATGTGAAGTTTGAATCTCACGGAGATGGGCACGCAAAATAGACCAAGTCTCCTCAATGGTCTCATCCAGATAGCCACACTTCTTGGCAAAGATAAGACGGGCACGCAAGTAAAAGCCAATTGGCCAAACCCACTCGGGTCCCTGATGATAGTTGGCGCCATGTGCGACAGTGCAATCAGCCGAATCATTGGAGTTATCATAATTGGCTCTGTAGTTCCAGTCATCCGGATCCAATGTCTTCATGCCCAACGGGCCCAATAGATGCTTCTTAGCCATCTCCAGTGCTTTCCAGGCGTTCTGTGGATTGCATAGATCTGGCGCCACTGTAAGAGCGATGGGGAAATTGCAACGCAATTGGAAGTCCGTCCAATCCTGTGTGGCACCAACGCTGTCCTTGTAGATGCACTTCTTGTTCGCCACCGATGTGCGATCCGTCTCCTTGACAAAGAAGTGTGCATCAAAGTTCTTCTGTATGCGATCGGCCCATTCCTTATAGGTCCATTTGGTAACCGCGCCCGAAGGACCCTTGCGCTCTACACCGTCATATGGAATTAGGTTACGCTCACTGATGCCCTGCATGAAACGCAACACAGCGTATTGCAGGCCAACTAACTCCACAGCAGAACCATCACGTGGCGTACTCGGTCGTCCACGATTGTTAGCCTTCTCGGAGGAACCCATTTTGTCCATCCAGGTGCCGCAGTTTGCGCTGTTACCACCGAAAACAAAGCCTGTTTCCGGATGAACACCAATGTGATTATTAAATCCTGGATCGGTCATGTGTGCATCGATTTCATGGCCAGCATTCCTCTCACGATATTGCAATCCCTGGAAATGAACTTGCAACGCCTCCTGCATCACATCATGCAGCAGCTGATCAAATTCACCCGGCGCATGTGGCTCCGAATCATCGTAGGGGAATATACGTGACACCATATTGTTAAGTATATCACTGCCCTTCGGCGTTTCCTGTACGTATTGAGCAATGCTGTGCAACCACCACCAAACAGCATCGCGGCAGTTAAAACGTGGCTTCGAACCATTATCCAAGAGGTTCGGGATTAGGCCATGACGCATTGCCGATGCAAATCCAATTATAATATAGCGTGCCTCATTAAATCTTCCCGTAAGCAGCATTGTGCCACGCAGGGCAATGAAAGTGTCGCGACCCCAACAGCGCATGTAACCTAACAAAACAATTAAATAAATAAAGGGAATATAAAACTAAGTGATGTGATTTAGTAACCTGTTGAAAAATGAGGTAAGCCGGCAGATAATGTAACACATTGCTTGGGTGGCTTTGGTGGGCTGAGCGTAAGACTGAAACCAGGCAGATTGGCCGAACGGCAGGCAGCAAGGAACTGCAACGTTGAGAGTGCCAGAGATTGGGTAAAGTGATGACCATCGCGTACAAAACTAAAAGATTTAAATCAATTAAACAAGTGAACTTTGGTTTAATTAGAAAAACTTACCTGGGCATCAATTGAATAACCTGACTAACGAGAACATTATAGACACCACTGACAATGGCATCAAAATAACAGGGTATGAGGTAGCGTGGCACATTCTTTAAGGGATCAAAGGTGGCCTTCAGCCAGGCGGAAAGTGGTTTCAAATCATCAAAATTGTTAAGACGATCGGCAATGTAATCTACAAAACGTAAAAAGTATTTAGTTTTTGTAATTCGTTAATATTTAACAGATAAACTCACCCATCATCCAATTGCCATCACGCAAATTGTTGCACAACGGATGACCCAAATCATCACGTGGTGAAATCTCAGTTAGCAACGAGACAAAGCCCTCCAGGCCACAATAGACTATGGGTCCAAAGTTGGGTATATCATATGCAGAGCCACCCAAGCCCATGTCGCGTTCCTCCTGATCGCAACTGAAGAGCGCACGACTCAATGCATTCAAATCCAATTTGGAAACAATCGCCTGAAGATCCTCACACATCGTACCAGACTCAGCGCGCAATGAATTTGTCACCTGTTGCAGGCGATCGAAACTCTTACGAGCAGTGGGATGCATGGAGACGCGAATGGCGACCACTGTGCCTGGCCGTAGATTGGCGAAGTTGAGCTGCGTATTGTTGCCATCCTGGTAGAGACATTCCTCGAACACCTGCGACTTGCTGAGCGGTATGTGTTCCTGCAGATGTAGCTGGAATTGTGTGAAGCCATTGAGTACATGCTCAGCCTTTTTAAATGGTGCTGGACGATCGAAGGGCTTGTCGCTCTTCATGGTCAAATTAGCCTCCAGTATGATCTCCTCCAGAACGCCCTCGAAACGCAGCGGACGCACATTGGTTGCTCCCACATTCGGATTCGGATAGCTGAAAGCTGTGTGTGCTACCAGGATGACAGTCTGGTGAGTAATCGGGGAATGACGTGTAATGGCGACCACATTGGGATCCATTTGATCCACATAGACCTGAGTAAAACCCTCCTCTGCAAGTTGTCCATGCAGTATATTCAATGCACGCTTGGCGGCAACGATGCCTGTTTTAAAATCAACACCCTTGCTCCATTCCTGATACGGACGCTCCTCGTCGACGACATGAATCTGTAAAATAAAAAGTAAAAGTTTACTGATATGTATTATTAAGTGTAACCAATACTTACATGATGTGGCACCAGTTCATCATAGCCACGAGTGCTTCCAGTGGCAGAACAGGCCATGGCCACCAGAGCAGATGAGGGCAACAGATCGTAGACGGTACGTTTCTCCACTGCCGATGGATTATCGTGCGTTAAATCCATAAGCAAAGCATGCGCAATACTAGACGCAACATCACGATTGGGATTCGCATAGAAACCACCAACGGGTGAGCCACCATAGCGGTATACTAGACGACCCTGCTCATGGGCATCCCAAGCGGAGAGAGCTTCACGTATCAACGACGTAATGCCCAGACGATTGACGAACACATTGTCGGTGCCATCGGAATTGGTGAACAATTCGGCGACAACGTACAACTCCGGGTTTACTTTACGTGCCGCATCCAGCAGATACTCGGCCACATGCAACGGTGTTGAGTGGCAGTTGTCCAGACGGACACCGTCAAAAATACGCGCCGTTGTCTCCACATACTCGGTCATGTGCTGCCACAGATATGGACTATCCTCCGGACGCTTGCCAAAACGCAGCTTGACGCTGTCGCCCCAAGCGATGAGTTCACGTTTCAGATAAACATTAGCACGCGTTGGCTGCTCCTCGGCAAAGTCCTGCAGGGGATCACTGCTACCCATAACCCAGCCATTGTGAGCCATAAAGAACTCACCCGCCTTGCCGCACATATCCTCCTCAATCTCTTTCAGTGACTTTCCCTCGGTGCCCGTCTGCGTAAAGTATGTCATAAAGACCGCATGCTTGATGGAGATCTCCTTAACATGTGGTCCATCCTGCTGTACGCGTTCGTATCGCACACCAGCCAAACAGTTATCAACTGCATAATTGAGACAACCCTGAATGTCGTCACGCACTCGGTCATTCAGCCAGTCCAGATGATGACGCATTGTCTCCGCACACTTGCGAAAACGTGACTCCTCATCGAAACAGTCGCCATGGAAAGCATTAAAGATATCCAATGCCCGCTCAAAATCAATGGTGCTACCCAAACGTCGATATGCCGGGTCCTGTATCAGTTGTATCTCCTGAAAGCGTTCCTGCTTCGTCATCTGACTTGGCGGCTCACGTGTACGAACCTGAACCATAAACTCATTCACATACTTCATCACATCGCACTGATACAGTTCGTGTATATTGACTTTGGATAGATAAGTGGTATGCAATTGGTATTTTAAAGCTTCCAAATGGCACTCCTGTTCGATGACAACGGGCACACCCACATGCTCCAAACTACCGGCAGCTATATCAGCGCCACATTGCGCCAATGCAGCATCCAGCAAGAAAGCTGGACGCAAATAGGGACATGTGGCGCAAGAGTAAGTTGCATCCGGATGCTTAAGCAGCCACTCTGACTCGTTGGCAGTGTGATTGAGCACAATGTCGCAAATGGAAGCAACCTACAAAGTGGTTACACCCAAAAAACAAAAACGATTAGAAAGATGCAACAAAAAAATCAATTACAGCACTTACGCCCCATTCTTGGCGGCATTTCTTAATAACTTTCTCCACATCCTCAAATGTGACCTTAGTGCCCTTCTTGGTTGCACAATTTGAACTGACACTGAGTTGATCACGCAGCGAATATCCAGATCGAGAGCTACCCAGCTCCTGTATGGGCGTAAAGTGTATGACATTATAGCCAGACTCCTTGGCCACACGCAACTTGGCCTCCCAAGTGTTAAGTGGTCCCAGCAACTTGGTCATCACCGTTTGACAGCGCACAGAATTCAATGGAATTATCTTCTGTGCACCCACTGGACCCACAGCAAGCGTTGGCTCCACCTGCACATAGAGCGAACCATCTGGTGAAGCATCTGCTTTCCTTTCACTATAACAGAAATGGTTTAAGTTCAAATCATATTAAATCATAGTACGTCACTCACCGATCAGCAAATGTAAAGTAGAATCGGAACGTGCCCGAAAGCTTCAATTGCAATACGCTCAAGATATCCGTATCCACGACATGAACTTCGGGATGCCTTTCATTGGTAATCGGCTTGCCATCCTTTAGCTGCCAGTCGAGTACGCGATATTCCGTCCGCACAAACTTCTTTCCCTCATCAGGATAATTGGTGAGCAGTATAATTTTACGGCCCAGCAACGAGACATCCGGATGGACGCACAACTTAGAGCCACGTTTCAAGCGGTATAAAACATGCTCAGCATTTACGCCCTCGGCAATGGGTATGCTGTGCGATTCGATGTCCTTGCTCATTTTCAATACCGGCTGAGGAAAAATAAAAGATTCTCTACGCTTTAGTTTATGTTTGTGTATAAATGTGTACATAGATGACCAAACAGATATGACAGCTTTATATAAAGCATTACGTTAAAGCAATCAATTTCTATTCGATTCGATTCAATTCAATTCACTCTCAATGTCACCTTAATAAAAAAAACAAATTCTTTTTGAAATATGTTCAGCTCCAGCAAACAACCATTAAGATTTGTTAAACTAAAGTTAAAATTTTTTTAAATTAATATTAATTATATGAAGATGGTGTTTTTTTTGTACAAATATTTTCATTAATACAATTTTCAATATACTTCTCAGTAACTTATTTTTGTTGTATTACACTTTATAGAATTTTCAGAGCCCTAATTATTGTTAAATTTTCTATTTTCGGAGCATTTCCATAAATTTAATTTCTGTAGATTACTGTACTGAATTTACGTATAGCAAAGGGTTTTTCTTTCCGTGATTTGAATCTATTTTTAGTAAATATAGGTTTCAAGCGATAACAATAGTAAAGTTTACAAAAGGCACACACACACACACACACACGCACACAACTACAGGAGGCAATCAGTTACAACACCACAGTAGAAGTAGATTTCTTACAGCTTTAAGTTACTATATAGAACACGAGGAACACACGGCACAGACTGAAACTTGTCGTCGGGTTTTTTTAAGTTTCTGCTACATATTTTGATTTTTTTGAACACACGCAAATAAATATTCACATTTATGGTATATACTATATATATTTTTCACATAATTACAATCAGAGATTGTGATCATCATCATCATACCTCACTGTGGTGTTTTTTTACAGATTGGCGGCTGTTGATGCGGTTGCTGCTTTTGCTTTTGCTGCTACTGCGCTGGCTGCCTGCATTCCCCATAACTGCTGTGGCGCTAAGCTTATTTGCACTAATCTTGACTGGCGCCGACTCAATAAGCACAGCTGTTGTTACGGCTGATGCTTCTTCTATGTCTTCTTCTTCTTCATGTTGTTGATCATTCACTGGCTTATCAGACCCTCGCACTTGTTGCAATTGCATCCCGCTATTTACTGCATCGATGAGCCAGCGAATGATCTGATAGCTTATCAAGATGTTGAGCAGTGCATAGAAGTAGCGCTTGATGTTCTTATAAAGCCAACTTATACCCTCCGATAGCATTATTAAATGATTAATAATTCTCTAGTTCGTTATCTTTAAAAGCGTTCTCCCTTGGTTTTTCGTGCGTTTGGTGTCGGCTGCTGTGTTAAAGCTACTGAATTCTGTCTTTCATCAAAGCCAAAATATTAATCAAAATTAATATAGATGCAGTGCGTGCACATACATATAAACGTGCATAAGCTTTAGAATGTCATCATCATTGTAAGATTGACTTGAGAACGTTCTTAAAGCTTTTTACCCATAACTTTGATGCAAAGCTTACATGCTAACTGTTAAAGTTCGTTTGATCATAATGAACAAGCACAGAAGTTCAAGCAACTCATCCTCAAGCCATGGTTAATTACCACACGAAAAAGCTTGCGCATGTTTTTACCGGTTCAAATTCACTTTGCTATGCATACACACGCATATAAGTATGTATATGTGTTACTAAACAATTTTTTTACTTTGCACAAGATTTTCATTTGTTATTATTTGTCGTTCGTTTAATGTTAAACTCTTAGTAAACATTTTTGGCAAATAGTTTAAAAATAAACTTTAATACATTGCGTACATTGACCTACATACATATGTATGTACGTATAAACTTATCTTATCATGGCATATGAATATTTTTTGTAGAACTCTTAAAAAACATTGGACATGGTTGAATATTAAACAAATATTATAACTTAAATAAATAAAAGAGCTACTGAACACATTTTGTTGCCGAATGAAATGTAAATTTGTATAAACACTTAGATAATAGTTGTTTGTTGGCACTATAAAATTGTTTGGATTTGAAATTATATTTATTTCAGTAATTTCACATGTATCTTGATAAAATCACTATATTTTTATAAATTATTTAATAAATACTGCACTAACTATTTTATTAGAATTTTTTAACCAATAACTGTGATCTGCAACTGAATAACACTTTACCAGCAAATAAATTTCTCAATTCTTTTTTTATTGAGCTCAAGGTGACCTTTCAAGTTTTCGTGCGCACACCAGCTGTAGCCGCTTGAGAATGTCGCACCCCCAGTTGCTGGTAAACAAAAATCAGCTGTCTCCGCATAAGTGGTTTGCTCTTTCGTAGTATTGCGGTTAAATGATATTTACGTGCAACTTATCTGTGTGCGTGTTGTATGTCACAAATGTACGCCCGCAAACACAGCGCGTCTTAATGAATGCAATGAAATAACTTACACCAAATGTAATTTTATACTCTCTTGAGAATCACTTTTAACCATATTCCTCACACTTTTAACGACGGATTTTCGTTAAAATAATTCTTTTACCAGCACTGCGTAAATCCACAATTGTCGGAAGCATTTTTGGAAGCAAGCAAAACAAACTGGCCAACAAAAAAGACTAAGAGATGGCGTTCGATATCGATAAGTTGACAGCCGCCGAAAATGAGCTAGTCATTGCGTAGCGTAAGCATTTTTGCGCTACGTAACAAAAACGTTTGCGTTAAAACTGTTTGTAACGGAATACGCAATAGTGTTTAAAATTTACAAGAACTGTCATTTGTGTTTAAATTGTTTGTAAAGCTTTTTATTAAATTTAACTGTCTTAATCGTTCTATGCATACTCTTATATATCAGTATGCATATTAAATTCATTATATGGTAATAGTGTACATATTTGAACAATTCGCTATCAACATTAAATTATTACAACAGTTAACAGTGACACACGAGTTTCTCGAAACTAATCAGCCTAACTTGTAACTTAATATAACCTGGCACTAAGTAAAAAGCACAAATTTGTTTATATTCTTTTTGTTGTTTTTGTTTTTGCTGCTGCCAATTTGCAGTCGCTGCAGTCCTTATCATTTCCGCACCGTAAACACCAATGGCGCCGACTCATCCTCTTGTTGCTCCAGCAATGTGGTTCTTATCGCACGTATTGTCGGATGGTGCTGTGCCTCCACATCATCGTACTCAACGGATGAAGAGCGCAACAGTTGAAATTGTGGAGTTGAATCATTTTTGGTAATGATCAGAGATGCGGGACGAGGACCTGGTTAAATGCAAATAATATGTGTTACAAATAGGAATATGAATTATAAATATGTTCTATATTACCTGCTGGTGGCTTGGTAGTCAAACGACCTTTGCTAGTGCTAGCTTGGCTAGCTGAGGCCATTTCCACCTGCCTCTCCGATACATATTCCACATTCGAACCCATTTTTCCACTATTGTTGTTGTTGTTGGTAATTAGATTAACCAAGTTACTGCCGCTGGGCGTTGGTTTAATTGATACCCGCTTCTCGGTCTTAACGCTGCCCTGTTGCTTCAATATGGAGTCGCGACGTTGTTGCAACGGTGAACCTGAACTGATCAGCGTCGGGGTCAATATTGCACCAGACAGGTCATTATCTAAAATTTACATTGACGAGTTGTACAATAAGGTTAAATCTTTACAAAGTGCAAAATAAAACAAACAAAAAATATGTAAAGCCAGTTTCTTTGGATATTGAGACAACATGATGACAGTGCAAAACTCAGTTTGCATCATATTAAATATATAAAACTTACATATAGAAATAAATGTACCAAAACCTGTATTAATTATTTACAAACTTATCTAAGTAACGCAAATATTGTCATGCAAAATAATTTAAAGCAAATATTACCCATCGGTAAAAGATGGGTAATTTAAAATGTATACTACGCCAAAGTGTTAAAAACAAACTACAATTAAAATGCAATTATAACAAGATTGTTCGTATGATTATATTTATTTGTTCTTTGCACATAAAAGTTATTTAACTTGGTTCTTAAAAGCAGTAACCCATATGTTAGATAGTGTTAGTTAGTTGTTATTGTAATTGTGATGTCGATGGCAACTTAAAACTAATCTAGAATAATCGTGCAGTCGTTTCATTTAATACATATTTCTATATAAATACTAAATCAAATAGATATCTTTAAGGGTTACGATTTTAGATATCTTTGATCTTTTAATACAATAACTAGAGAAATAACAAAAGCAAGATGTCGAATTGCGCTTAAAGCAATGTTTTAAATTAAATTATAAAAGCATTAAGACTTTTGAAACCAGCACCAGCAGCATTATAGTAGTTGCTCTAAGTGGTACATCTAGTATTTAGTTTAGTAAGGGTTTGTTTCAAACTGTTAAAACTTAAAATTAAATCTATGCCAGACGTGAAGTTACACCATTAGCTAATTCTTTGATAGTTCTTAATTTAAATTATTTTTATACACAAATTTAAGTGCATGCATTTGCTATATAGTTTTTCGTTTTAAAGCAGGCTCGTTGGTTACGTATAGGAAGCTCATTTTTTTGAATACAGATATGTTGGGTTAGTGTATACGTAGTCTATGTGCAATTTATAATTTGGTATCGTCATAGATGGTATCACTGTTGGGCATCACGACCACCGTTGGCACTGTCATATAGGGCGACATGGGTTCAATCAGCTCATCGCCAATGGATATTGGACGACCTAAACTGCGTGGACTGTAATAACTACTAGCACCACTGCCAACACTGCTGCCACCACCACCACCACCACCGGCACAACCCACATTTAATAGATCTGTGGTACTGCCGCCATTACCCAGACACATTTGCAGGCCGACAGCGCCAAGACTTTGCAGCGAATGCGAACTGGCGCTGCGATTATAATCTTTATTTAAATATTTGGCTTGTTGTTGTTGCAGCTGCTGCTGTTGTTGTGCACTGTCGCTGGCCATGTTGTTGTTGCTGCCACTGCAGTTGTTGTTGTTTTGCAGCAAACTTGTTACTTTCAGCTCATCCGATGGCGAACCGAATTCGGATGACTCGCGAATAGGTGCTAATTGTAGCTGTGCGGCAGCAGCTAACATCTCACCTGTTGGCATGCCAGATGGACTGGGTCTCTCACTGCTCGCCACATCCTCAAAGGCCTCCTCATTGAGTGTTTGCAAGGCGCCACATATCATTTGCTCCTCTAGTGTTACCTGTACAAATGCGATGCTTATTAGAAATGATTCTTGAACGTGATAAAAAGTGAATAGTAAAATGAGCATATGAATATACCTGTAGATATTCATAATCATGAATTTTTGTCTATTTTTTTTCCGTAAGCAATGTTTAGAGACAAACAGATAAACACATTTATGTACACATATGTGGAAAAAGTTCCAATTTTATTGACTTACCTGTTTCTCCATATGACTGACAGAGTTTCGGCGCGACAAAGAAGGTTGTGCATCTGTTACATCTCGAATTACGGGCGCACTTGGTGGCGTCTCTGCAATAGCGGGCTGCGGACGTATTTTTCTTGGCATACGTTCCACATCGCGTAATGTAGTGATTAGCAAACGAAACAGCTCCCAATGGCCAAAGCTTAATCCCAACACCTGTGGCAGCAAATACATAAAACCGTTAACAAACTTGTTCGAATATTGCAGTTATAGTTTTAATCTACCGCTTTGAGATCCGTTAGCTCACAATGCTTCAGAACGCGTCCGTTGATTGCATTGTCACGTAAAACTGGCGACAATTTATGTAGCGTTGGTTTTAGATCTTCTATACGCTCTAGCAGACTTATGACACCTTCAACGGTGAGATCTGTGATTTTTGTTGCTAATATATCATCCTGTTAAAAAAAAAAACAAATAGCAAATGAGTGAATGCTATAAAGCACACAGCTTCAATTCAAACGTACACCAAAGGAATCGCTGGGTGATGATAGCAGTGGTGTCTGTGGCTCAATTGATAGATTTCGTGGTCGCAACTCAGAGTTGACAAATTCATTCTGCAGCATTTGATACGGCGGATAAACTTGAGGCGATGGCACATAGGTTGTGGGCGCAGGATGCGAACGAATGTTATGTGATATGCTGGGACGCGTTTGCAGCACCAGCGAACCTTCATCCTCGATGATTTGTTGATCCTCTGTGGATAAAGTTAGCGTTAAAAATAATCTTACGCATTTAAAAACAACTTATAACGAACTCACCCTTCAACACCTTGCGTAGATATGGATCCAAATTAATTGTAAATGGCAAAAAAATGCGTAAGTCCGCAACAAGTAAATCAGATTTATGCAGCTGCAGAAAAGCATCCAATTTGCGCTCATCTCGATCCAATTCTAGCAAAGGAGCCGCCTCGCGCAAACAATTGAGTTTTGGCCGCACTCTGAAAGAGATTTAAAAACAACAAAATATGAAAATGTAAACTTTGCGATAGTTGAGTATTTGTCTTACTTTTCATAGACGCTCTGCAGCGAGATATTTTCATCGGCATTCGTGTCCATGAACTGATCATGATGCAGGACAATCATGCTCGCACGCAATGGCCACTGCTCAGTGAGATTGATCCAGGAACTGAGGCGGTACCAGCTAAAGTCGATTTGGAATGCTTTCAGCAAACGCACCGTTATATAGATGACATTCATCAAGCGTCGCATGCTACGCGGATTTACATCACTAAAGTAGTCATCGGTTAGGACAATGCGTGATAGGTCAAGCACGCCCTGCGGGTTCTGACCGAGTCGATGCAGATTCGAGCCAATTGAACTGGCCACCGACTCGGATAGACGTAACTTCTTTCCGCCTCCTCCTCCTCCGCCTCCGCCACCACCACCACGTTGAGCATTGTGTGGGGCACGCAACTTCTCCTGACTGGACATGATCTCCGATGCATTGGACAGTCGTCGCGCTGACACCGAGTGACCCAGTGTGGGCCCCTCGTCTCCCTGGTAATCCGCTGTGCCGCTGCGCTTGAACAATAACGCCGTCATTTGGGCACGCTGCACCTTCCTCAAACCGGAGTTCTGCAGATAAACCGGCAGATGGACCAAATTACGTAGGAAATCGTGACCACCAATGCCGCCCTCTGTGAAGAGACGTCGACTATTTGCCTCCGCAGCCTTAGCAATCACATGTGGATCCACTGAGATGAGCAGCACAAAGGGACGATTGGGTGCAGAGAGTAGCGTTTGAACAGCATTCAACAGCGTCAATATACGCTCCGTATCACAAGAGTCCAAAGCATCGATGACACCCACCAGACGACTCTGTTGATTCGTAAATGCATCCAAACACTTCACCATATCGGTCATAACAGCCACTTCGGCTCCCAACATTGTCAAGGGCGCATTCTCATTGGAACGCACGGCTTTCTTCAACTGTCGCTTATGTGAGATGAAGAGCGAACCACAGATTTTGGCCAGCACATGCAGATGCGTACAGATGAGCGTCACCAGGACCGCTGCAATCACATAAATGGCAACCAGAATCTTCTCACGCTCCGCTTCAGTTGCATATGTGAAGTATGCTATTATTAGGGAAATGCCTGCCACCAATGTGATCAGGCCCAGTTCGAAGAGCAGGACAATGGGTAAACAGCACATGCGACGCCAACGCCAGCCCGAATCCATTTTCTGGCATTTGGGGCGAAAAGCACGATACAACCGTGTCGACAACCAGCCATAATGGGATTCTAAAGGAATTCATATAAGTTAGGATAATCTTAATAAAGTAATTGGAATCCTCACCTATGGCATCTAGCAGTGCCGCCAGCATATGTGCCACAGCACCGTCGCCAGTGGGTGAAGCGCTGCTTGCTTCCGCAAAATGAAAACGCACTGGCTTGGGCTGCGAGTCCGCTTGGGGGCCAGGTGGATGACAGAAGGACACCTGGAGTATAAGACGCAAACGTGTGACACGTTTCTGCAAACCATGCAACACCGAGTATGCCCAAAACATGTCCATTTGATAGTTGAAATACTTGATTGCCACCAGCAGTATATAAGCCACAACCAAAAAGATTACAGCAGCTAAGCAACCCCACAGTGCTGACCAGCTGGCGAGACCCACAATCGTTCCAATCAGCAGCGAAATGTGCAGGCTGACCATGAAGAGTAATCCGCTGGTCTTTGCCGGCGGCTCCGCCCATTGTTTGGCAAAGTTGTTCATCTCCTCGCGCAGTTTGTTGAGCAGAAAACTTTTGCCACTGCCCCACTTGGCGTAGAGGCCAACCGTAATGGGTGTGGTCAAAGTGGGTTCGCTGAGAACATCCGCTAAGGCGGAGGAGTACAATTCATAGCCCAACATGCCCTCGGAATCCTCATTGGTATTGAGTCGTCGTGCGCCAAACACTTGACCGAGTATTGTCTTCTGGTGCAGGGAATCAATGTTATAGGGTGTCTCGCCCGCCTTGTTGGCACGATAGAGCAGCTGACTGTGCTTGGGATTACGCAGCAGTGCCTCCACAATGGCCTTGGACCGGGCACGCATCGCGATATGTAGGCAGGTATCGCCACGCTTATCGCTGGCCGTCACCTTGGCCTTGCGATCCAGAAGCATGTGCACTATCTCCAGATTCCTATTGCGCACAGCGCGCAGAAGCGGAGTATCGCCATCTTTGGTGGATGATTCCAGATCGGGATTGGTTGAGAGCAGCACCTTAACAATGGGTGTGTGTCCCTTCTCCACCGCTGTATAAATGGCCGATTTGCGATCCTTGCCCTGTATATCCACATCGGCATGCTTCTTTAGTAACGCCTCCACCACAGTTCGATGTCCACCTTTGACAGCATGGATTAGCGGCGTATCACCACCACGATCCTGTATGTTGATGTAAGCGCCGCCAGCAATCAGCGAGGCAGCAATATCCTGATATCCCTCACGACTGGCTATACTCAGCGCCGTCATGCCGTCCTTATCCAACGCATTCACATTGGGCTTCTTCTCCAGTATGGAACTGACGCAGTCTGTATGCCCGCCAGCGGCAGCGACCAACAGTGGCGTCCACGAGTACATGCCAGCGGTGTCCACATTAGCGCCAGCTTTGAGCAAAGTTTCCACAATCTCCACATTGCCCTTGCGACAGGCCCACACCAGAGCCGTTGTGCCATATTTATCACCCACATTCACCTTGGCGCCACGCTGCACCAGCAGCTCCACAACATCCTTGAAACCGCGTCCTGCTGCCCACAGCAACGCGCCCAAATGATAATTGCCATGTGCATTGCCATCCGCACCCTTGTCCAGCAGCAGGCGCACCAGATCCGTGTGTCCACGATACGAGGCCCACATCAGAGCTGTCCAACCGCCCTGCAATTAAATTGCGTTTTTAGCATACCGTTAAGAGATATTTGTTAACCACTTACCATGTCACGATGCTCGACATCAGCCCCATGATCCAGTAGCAGTTGCACCACATCCAAGTGTCCATTACGTGTGGCACACAGCAATGCCGTCCAGTTGTCCAAATCCTCTGCCTGCACATCGGCACCACGAGCCAAAAACTCACGTACGAATGGTGTTAGGCCGCGACCCGCAACCACCATAAGCACTGTTGTGGCATTCTGTTTAAAACAAAACTAGATTAATACTGTTGGAAAATGCTGTGTTTTTTTAAGTATATGGATATTTCAAGGAACTTTGTAGAAGTACTTCTTTAATATTAAGTTAATCAAAGGAAATCTCAAATATTTTGTTTCCGGTTTCGAATTCATGAATAAAAGAAATATTAGTTGATTATTATTCTTATTGATTTTTTCATTTACAAAATTGTCAAAATCAATCTAAACTTTATATAAAAATCGAAGGATCCTATTATACATTTTTAATCTTTATAGAGTATGAGTTGGAAGATTTCAAAGTCAAGTTCCAAGCGAAACGATTTGTCATGTCAACAAATCGATATAAATAAATGTGTAAACAAAACTGTTTGTTTAATATTGACTTATGGGTTATATTACAACCGATTTCCCAATATTGATAATACAGATTAGCTCCCGATAAGTGAAAACAAAATATTCGCGAATGTTTTCTTTGATTACATCCGATAACAGATTAATGTCACGGTTAAGTTAAGTGTGAAAGGTACACAAATCTCAATAAGATGAGTGTAATAATACTTACATCATCGCGATCATCGATGGTTAGATGACGACTGTCGAGAATAGCACGAAGACCGGATATATCATTATTATCGATGAACTGCAGCAATGCACGATGTCCGAGCGAACCCATGGAATCTCCGTATCGATTTATATTCTGTACACAAACAAAAGTAAACACATATCAGTTAAATGTTTTTTTTTTGTGTTGTGGAAATAATTAATAAATGCATGCATCTCAATTTCAAATATTAGTTTTCGTTCAACTTAATTGGGTATTTGGGGGGAGAGCTGGGTTTTTTAATTAGGTTAGAACAATGCAAACATGGGTTAAATCAATACAAATCTGCATACTAAAAAAATGTTCTTGTTAAAATGAATGAAAGGCAAAAATTGCTTTTTTTTTCCAACGGGGGGAAAATTTGATTGGGAAATGCAAATAGAGGAGGTAAAGATTGAACGAGTTTGAATAATTAGTAGTTAGCCAACTCTGTTTACATGTTTTTGAACAACTATATTATTAAGCTGTAAATCGCTTTTTAAGGGGGAAAAGGACATTCTTATTGAAAAGATTAACTTTGCTTAGATCTAAAAATATTTATTAACCATAATTAAAAGCATCTAGTAACTATTATTAAAATTCTTAGATAATTTCATTACAAAGTAGTTGCTATAGTTATATCAGTTTAAAATATGTAAGCAAGTATATTGATTTGACATTGCCAGAGAATCGACGTCATTTATTGATAAAAAAAAATATTTCTCGTCTCGTCGCAAAAGACCAGAAACTTAAATTGATAAATATTGCAATTCATTTGGGATAACTTGGCCCTGTCAACTGAATGTGTCATGTTCATAAATTATATTTTAGCAAAGACAGCAAACTGTCTAAATTGTAATACCAGTCACAACAAAAAAAAAAACCAAAGATAATGGCGCCTAATAAATTGTTAAGGAAATTTTTTTGGATCCCTCGAGTAGATGGTATTTCTTGGTAAGAGAACATAAGCAAACATGTGTGTTAGTGTGCTTCTGCATGTTTTACGATAGCGCCAAAGAGATTAGAGTATTTGCCATGGTTAAATATGCATTTATCCAGTCACGTTTTGCAGTAGCTTTTTAAGAACACATACGTTTTTTTTCATTCATTTACCTAAATCAAACAAATTAAGCTGTCAAGTGTGGCAGTGTTGATTTGAATGCGGTTCAAGAGCTTAGCTGAAGGAAACGGCAAGAGACGAAATCTGCATAAATTTGATGTTGTTTTGATTTTGTTAACAATTTGGCTAGCGTTTTCCCACTGAGGCGTGAAAAGTTTCATTCAGCGATAAGCAAATGGTGTGAGTAAGGCTGTTAACTGGGCAAACGAGTAGTGTAAGTACTTCTGTTTAAATGTTTATATCTAAGTATTTAATACAGTTAAGTGCTAATACGCACTTAAGCGTAACTAGCAAACGAGCACTGCTAAGCAAAATATTATTTATTAATAGAATGCACACGGATGATTTGCGTATTTATTAACTAACTTCCTTAGTTATGCTTGTAAATATTGATTACTAACATTTTTTTGTTTTTTCTTTGTAGGTGAACGCAGATTGTTTAAACTTAAACGCGATGCGCTAAGAATTAACTCGTCCAAACTTTTGGATAGTTTCATTTTGTTAACTCGTTTCGTTACACTGCAACACGAACTGCTTTAAGCAGCAGCACTTGTTGGTAAATATTTGTAATTTAATGTTTTATTTAAGAGCAGATAATGCAGCACATGACAAAAAAAAGCGCAATGATTCAAATAAAAACTAGATACACGAAGCTAATTATTGTCGTCACATTAGCGCGTGTCCTGTTATGTACACCGATTCGTTGAATATTGAATAATTTATTGTTTTTATGAAAGAATGCTACTGCGCGCGCCACAACCGATTGCCTGTGAATGTGCGACAAGACAAGACAAGAAACCAAAGATCTCAGCTCTCAGAGCTTTGAGAACTGTGAGGCAGCTGGTGTCATTTATTGCTATTGGGTTTGGTTTTGGTTTTGGTTTGATCGTTGGTTTGTGGTCGACTGTGGGTTGGCTATAGTCAGTCTGTGGGGTATATCGCACGACAGTGTTGCTTATCAACCAAAAACCAAACACCCGCATACCTCTCCCACACTCTCTCACTGTCTCTCTCTCTCGATCACGTCACAACGGTGCGAATTTAAAGCGCGCACGCAAAATAAAAAAAATAAAAATCATACGAAAACTCGAAACGCGGCACTGATTACAACCTAAGAGGCTGCGCGCGAGAGAGGAAAGCAAATGGATTTAGTATGGGGATGTGTAGTTGCATTGAAAATGCTGTAATTTTTTTTTTCTTTTTTTTTTTTTTGCCACTCAAACTTGTTTGCCAATTTGGCTACACGATTTAGGCTTCATCAAATGTTAGCAGTTATAAATAGCCGTCATCAAAAGTTGATTATTTTTCGTTAGCCGCAACGCACGCTCTTAACATGAACACGCACCGCCATCGACTGACGCAAAGAGACTAAGACAAGACCAAGTCCAAATAAGTGACCAATGACCAGTGACTGGCGGTGGCGGTGGTGGTGGCGCTGGTGGTGGTGACCAATGACCAATGCTGCAGTTTGCAGCTGATATTCTTGATACTCTTTTTTATGTTTGCAAGCTGACTTTTACACTATTGTGCATACAAAAAGTTTCACTGGCATTGACAAAATAAAACCACCTGCAGTTGGTTAGTCAAGACCCAGCCTTAGTTAGTATTACATTGCATTTGTTAATTGTTTATTGATTTACCATTTTATTTCACTTTTTTTCTTAGGTTCCATTAGTTAATTAAAAGCAACGGTATAAGTCACTTAGAACAAAAAACTTACTTAGCTTTACTTATATTCTTGTATGTGTGTTTGTGTGTGTGTGTGTGTGTCTTGCTGTGTTATTTATCTCATTTCTTCGAGTGAAGTGGGGAATTTTTGTTTTGTTTTCTTCGTTAAACCGCATTGGTCAAAAAAACAGAATCATCTTTTATTTTGGGTCAACTGCATTAAAGCGTGTCCCTTGATTTAAGTTCGCAGAAAATCAGAGTTAATTTTTAATGGTATGCAAATGTGAAAGCAAAATCTTTCCGATGCTTGATCAGCTAATTAGGTTGCATTCGATTACAAGTAATAAAGATTGATTACAGTGTGCCTTTCAAAACAAAACATAACAATGATATGATTTGTATTATTGGTTTGTCGACTTTTGAGTAATGTATTATTGTCACTAAACATGATGGACAGTTATCGATAACAGTAAGACAGGTCATAATCGATTACCAAAATGCAAGATAATTTTGTTGCGATTCAATTATTACACAGAGCGGTTTATAACTTTTATCTACTGCGTAAAGCTTTTAGGTATACAGGTACGCATTTTAAATCTATAGTTTAATAGTTACTTAAGAAGAAATGAATAACCTAAAGAGAAAAGTACTATATATCTTATTTATTACTTATACTTGAAATAAAATTACAGCCGAAAATTCCTTTCAGTTCTTTATTCCCTAAAGTATGATTGATTGATTGTTTTCGTTTTTGTAAATGAATTGAAATAAGAATGAAGAGTAATAATCAACATGAAGAACATCAGGCATGGAAGAACATTAAACTTGCCGCATTAAAGAGTTTGTCCAAAGTACAAAAATAACAACAAACAGAAAGTAAAAAAAAAAAAACTAAATCGTAGTTTCGCATGTTTATTTTTAGATAGTAGTAGGAACATGGGATGCGCATACACGAGAGAGAGCGAACCAGGACAGGTTACAGGCTACATAGTTTGATGGTAGTAGTAGTTGTTGTTGTTGTAGTAGGCTAGGACAAGGGTTAGAAGCAATGAACAACAACGAAGACGAAGCAAGCAAGACAAACTCAACGCTTTGTTATTATATAGTAGTACGTATATTATAGATATACAAAGATAGATTAAGTGAAGTTTGTTGTTTGTAGGTACATTTATATGGATGTGGGAGAAGCGACGCAACGCCATATTAAAGTGACTGAAACGCCGTGTGGTGCTTGGCGTTGGACTTAAATCGAGTTGATGTTGATCGCTGCTGCTGATGCTGCTGCTGTTGCACGCATTGCCATTCAAAGGGCTCGACTCCTGACCATATGGTTCCGGTGTTAGCGAACGTGCTCGCGTCTTAAGTGGTGGTAGAGATAATCTTGCTGCTTTATGTTTACTGCTGCCGCTGCTGCTGCTGCTGTCACATTGCGGAACATCACAGTTCTCAATGTTGATCACGAGTCGCGGCAGCGCGGCATGTGGTGCAATCTCATTGAACCGAGTGTTGCATTCGAGCAACGGTCGATGCAACGACTGCTGATCTGTATCATGTAAGACACGCACCAACGAGCCAATTGTTTGCTGTTTGAATGTAATTTTGGTGTCTCTTGAACTGGTTGTTGTTGATTTTGCTGCATTTGTTGCTATCGTCTGTGGGTCAGACACTGACGACGTTGATGTCTTTGTTTCTGTTGCTGTTGTTGGTTTTTGTTTAAGCTTGAGTGCTTTATCATTCGACTGCATGTTGGCTCTGCTCGAATTCTGACACTCGTAAGTTTATCGCGCAATGCTAACACAGAGAGAAACTCAGTCCAGATAGAGAGAGAGAGAGAGCACGCTGCAGCTGCCGCCTGGTCCGTAACTGATTAGTTATATTATGTATTATTGCTTTGCATGATTTGTTTTGTATATTGTGGATAAAAGTTTTCCTGCATTTGTAGCAGTTTGTAGATGTTTTGACTTTGTCCAATTGACCGAGTTTATTGGAACATGTCAAAGTTAATTCAGTTGATTCAAACATACACACACAAATGGTATAGAGAGTGAATTCTTTGAGTAATAAACACAGTTGCCCTGAATGAATGAATAAACACAACTCATAACTGCTGATGCTGCATATACACAATGCTGTATATATGTATTTGTATATAAGAAATGCAAAGCCCAAAACAATGTACCCAGAACATCGGATATTCGGTTCGGTGTGGGGCAAAAAAGAGAGAATTAATTAAACCATATGTATCTTGATTTTGTTCAAGGGAAACCAAACAACTGTTTTATTGACTCTGATCTCGAAAGTCAATATTCCATAAGTTTTTTTATGATGTTGTCAAATGTTGTGAATAAGTCAGCTTAACTTCATATACAATTGATGGTAAATTGTTTTTGGTATGACTTTACGTACATCTATATTTTACTGAATCTCACTTGTAACATTTTTATCACTAACTTATCTTATGGAAACAAAGATTACGAGTATAATACACAATGCCTTAACTTTAACACTAGTTATAGTAGAATCAAGAGTTTTTTTTTAATACTTTTTACACACCTCAGATTCGCCCGGATGCGTTTTTAAGCGGGCCTTAAACATTTTGGTTAAACTTTCGCCGGTTAGTTCCGTTTTGAAGGTATTTGTATGAAACACTAGTTTGGAAACAAAAAAACAAAACTCTATTCTCTTCTCGACCGCTTTCCAGAGGCGTTTGGAATAAACTGTCGAGTTTAGCCCGCATGCAAGTGCCATATATGGATAAATCGCACAAAAGATACACAGTTTGCTTTTGACTTTTAATTAATAGAATAAACAAGTGTCGCTCAGATCTGCCGATAAGCGCCACAGATAAGTAACGGATATTAAACAGAGAGGGAGAGACAGAGAGAGAGCAAATTTTTGTATGTACTTCCTATTTGCCCAATATGCAAACTTTAAAGATTAACTCCTTTTGTTTATCTTTGCCTTATGGTAAATATATTCACACTTTTACGAATTGGCACGCGTGGCAAAGCCTGGGATTACTGAGAACGAAGCGTTCCAGGCTGCGTATCAAATAAAACTGAATCAAAGACTGTGACTTTGAGTGAAGCGGCCCGTGGAGGGCGTTTTTTTGTTTAGAATGCCGACTTCAATTATGACAGAGGCCCATAATAAACTTTATAACAGCTGACAGTGTGTGTCAATAGTTATTTACGGCTAGCTTCAAAAATATAATATACAATATAGTTATTATTATCTACTTTAGGTTTTAAAGAAAGAATTTCATTTTAAGTGTTTTAATCTTTAAATTGTTTTTAAATTTTCAGAAAAAGCAGCGTTGTAAAGAAGTATCGAAAAATATATACAATAATTTACTTATAAGATAATGTATTTAATTGAGTTCCATATTTAATACGAATTTAATTAAAACATAAAACAAAACTTAAATTTTTGCACAAATTGGCTTTAATGTACCGCCTAAAAGGTATGTAAAGATTTTAGTTAAAACAGCTTCTTGAAAAAACTGCCGTCGTTGTTTTTAGGTCCTTTTGGCTTTTTTTCAGTTTTTTTAGCTTTAGTATTTTTAAAGTCCTACAACAATGGGCCCCTCCTTATATTTTATCTTTTTGTCGTCACCAATTTAATATTCAAGAATAAGCCATCTGCCTAAAAGTATGCTACTTATTTGACGCTTCGTTCCGCGTTCAACTCGGTGGTGATAATAATTATTAATAACTCAATATGGAATCTAATTGAATAAGAAATCTAATCAGCAGACACTTTTAACATTTTCCTAAACATTGATAATCTATTACAGCCTATGAAGCAATTAGAGCCTAAAAGCTGCGATATTTTAGTCAAACGCACTACCAAGAAAAGTTGGTTTTTTTTTGTTTAAAAAACAAATTCCAATATGGACTGTATTTCATTGTAAAAAACACACAACAAGGGTTGGAATTTAATGAATAAGGTAAAACATATGAATGGACGAGACAATTATATAAATTATATAAATATGAACTATAAATAAGAGTCACCGGTTTCGAGCTCTCGATTTACAATTTTTGTTGAATTCTAATCAGCGAGTGTCAGCACATACATTATATATATATATAACTATTAAATAAATACAAACTATATATAGAGATTTTCATATGTTTATTTATACTGCTGCCAGTCTAGCTGCCTACGCAAGAACACACAGGAAAAAAAATAATTTCTGTTCTTATCTGGTTAACCAAACAGTTCACATATGGGTAAATAGTTCCGTGGATAAAATTGGTAAACGCACCTGAATTGAATTACCGCTACGGCCAAAGGAGCTGCGAAAAAAGCCAAACGGAAATATGCTGCCATAGCCACCAGAATCGTTACGCTCATGGCTCGAACTTGTTGTTGGCGGAGTTGTAGAGCGGGCCGATAAGGGCGGATTTAGTGGCGACATCTCCGAATAGGCGCGCCCCAAATGACTTAACTTTGGGGTACGACCCATTTTTGCAAAGTTTTTGGTTTTTCGTTATTGTTTTGTTTGGTTTTGTTTTGTTTTGGTATATACACAACAAACAGCTAACAGACAAAGCGGAACATGAGTAGTTTCCGTTTAGCAGCGTTTATTCGGGTTGAGAGCAATTATTTGCATGACGCTGTTGTTGTTTAAATATTTAAGTTTGATGATAACCCATTTGATGCTAATTACGTTTGCCACAAACACAGATTCGTTGGTATTAAATATTAATTATACTTTTTCAAATCCGCTGATAGGTAAAACGCGAGCACACGCAACGCGCACGGCTGGAAAACTAACCGCAGGCAATCGTGCCATGTTTCTATCAGACAGACAGCAACGGCACAAAACGCAGCTCAACAAAAAAACATGTGCCTAGACAATGCACACTCTTCTCACTTTATATACCCTGTGCTACGGAGGACCAGCACACACATGTGTCTCGTTGGGTATATTAGATTTTTGTTTACACAGATAGTGCTTAACTATTAATATTCGAGTTAAGTTTTTCTGTATGTTGCATGAAATGTTATCACTTGAGGTTTGAAAAGTCGACCTGAAACTTCCTACTTGCATATACATAATACCATTTGTCATTTGCTTACAGGGTATTTCCTCTTCGACACACACTCTCTCTCTTTAAGCATTCTTTCAGGTTTTTTTCTGATAAAATACAACAATTAAGCGCAACATTAACGGCGGTTATATACCAAAAAACAACACACATCTATGCACAAATCACACACACACATAGACTTAATGACGACTAGCGCCAAAAATGAGCAATGACAATGGCAACTAAATTATATACTATATACATACACTTGTATTTGGTTATCGTAATTTTTGTTGTTGTTGCTTATTTCTATGCGATATCAAAATAACTCATGGCAACTCTGGCTCTCTTTCTCTATTTGTACACTCTCTGTTAAACTGATGCTTTCAGTTTGCGAAAGATCTTGTTGACTGATAAGAATGCCGGGTGGCTGGCTGACTGGAATAACCAAAAGCACATACAAAAACAATTTATGTTTATATTAACTTTATTAATATGTTCTCAAGCTAAAAGCATTGTTTAAGTTTAAGGTGACATAAGGTAAACTAAGCAAACAGTTAATTATAATAGAAGATATTAGAAGTCTAATAATTTATAAGTCCCGCTGCTAAGTATTTAAGTAAATAAAACCTGATAATCAAATAACTTAATTAAATAAAGTTGCACATTTCGGCATTGATCTACCCGTTGGATTATCAATTAAAAGTGTGTGCTTATTAGATTTCTTATTCAATAAGATTCCATTTTTAAAACGAATTTAATTAATGCACAAATCAAATTTATGCACTTTGAATTTAATTTCCCGCCTAGAAGGTATGCAATGATTTTTGTTAAAACAGCTTCTTCAAAAACTGCCGTTACTCATGTTTAAGGCCTTTTGGCTTTATAAGTTTTTTTTTTGCATTTTGTATTTTTAAAGTTCTTCTTCCCCCTCCTTATAGATTTTATCTTCTTTGTTCCATTTAATTTTCAGCAATTTGGCCCTTATTGGCCTGCAAATGTAAAAAAATTTATCTATCAAAAATTGCGCTTCAAAATTCATGGGAATTTTACATGGCCTTTTTATATCGATTTTGTTTGGCGCGTAATAGCAACGAGTGTTGATTGATTGTTGCAAAGAGTAACACGTAGAAACAGAAACATATACACCTGTAAACAAAAATGCATACATGCATGCTAAATTATTTATACGGTCTATAACTTGCCAAACAAATTTGGAAACTAATTTTGTGCTTTGTCTGCCATCGGTCTGTCAACAGATCCGAGAATAGCTGAGACAAAAACAATACAAGACCAAACAATAAAGTTTGCTTTGATCTGCGCATTTATTGTGTGTTGCACTTAAAAACTTTCCCACATCAAATGCAACTGCAGCACAATATATGTGGAGCTGCTCTGACTCATATTAGAAACTTAATAGCTGAAAAGGGAATAAAACTCACTTGCTCAAGAAAAGTTCCACCCGTTTTGTATTGGGCTTCCATAAAGTGCGATATGGAAAAAACTGGCAAATTTTCAACCATTTTTTATTATTATTATTTTTTTGATATATTACTTGAAACCTTTTCAACTGACACTTGATATTTTAGCGGACATAAATATTATCTGTGACACTTTCAAACTTTCGTAGCTAACTGCAAAATATTTTTGCCAAAAGATATCTACAGTTGATTTGATTTATTGGACTCGAATTTAATTGTGATCTCACAAATTAACATCAATTTGTGGCGCATTGATCATATTATTATGATTATAATGTAATATATAAGCTTAATTAAGGGCTAGTCGACCTGGGCATACCCTTAAAATCTTAACGCATGTTAATCTTACAAACGTAAAGAAAATACGTTTTTGAAACATTTTTATTTCACATTGTACTACAATTAAACCGTTAATACTTATACAAAAATCTTTAAAAAGGAACACCCTGTCTAAGCTTTTTCCTATAATCACTTCAACTTGTCTAACAACAATAAAAATTAACACTTGAAAGTCAATAACAACATCTTTATTGTATCCAAGATGAAGATATATATTTTCAGCTAACTCAAACGTTCGAGGACAGTTAACAGCATTAAGTTCTAGTTGCGCGAAACTCTCTCGCTGACTTGACGCATTACATAAAACATACACATTAATTTCAATATAATAATATTGATATGAACATTAATCACAGTAAATTGCAATCAGTGCGAAAGCATTGACAAGACGAAGCGCCGTCAGATTGTTATAACAAATATGAATAGGTATTATTCTTAACATATCTAGTGAACAAACATTCTTATCGCAAGTGTTCAATGATAAGGTAGGCGTGGTAAACAACAATGCCACAGAGACAATGAAGATAAAGTGCGCTTACTTTCGAGTATGCTCGCATTATGACAAATTCATTTCAATTATGACAGATTACAAAGAGAAGCCCATTGTGGTAGTTATAAAGCGCCACACAATAACGGAACTAATGATTATTGAATTCCGCCTATTAAATACTCATTAAAGGGAAGAGGAATGCTTGAGGAACAAATTTAAAGAAACTAGTTCTACAATTTAAGCATAAACTACAAATTAAACTGTTGTTAAAGCAAAAATACCCAAAGAGTAAAACTATATGAGACTAAGATGTTTACGAATGATTGAAAGTTTATAGAACTTATTTAAGGTTTATTAGCGGACGAATTGAATTCATGGAATATATAAATAAATATGCTTATTAGATTCACTGACTATGCTAAATTTTAGCTTAATTTTTCATCATGTTTTCTAGTACTAAAAACTACAGTCAAGCAAATTGATTTCTCACGCATGACATTATTATTATTGTTGAACCAAATTAGCGCCTCTTTAGTTATTGCGAGAACTCATGACGCTGCATAATTCTATTTAAGTTTGCGGATAATAATTGACGGCAAACGTGCCTGGGGAGTATTTGCTACAAACTTCATAATTGTACTACGCATTTAGTTAACCCACATAAAGCAAATAACTAATACCAAATTATATAAATTTTGATAACATTTTGTCGATATACTGGAAAAACAAAAGTTGAATTAAACAAAATACATACTAAAGATCAATTTGTATGTTTGTTTATGTATTTATACGGAATGAACAAAACTCACCGGTTGAATTAATCAAGAGTTGTTTTTGTTGTTGTAAAAACGATACACCGATATACAAAGTTGGCGGGAAAAACAAAATACTCTGACCAGGATCAAACACATTGACAACAAACGACAGCTGAGCACAGCTGAGCACTGCTCTTTATATGTACTAATGTGTATGTATGTACACGCACGTGTGTCGCTGTATGCGAGTTTGTATGTGTCGACAATGAAACGTCGATAAAAGTGATTATTTTCGTACACGGATTGGTTTTTTCACTATTTTCCCTAACATCAGCACTTTCAGTAGTTAAAATGATAATTGTTGTATGTAAAAACGGGTTTTATGTATTTTAAATAAACTGTCACGAACACACAATAAAATATATAAATATACACAAATGTACTTATACATAGACCAAGCTAGCAAGCATTCGCAGCACACTGCGCGACAAACGATTCTTTCACTATACTTTTTAAAATGTAACTAACACATTTTCACTGTTTACATAAGTATATTTAATACAATTATGAAACTATGTCTATAGGCTCTATTAAAACGTGAACTATTATTATATTTAAGTCGACCGAACGGCAGTTCTACGTTCACTGCGGTTTGCTACCCAACAAACAATGGGCATGACAATTTCGGATTTTCATACAATTAGGCTGTCTCTGAAGTGTTTGCTTGGCAAAGGCTGATGCCAAACGAAACGTTGCCAGATTGGCAAATGACAAATGTGCATAATTTTGACAAACGCGACACACAGAATTTTTGTGATTATCGATATGTGCCACCAACGCTAATGAAAACAATTTCATATAAATTACATTTAAAAACCTGCTACAAAAAGCCAATAATGAATTGCTCTAAGTCTCTTATTATAAAGCTAATCATTCCTTACTGACACTAATTAACTAGTTCTAGCTCGACTACTTATTAACATCAATGTTCCCCAAGTAGCGAGTTTTAAATCCCTTACACATTATTGAACATTCACAATAAACAAAACAAACACCGTTTCATTGATAGCATTTGGGTTATTTCGTTAAAAAGATTTCCTTTATTCTAAGACACCATTTGTTTCCACTTGTTAACAAGAACAAACTGCGGCCAGGAATCTACAATTTAACGGGCTTGGGCTTGCCCTGCTGGCTGGCGACGCGCTCGTTGTAACGCTTGACGGCCTCCACGCGGGACAGGTTACCCTTGCGAGCATAACGCTGGTTGATCAGAAACTTGACATCCATCTGTGGAACAACAAATAATAAATGATTAGTGTTTTGGACAAAATATACATTTTGTATAAGTTATGACTTACGCCCAGGCAAGACTCGTGGCGTTTGCGCATTGGGCGCTTGATGCCATTGCGATGAGCCTTCTTGTTCTGGTTGTGATTTGTGTGATTCTTTGACTTGGCCATTGTGAATTATCAAACTGTAGTTGGAGCGGCAAATGAGTGCGAAGGGTCGGCGGGTAGTACAACATGAAAACAGAAAATATTCATTATAGCAAACAATTTATAGCCTATTTTATGCATTAATAATTTCAATAGTTGTAGATGCATTATAATAATACACCTTTTTGGAGATTTTATTTAATTATTTATTTCATTTGCGACCTACGTTTTTGACAGCTCGGCGGAAAAGAAGAGGAAGAAGCAGCAGCAATATCGATAGTTAAAAATGCATCCCATGACCCTATCGATATTTATGCAAAAACAGCTGATTGAGTTTTTAAATAGATATGGCAGCCCGAAATACGCATCACTGTGAATGGTAAAACCCACACAATACAACGCAATTGTCTTGCCGATATAAATATTTGTAAAATTATACAAAAACCATACCACTTAGTGTGTTAGTTATACAACTTACAAGCGCAATTAATTTGCATTAAATTGGTAAGTTGACCACCATAAATTATGTGTGTCAAACATACACGACATTTGCACAAGGGTGTGTGTGGGCATGTTTGTTTTTGCTCGAAGTTCATGTATGCGGGCGGGTGAGAGGAAGCGATGAGTCATCATCTAAAACAAGTTATCGCGACAACAGCAACTCATAAGCTTTAGCATTGTTTTTTCTCCTCTCTTTCTGGTTTTTTTCATTGTAATCAGTCTGACGTCATATTTTAAAGGGAAAATGAAAATATCTGCCGCTTCCGCTGCTGCGCTCGCCAGCAATACGAACAGTAAGAATTCTAACGCCACACCGATCGTACCTAAGACTGAACCGGAACCAACTACAACTGAAGAGTCAATGGAATTTCAGACACCAAACAGCAGCTCTACCCCAAACGTCAGCAAACGTCCTGCCTTCTTGGACCTCAACAAGAAAAACAAGCGCGCCATTGCGCCTCTGCTGATTGATTCGCCTGATGTGCCTGGCAAGACACTGAATACACCTGATCTGGAAAAAATCTTACTATCGAGCGCCATGTTGCAAACACCACAGCCGGGCACTGTTTTTCCCACTAAAGTGGGTCCCATCACCACTGAACAGGAGGAGTTCGGCAAGGGTTTCGAGGAGGCACTGCAAAATCTCCATACCAGCAAGAACACCCAAGCGTTGATGGGCAGTATTGCTAACGTTGTAACGAGCAACAATGCTGCTACTGCTGCTCCTCCTGCCAGTAATCCAGCTACCGTCGCAACCACAATGACAGCTGTTAATAATGGCATCAGTGGAGGCACCTTCACCTACAACAACGTTGGTAAGTTCATATGTGCAATCATGCGTATACCATTTTCTTATTTATGTGTTTTATTATTTTGCAGATGGTTTTCCCGTCATCAAGGATGAGCCAAATAATGCTGTAAGCTCACCAACAGTTAGTCCTATCGATATGGCCGATCAGGAAAAGATTAAACTGGAGCGGAAACGTCAACGGAATCGTGTAGCCGCCTCCAAGTGTCGCAAACGCAAGCTAGAGCGCATCTCAAAGCTGGAAGATCGTGTTAAAGCGCTCAAGGGCGAAAACACCGATTTGGCTGGCATTGTTAAAGGTCTCAAAGATCATGTTGCACAGCTGAAGCAACAGGTCATGGAGCATGTGGAGGCCGGTTGCACCGTCCAACAAATTGCAAACGCTGCCCTGCTTGCGGGCAAATAACATAGGGATATTACGGGCGACACTGTGCAGCGTTATATGTCCCGTTTAATAACGGACGACAATGCCAATGACACTGACGCCGAGGAGGAAGAGACGGAAGATCAAGAAATAGAGGACACTATTGCAACGCCAGTTGATCCCGAAAATGGTGTTGTGCTGCTTTCGACAGTGGCCTTGGAGCAGGAGATATCGTTAGAACTATTACTTAATGCATCATCGAATACGTTCGATTTGGACACTCTACAAAGTAGTAATCATGTCGTTATTGACACAATAGACAATTTGACGGACTGCAGTGAGTCCAATGGCTGAATACATAGCCAAACACACAATTAGCTTTAGAGTGCCTTTTAACAACATACATACGTTAATTTTCTACCTTAACTTTAATTATACTCATAATGTGCAATTACCTTTTTGCAGCAGTTTTTTCTTAATTGCTTTTAAAAAGTGCTTATTTTTTATTTAGTTCTAGTTGTACATACATATATATATATATATAAACATACTTACGTACACGTATGTGTACCCTTATGTATACTATTTTTAAGATCAAGTATTACTACGTGTTGAACATAAGCAAATACACACATATATATATATATATATATATATTTACTAAAGTTTAAAGCTGAAAATACTTTTATTGCTATGTTAGAGTTTTTATATTTATTTAAAAGTGCTTTACATATTGTATATTACCTTTTGATGGATAATATTTTTGGGCAAGCAAGAATTCTTTCCCAATAATATCCAAATGATTAATTTCTTACTAATCCTGTTCAAAAGCTACAATTACAAAAGCTACTATAAGAATACAAATACATTATATATATACTAAAAGTTGTACATTTAAATCTTTTCTTGATATATTGGAAGTCTCAGACGTTTATTGTCACCATTTGCCAATGAGGATTGAATATTATTGTCACGTTATTTCAATTCTGATCAAGCACGTAATGGAGCACGATAAGCTGACATCTCTTATGGGTATGCACAGTGGGACATGTTTATTATTATCTAAAAAAATGCATCTTAAGAATTGCATAAATGTTTTTCAAATGAACTCAAAACTCGTATTAGCATAACAAAAATCAAGTAAATAATGAAAATAAAAAATGTTTATTGTCAATGAGTCAAACAAATAAATATATAAATAACCAATAGAGAGTACAAAAACAAAATGTGATGTAAAGATAAATGTGGTGAAAACGATCTAGATTTTACTACTTTAAACATTATTCATAATTACGTAACACCTAAGTAACATTTTCCCGGAGCTACTTGGGCAATGGAAAGCCGTCGATTAGCAAACTCTCTTCCTCACTTAATTGACAAGGACCCTCGCCAATTTTTGTGTGGATTATGTATTTCAGCATATTCCTAGGATTGATGTGATAAACCGAAGAATCATCCTTGGCAACACCATTCTTAAGCCCGCCAGGCGGCACAGGAATCCCTTTGAGGTACTCTACGCTCTGCTGGGCATCATTGGGAAATGCCAACTGAATGGCAGCTAAAAGGCGCGGCACATGCTCAGCCAGGACGTATAGACAACCATTTGGACCGGCATCAAAAGTATACGCTGCCTGCAAGGAGCCAACCTCCTTGTTGTATTGATGGACGAAATTCACAATCGCGTGGGAAACATCATTCATGTAAACACACGGCGGATAGGTGTCCAGAGCAATGGCATGCAGCTGATTTGACTCCTTCATGGTGATGGTAGCAAATGCATTGAAATCTCTTTCCTTTAATGCCGTCATCAGTTCCTTAATGCGCTGCGGGACAACCTCTGTGGCACGATGCTGTATCAAATCAGAAGTTTCAACGGCACGTTGCATGCCACTCGTAGAGCCCGTTTTCTTGCGCGCATCATTCACAACCAGGATAAGCATATGCATATTGGGCCAATGCGTAGCGGGTGCTAGTTGCACAGCAATGGAATCGCTGCCATCATCGGCTGAACCACGGCGCCAATGAACAAACCCACCATATAAACTCCGGCAAGCTGAACCGCTGCCCTGTCGTGCAATTGTCGTCAATTCCTCATTCATCGGAATATCGTAGAGGCGGGCCAATGTGTACACAAGGCAGGCATAACCAGCGGCACTCGATGCAAGTCCAGCGGCTGTTGGGAAATTGTTGTAAGATGCAATGTGCACTTTCCAAGAGAGCGGAAACTTTTGTGTGCCGTTCGCCAGGGCGAGACGATGCACACCTTTTAGGCAGCGCATAAGGCGTTCATTCTCCTCGAATGGCACTGCATCGCCATTGAGCCACATGCGATTCTGTTTGAAGCTCTCTGACGTGGTTATTGTTGTCTTTGCGCACATCTCGTTTTCGTCCAGTGTCATGCTAATGGAGTCATTGATTGGCAGGATGAGCTCTTCGTTTCGCTTGCCCCAGTATTTTACCAGGGCCATATTAACAGGAGCGATGCACGTTGCCGAATACATTCTTCGTTAACACCAATATAAACAATGAACATTCAGTTTGAAAATCACTTTCCCCAGCTTTCACTGCAAATTGCGGTGATCAGCCGATAGTTGTCCGATAAAGCTGCGGTATGCAAGCCTGCAACTAGTATTTTTCTCCGTTTTTTAGTATGTTTGTGTGAATTCGATTAAGTGTCATTCTACTATTTGTAAAAAAAATAAAGTGCAGTAAATGCATCAAATGTAAAAAAATAAAGTGCAGTAAATGCATCAAATAGATTAAAGTGAACATACAAATTTTTTTACTAACAAAAACATGCCACTAACCGCAGAAAGCGCAGCACAACAAATTCAGGTGAAAATTAAATAATGTGCAATACAAACTTTGCTGCTGAACATTTTCACTAATTATAAATTTTATTTTATTTATTTTTTTATTGTTAGGATCGCCTGAAGGATATACAACAACACATACACAAAGTGGACACTGAGCGACAACGTGCTGAGACTTCAATTGCGAACCTTGTGCTTGCTCACCAAAATCAAACACCAAGTCCAAAAGAATCCAAGACGATTCTTCAGTCCAATATTGTAGAGGCGAACGAAGAAGAGGCAACAATTAGAGCGGCCTTGGCTAAGATACACGAGATACGAAACATACGCAATGAACGCCGTATACAGGTTTGTTTTTAATCATTTGTAGAACTAATTCAATTACAAAATCAAACACATTGTACACAGGCTCGCAATGCTGGCAATAAGGAAGCCATTCGTCGTGGCGCTCTAATGAAAATGGTTCAATTATCGGCTCAAACATTGCCTTTGTTTGTTGGCAAGCCTGGCGAGCGTGCTCCAGCCTTATGTGGTGCGATACCAGCTGAGAGTAGCTATGTGGCCAAAGTGGGTGACAATGTGGCTGCTTTGGCAAAAGGATCCGATGAGGAGGAAAACTGGATATTAGCCGAAGTGGTTCAATTTCTACACCGGCAAAACAAGTACGATGTCATTGACATCGACGAGGAGCAGAAGGATCGGCATGTGCTAAGCAAACGCAAAATTATTCCATTGCCACTAATGCGTGCGAATCCAGAAACCGATGGTCATGCACTATTTCCCAAGGATACAGTTGGTATGAGCTTAATGTAAAGAAGTAGGGAAACCTAATCTAACGTTATCTGTACTCTTCTCTTCAGTAATGGCTCTTTATCCACAAACAACATGCTTCTACAAAGCCATCGTGAATCGCTTGCCACAAACAGCAACAGAGGAATACGACGTGCTCTTTGAAGATTCATCATATTTAGAAGGGTACGCGGAGCCTTTGCCAGTGGCACAGAGATATGTCATTGCTTATAAACCCACTAAAAAGGGAGCTAGCAGTGGCAGTGGGAATCTGTCTTCGGCCTAAACTAATTACCCAAGTAAACACACACATATTTGTAAAAGCTATATATATAATTATATACATAATCATAAAACTTAATTTCTATTTGAAATATTAGCTAATTACTTCTTATTCATTATCCTCCTCATCCTCATTGTCGTCCTCTTCCATATTCTCCTCCTCTGCTTCCTCCTCGACATTGTCCTCAACGTGCAGCTGGAAGCCATCCTCTTTCGTCCACGAACATTTCATAGTCAAACGAAACTTGGCCATCGGCTTGCCCAGCAATTTAAGAATTCGCGCTTGTTCCGGTGTCATAATCTTGCCCTCCTCACACACAGTATAATCACTGTAGATAGTAACGATGCCTTTTTCCAGTTTTGTGGGCAGACCCAAGGAACGTAAATGTGGCTCCATTGAGTGTGCAAACTCCTCAAGTGGTCCGGCCGGCAACGTTACCGTCTCTGTCGCAGCAAAACCACTGCGCGCATATTCCACAGCCCAATAATTTTCGGCCCATTTCAATACATCAGCTTTGGACTTTTCTGTGAATAACAGTCCCACCTGACCAGTGAGGCGTTTTGAAAGCTAAAAAATAATGAAGTAGAATAGATTTTGATTTTTATATATCTTGATAATTACATACCTTATGAATTCCTGACTCAACTTCTTCGGCTTTTGTGCGACCCAAACCGATTTGCATGATGCGATTTTTGCCAAAAATAAATCTCGAGTTCTGCTTCCATTCATGTCGCAAGTCTTTTAGAAGATTATTACGCATATTCTGTACCTGAAACACGAATATATTGGGATACTTCTCGACACAGAATCGGATATCATCGATGATGCGCTGTTTCCAAGCGAGGCCCTTGCGGTCGGTTTTGGTTAGAGAAACTGCAAATGGTAAGGCAGAAAACTTTACAATGGACGCTGAGAACTAGATTTGTATGTTATTACTTACCTTTCTTATCACGTTTGGAGCGCGGCATTTTGGTAAATTATGTCTTATTCCTAACTAAATCTTGACCAAGTTTAAACACCGGAGTAAACACGTGCGACCAGTGCGATATATAATATCGATACATCGATTATGTGATGCTCTGCCAACTCGGTGAAAAGTTAACACGAGGCAGCACTTAGTAGAAAACCTGCCAACTGCAACCAAATTAAGTATTTTATGGCACCCTTAGACTGGTCACATTACTCCGTTAGCCGACGAAAGGTGTGTGTTTACGTAGTAATTTTACATATATTGGGTTACAAATTTTAATTCAATTATAGTAGTGCTTAAAATAAACAGGAGTGTTGTGTCTAAATAATCATAAGTTAATATATTGTTAATGCGCAGTGAGTAATGTCCGTGCTCATCGTTGTCTCAATGTAAATTGTGTTACTTGGAGCGCCATGTTGTCGGCGAGACAAACCGCATTTTTCACATGTATTGATCTAAAATGCCTTCAGAATTAATTAACATTTATAGACATTGCAACCTGCATAAAAAACAAAGTGTGATGTTGAAGTTGTGTACATCATGACTGTAAGAAATAAAATTAACGCATTGGAACAAAAACCAACAGTTTCAAGTAGGACGCTGATGACGTAATCCTAGTGAATTGCCGAGTGAAACTCTGTTAGGCATTGCCAACAAAAAAAATTTTTTTAATCAGTTAGAATTCAAAAAGGCTTAGAGAGCGCGCCAGTCGGATATGCTCTTGTGCAAATTCAATGAAATGATCATTAGAATTAAAGCAGTAATTTTTCTGTGGCTTATCAAAAGTACATAATTGCTGATAGGGCGCCGTCACATCCAGTTGAAGTTGAAAAAAATAAATTTAATCAGTGCGTATGGCAGCAGATAAGAACTCTAAAGGTTTAAAAATGTAGAATTTTGATCACAGTTATAGAGCTTAGTCAAATTCTTTGAAGTACTGCTTTTTATACACATTAAGTAATTGTGTATACACATACTGTGTTGATCAAGCTTACAATGCTCAAGTAGACACGTTCTGTTTCTCTCACACAAGGCAAGGCCACCGAATAACAATTTGTAACATTCGAATTCAAAAATATAACATACGGACGTACATTTAAACACATAAACAGTCCGTGTCTCATACGTCTCATTCAAATTACTCAATTAAACGACAATTGCGCACAATTGACGACAGCAACAAAGCTCCTCCCCAACATTTTTATAGCATGCGTCATAAACATAAAACAGAAACTGCAGCTTGTAAATGTCAGTACACTTGTGTACCTGCTGCATGTCGCTTAACAATAAATATGTAATCATGTTATTTGCTTGCTTTAATAACCTAATGAACTCTTTACTGCGTTACTATTGTACATTAACTATTAGGTCTAACAACAGGTCATTCAAAAACTTAACGTACCCAATTCACTTGTGACACACCTGGCAACTTTGTTTTTCGGCCAGGTTGGCAACACTAACTGCTATTCACTAATTTTTTTACCTACAACGGCTCTTTGTTCTCTTTCTCTCTCTCTCTTTCTCTGTGTCTTCTGCTGTAGCGGCATGCGCTGCTGCTTGTGTGCGAGTGTGTGTGTATTTATGAATGTGAGAACCACACGGATACAGCGCTTGCTGTGTGCAATATTTGCCGTCACTTTTAGTCGTTCGCCGTTCGTTGGTAGTCGTCGTTGTCGTTTCGAGTGAATCGAATGTAAGGTAACCAATTTGCGTTAGTAATATGGGGCGAAATATATGTACTTTTACATATAAAATCCAAGAACTTAAGTGACTTAATGCGATGCAATAAAACACGTGCATTCTCGGTACTTTATTAAATTTGAATGCATATTCAATAATCAAATCTACAGCGAACATGTGCAAAAGCCGCATAAATGAAAAAAATTTCTTCTACATGCTTCCATGGAACGATCGATAAAAATACTACGCAAAAAGACAAAATGTTCAGAACTGTGAATTTGTGCAAAAATACACATGCGTTCGCTGTGCACGGGTATTGGTACATTTTATATCTGTGCTCGGGTGTGTGTGTATATACATATATATAAATGTATATATATATATATATATATATATATGAACATATATATGTAGCCGTGAGATTCGTTTGTAGCTTCGTATTTTCAGTGCTTTCGGTTGATTGTTGGCGGCCGTGGCAACAACTGACTTGGCTAATGCGAAGGCGAATTGTGGTTCTTAAGTGTGTTCTGGTCGCAGTCGTTTTAGTCGTCAATAGCTAAAATACATACATATGAATGTACTTATGAACGAATAATATGTATGTGAATATGTATGCAAGTCAAAATGTATTACGCATATGCACAAAGAGCTTTTGCAATTTATGTCTGATCAAATTTAATTGATTTTCCGCGGCTAGTTAATTTAAAAAATCCTTACTTACATAGTGACTTACGCACATACATAATAAACTTACGTTTATTGGATTTGCTGCGGCACAATTCACCACGCATTTATGTACAGACATAAAAATATCTGTATGTATAATGTACATGCATGTGTATATCTGAAAGATATGTGAACATTTGTACGTACATTTAACGTATGTATGTATGTATGAAAGTGGACGACACACGCGGTTACGTGTGCTTTTATACCGTACTGTTCCCGCAATCGCTGTTTGCGTATGTGTTTGTGTTCTCTTTGTCGAACTCTCTCATTCCGGTGGGATTATTTTTATACTTTTTGTTGCGTGCTCCTCACCACCCTCCCCTTCAGACAACCAGTCAAACACACTTGTTTCTTGTTAGCTTATGTACATACATATAACTAAATGAACGTATTTTTATTTGTTGCTTTTGTAAATTCTTTAACTGAAACAAGAAGATGCACATATTTTTGTAATAGAACTGTTGAAAGCTCTCATAAGTTGTCTATTTCTTAAAACTTTGTGTATAGGAATTTTGTGTTCTTATCTGCATTTCTGTATAGTCGTATTTTTTGCTCTTTACTGCGCATGTAGCGGCGCCGTAGAAGCAGCCAAATCACCGCTGTCGTCGCGACGACCTCATGGGGCCGGTGTGGTGAGTTTACCATTTGCCGCCCGGTATGGTGTATTTTTCAACACACAGACAAGCACTCGCGCTGGCAAGCGATGTATTGCACAGTAGTCAAAGTTGCCGTCATCACAGAATTGAACGAACGGTTTCGAATTATATTCTGCCGTTATCTTCAATCTGTAACAGTGACCGACGCCAATGCCGCAGTCGCACTGTTATTTGGCTAACTATTATATCTTTTTTTGTCTTTCTTTTATTTTTCTTTTATAACGCACACTTCCAGAAATTGATATTGCAAGTTCGTGAGTGTGTGTGCATTTATACTAAAAATAGTTGTGTTGTTGTTACTTCCCTACTTTGAGAGGCAAAACCAAAAATGACGCAGTCCATGACGCATACACTTCGCTTCATTGCTACGATTTGATTTTGTGGGCACTACTATAAAAGAGGAGGGAGTGGCTGCTGCCTCTGGCTGCTCACTGTGAGCTATATAAACATGCCCAATACATTTGTATGCAGAGGAATTTTTGTAAATGAACAATAATCATTGAATGCTCCAACATCGTTGCGGTCTGCTAACTTTTTATTATTTTATATTTTTTAATTTTGTCAATAACTGTACGAAACACAAATCAATTGACCCAAAAACGAGAAACGCCAAAAAATATATTCTTAAAAAGTAGCAAACGTATATATATGTATGCATTTACTTGCACTTGTATGCAGCCAAAAGGTTCAATGTTTCTAGACTTTGATGGTCGATTGAGATCGTTTATAGAACAAGTAAATAAATAGATAACAAGTTGAGTGGGCGCTTCGGCCGGTGAACCAAATGTACAGTTTTTGAAATAAATACTACATGAGGATAACCTTTTGTCAGCATAACTAACTTGTAAACACTTAAAACATGTCCATAATTTGTAATTTTCAACGGACTTGTTACCATGTTAAGCTTTGTGCATTGGGGTCATTGTGCATTTATCTTTGACATCTGAATACATTCAAGTAATATATTTTTGTACATACATACATACATTTGGATATGTATAAATTTATTTGTGCTTACTCAGATACACACAGACGAACAAACGCACACACAGCTAAAAAGCCACAGATTTCTCTCGCTCTTTCTCTCCTTGTTTCATTTTGAATTTGTATTCATAGTGTATTTTTAACTTTTCTCTATGTATGTGTGCTGATTATTTTTGTGTGTGTGTGTTTTTTTTTTCATTCCATTTGATGTTCGTCATTGGCGCTGCTTTTTCCCTTCGGTGGTGGCCGTTGATTTCGTGCATCTTAAAGTTAGGCTCCACTAAACGAAAAGCCGTGGCACGTGTAATAGTATTGCCAAACAATTTAAATCACAAAAACAAATTTCACTTATTATAAAGCAAACAAAGTGTGTGTGCGAACACACCCACATTCGTACACCACTCACCAATTCACTCTACCCCCCACACGGACACAAACAAACGCACGTTGTGTAGCTGTCAAAAGCACATTATGCTAAAAGCTGTCAACGGTAACGCACGTAAAATGTTCACCAGACCATCTGACAAAGCTTCTCTGGGGAATATAATAATTTTGTCATTATAATTATTATTATGTTGCCACTCCAGTGTGCTGCAAGGATAATGGAAAATGTATCAATCAGCCTCACTCGGTATCTATTTATAAATACATAAAATAATAAATCAATATTTATGTAATACCTGCACATACTGTCTACACACATATGCAAGCATTTAAGGTCAGCTATGAGGGTGTGTGTGGTTGAATGTGTGTGTGTGTGTGTGTGTGGCATTAGCTAAAGGCAACAGGTTAACGGTTTTTTGCATCATGGCATGCACGTGTACATGTATGTATGTATGTATGTTTTTTACTATGTTGCAATAAATACGAGCGTAAAATTGAATGTGACTCACTCAGCTGTTTAAACATAAAACGCCATTTATTGGCTGTGTTTAAACTGGCTTAGAAATGTTTTATTTATTATAATTGAGTTGAAGGTACGAATTGTTATTTTATTGCTTACTTTTAATGTTGGTGAATCATTTGTTATTTTTGTATGATTGGTATGCTAATTGTTGTGAACTTTTGAAACTGAAAACAATATATTTTCGAACAACATCCTTTCATTAATATCGCGTCAACATATCTATCACACAGTATATATATCAATGTCAGTGTTGGCAACGCGCAGCTGCTACACTCAGCGACTGTTGCCAATGTTGCCGCCACCAAGCTTTGCTCCTTCGCGACGACCGCAAAAGCCGCATAGCCTTTTGGCCAAAACGGGCAAGTTCTCGTTTTAGTCGAGTTTTGGGCCTGGTCGGAAGAGCAACATACAGCAGCAGCGGCAGATAATAATTAATCGAACTGTGTTTGTGTGTGAGTGTGCTTTTTTTTTTCGTTCGTCTCTTTGTGCAGCTGGTATATCTCCTATATGTATGTGTGAGCGGCTGAAAGGATATATATGTATGTTTGGCTTTGGCGGGAGAAATAAATGAATTAATCGCTGACTGTGTGTGTGTGTGTGGGTATTAGCTTCGATGTAGTGAAAGCAAATATTTGAACAGGTTGCCAATTAATGTTAATTAATGGCTCGTGGGAATTTCTAAACGGAACAAGTTCGAATTAATAAGACTCGTCGGTGTATTTCATATATATATATATATATATATTATATTTTATATTTTATATTTTATTTACAGATAACCAGTCACATAAACTGTGAGCGACGCTTTGAGCTGTGGATTCCTCCTTACTTTAATATATTTTTCTGCTGTCTATCAACTGTTTAAATAAAACTCCAAGACGTCGTGAACGTGGTCAACTACACACACGAACACTCACACACACACATACAAATTATATATTATTAGTTTGGTCAAGTAACTGAAAAAACAACAAAACAACAGCAAAATGTCGACAGTCGATAAGGAAGAACTGGTCCAGAAGGCAAAATTGGCCGAGCAATCAGAGCGGTAAGTGTTCACCAGTTCACAACAAACAATATATATACATATATCAGCAAATGCATATTTATTTTGTGTCTTATTTTTATGTATTTAGCTACGATGACATGGCCCAGGCCATGAAATCGGTCACAGAGACGGGCGTTGAGCTGTCAAATGAGGAAAGAAATCTGCTCTCAGTTGCCTACAAAAATGTGGTTGGAGCGCGCAGGTAAAGTTTAACTTAAACCCATTTAACACATGTATAATAATTAAAAAATATAAATATATATATAACAACAGGTCATCGTGGCGTGTCATATCATCCATTGAGCAGAAAACCGAAGCATCCGCCAGAAAACAACAGCTCGCCCGCGAGTACAGAGAGCGTGTGGAGAAGGAGCTTAGAGAAATTTGCTATGAAGTTTTGGTACGTATATTCTTTCTCTCTCTGGCATTTATTGCCCATGACCATGAACCTTGTTAGCTTATGCTAGTGTACACCACCTACACCCAACGTTTACCACCCCACTATAAGCAAATTATTATGAGGACTCTTTAACGCCCAACTGTGGCGGTTTGTCTACTGCGCAAGTCCATTTGTGGGCGTTGCAAGCTTTCTGGCTTTCTTTGAGCATCCTCTTTTATGTATATATATATATTATATATAGATAATTTACTACATACTAGACGCATACGCATACGTCCATTGCCGCCGCATCTGTTTCTTAGATTTGATATTTCAAACAACGCATTCTGTCTACATAAATGCCTCTTTAGCCCCACTGTGCATGCTTGTTTCTTTGTGTGCGGGTGAGCGACAAATTCTATTACAATCAATAAATCTATTTTTAAAAAAATGAAATTTTTCCAGACATTTTTGCTGCTGCCACACTGCAACGCACACACACACACACACTTCCATATATTCCTACACATACTTTGAAACAAGCAAGATATATACTCTATTTATTTAGACACGTCAAAGATAGATAAGATAGCAATATCAATAGCAACAATAAGATCAGCTTGACTTGATAAATGTCAATTTAATGACTGTTACTTGGACCTAAATGTCAGTTTTAAAATAAATCGCAAAGTAAAACGTAATATAAACTTGTAAACAGAGAGTCACCCATGTTGGTCATGTAGGGGGGCGGGTGTTTGGGTTTACCTCTTTGTTGTGTTAGTGTCGTTTTTTATATTCTCCCGTTGACAGAAAAATCAATAATACTGTTTGAAGTGCTGCAGTCGACTGTAAAATTGGCATACATATATCTAGGCTATTTTATTTTTGTAGCCATACATCAAATAGGATAAGGGTTAAGCTGTAAGCTGCCGCCTCTACGTGTTTAAAAGCAGCTTACTGTAAGCGTAGGCAATTACAAAGATTTATTTATACACGCCGCATGTTTTTAAATTTATAGGCAATGTGCCGCTTAAAGCTTATGCCTTGATTATAATTTCTTTATTTTTGTTTCAACAGGGACTTCTGGACAAATATCTTATTCCAAAAGCCAGCAATCCAGAAAGCAAGGTTTTCTACTTGAAGATGAAGGGAGATTATTACAGGTATTTAGCTGAGGTCGCCACAGGAGATGCACGCAACAGTAAGTATAAATACAAAAAACAACAACTTCAACTTATTATACGTATATATACAATGAAAAACAAAACCGTAAACAAACTATTCTTTTGTGTGTTTAATGGAAATATGTAGCTGTTGTCGAGGATTCCCAAAACGCTTACCACGATGCATTTGACATTAGCAAGGGCAAAATGCAGCCAACACATCCCATCCGCTTGGGTCTTGCACTTAACTTCTCAGTCTTCTATTATGAGATTTTGAATTCTCCAGATAAGGCTTGCCAATTGGCTAAACAGGTTAATAATAATACACAATAACAACAATGCCAAAACTAAACAAATGGCAAAATGTTCTGGCAAGCAAAAATGCAAAATGCAGCAGAAAAACAAAATCAAAACATTTTAATTTATTCTATGATATATATATATATACAAAATCGTACATTTAAGCAAAATGAAATCATTTTAAAATCTAATTGTGATCTTTTGGTTGTTTTTACTTTCTTCCTTTTTTTGTTTCATTTAAATCGTAACGCATTCGTATTCGTATCGTTAAGCCGTCGTTGAGGACTCGAAAAAATCGTATCAAGAGGCATTCGATATTGCAAAAACTAAAATGCAGCCAACACATCCAATCAGATTAGGTCTTGCACTCAACTTTTCCGTCTTCTATTACGAAATTATCAATTCACCAGCGAGGGCTTGTCATTTAGCTAAACAGGTTCTCAGTTCTTTTCTTTCTTACACAATGTTATGTTAATAATAATATTCATTCAATTGTTAAAACTATGTTATTGTTGATGTGTTATGTGACTAACATCCGTAACTATATTCGCTTTAAAAAGAACAAACACGAAACACAATTATCAATCGCATGTTATATTATGTATAGTTTTAGTGAAAATGGCTTTTGTTCCTATGTGCCTGTTAACACAATTTCCACAAAAATTGCAGTCCGTATGCTGGTGAAGTTTAAATTATTGTAAGAGAAAGTGCATTAACCGATTAGGTCATATATATATATTAGTTTATGAGTTTATTTTTTAGTTCTTTTCGCTTCGTTGCTGAAAAAAGGTTTTACAAATCCACAAAAACTAAAACCCGAGTTTTTTTTTTATTCCATTAATTGAAAATGAATTGCTTTTGTTTTGCACTTGAACACGAAACTGAACTTGCATTTTTTCCTCTTGCCGGCATATTTTGCATTGTTGTATAACTGTTTATATTTTATTGTATTACCAATATTAAACTGTTTCGTTTATACATATAGGCATTCGATGACGCGATAGCCGAGCTGGACACACTGAATGAGGACTCATACAAAGACTCAACACTCATCATGCAATTGTTGAGGGATAACCTGACTCTTTGGACCTCCGATACCCAGGGTGATGGCGATGAGCCACAGGAGGGCGGTGACAACTAACCAAACAACTAAAATGTTTCCTTTTTGACTATGCAAATATTATTCAGTAATACAACAAACAAAAAAACCAACAAACAAAACATAAGCAAGAAATATAAAAAAATCAAACAAATCTTTAAAGTCGAAAGCAGCAGAGCAGAGAGTAATTGTAATAATAAAAGCAACATCAAAACCAACATCAGCATCTACACAAATTCAAATACAAACAAAACAGAATACTGATTCAAGCTTGTGGCTATGTGATGATAGTGTGTGACGTGAGGCAGATTATGGGCAGAGAAACTATTATCATACAACAACAATTGAAAGAGGCAAACCAAATCGTGGTTAAGACAGTACATATTACATATTGCAATTTGTCAGTCAGAGAAGAATTGTGAAATGATAACAAAAATACCGGAGAAGAAAGAAACCCAAAACGTCTTAATTTGCTTCACATGCCGTTCAATTTGTCTTTGTTAGTAATAGTTATATTCAAATGCAAAGTCAAATCTAAACAAAACTATAAGCTTGCAAGAAGAACGAGTAGAAGAAAGCAGTGTTTATGGCAAAAGGTGTCGAAATTTTGTTTTTGTGTGTAGTTATTTACTATTCCGCTGTTTCCGGCCAATTGCGTACACTATACATATGCCTAAAAGTAAATATTATTTATTACAATTATGTTTTAATAAATAATTACATTTTTTTTGTTTTATATTAACACATACAAGCAAACAACAACAACAACAAACAGAACACAAGACACAGTCAACAAAAAAAAATATATATATAATGTCTTTTATTTTTGTTTAATGCGCTGCGTCGCTTTCCTTAAAACAACAACAAAGGCTAATTGGTTTATACAATCTACATGTAATTACAAATAATGCCCAAATATAATATATATATTTTTCGTCGTCAGTGAAGAACAATCTCTGCAAAAAAAAAACCAAAATCAAAATTGCAGAGCCCAAGCGAACCAAAAGAAACAAATTATGTATTATTTGTAATTCTTTTTTTCTAAAATACAACAAATAAAAAACCAAAACATAAACCATAACTTTTATTTTTCAACCTATTCCCACAATTATTCTTATTTTTTCATTCTTTAGTTCCTTTTTTGCAAAGATGAGGCGAAAAATTAGGAATGAAATCAATGCTTTTTTACTGAATATTCACTAACAACAACAACATAATACATGTCAAATATTTCGAGCCAGAAAAAAAAAACTTGCGAATAGTTTTTTTTCAAAGGCATGAGTTCTATTGTGCCTGTTTGAAAATTTTATTTATTCAGATAATATGTATCTTTGTATGTGTAAATGTAAATGAACTATTGGAACAATCATCGGAAGTAAAGATCACTTGGCAGCTGGATCATGTATAAGAATAATTCGTACGATCGATGCGATAACTATTTATAACGTACTTAAAATACTTACTATATATACGCAATTTCTGCAACAAAAAAAGCAAAACAGCAATAACATTATCAATGTGCAATTGTTATATATATATATTTATTTATATATATATATGAAGTCTCAGTGTTTCATTTTTATTATTATTATGATCTATGTGTTTTCGATGTAAACCTATTTCAACCCAAACAAAACGAAATGCAATTTAGAAAAGTATAATTTTATTTTTTGATCGATGCCGATTGTTGGCATTGGCTTTAAAATGCTAAATACTAAACTCAAAAACTTGTCTATAATTCAACATCTTGCTTTATTGTTGAAAATAAAAAATAAGTATGTATGAAATATGTATTATGTACATACATATTTAGTTTTGTATACTTGCAAAAAACTTCATCAACAGGCAGTGACAAGAACTTGAAAATGAAAATAACTAAATGAAAGTATATTTAATTTCAATTCAAATTGAATGGCGATAACTAAAGCTAACGCTATTATATACACACATATATATATATATATAACGTACACTTATTGTCCAAATAAAAAATGTATTTATATATCTATGTGTGTGTATATGTTGTATATTTTCGCAATTGACATTACGCTTACAATATACAATATGAATAAATAAATAAATGTGAGGCATTTGAACGGTTTATTGTCGCAACGCTAAAAAAAAACAAGTCGAACAAATAAATAAAATAAAACTGCAATACATAATACATACATTTAAACAACAACAAAAATGATTCACAAAATGAGTTATTAACAGTGAGAGCACACATTAATTGTATGCCTAACAATGAAGGCAAAGATTGATGTGCAAAATTTAAGTTTATTGAAATTACAGTTTCTTAATTACCGAAAAAAAAATAAAACAAAAAAGCTAAAAAACAAATAAAAATAAAAAAAAAAACAAAGAGAGCTTTGATGTATTTCTTTTCTGGGATATAACAAAGCTTGCCATATTTTTTCTATGACTTAAAAATTAAACAACGGATTTAAGGCTGGACTTTTTTATTTGCACTTTTTGCAATTAAAAAACTTTCAGAAATAAGAAGTTTAGTTTTGCAGTTTTTAGAATGCATACGACAAAATTTCAATCGACTAAATTTACAGCTGTGTAAGTATATATAGTATATATATTAAGGGGAATCGCTAAAGTTTTTACAGTTTTCCCAAGTTCCTGCAATTGGTGCCGCAATGTCATATTGATCGTTATATATCAAAAGTTTGCCTTCAAAGTGGCGGTATTAAAGCCCATCACATCTATGAGGTAAGAAGTCGCTATTTTGTATTGAGGTTACCCAGAATTTTAGGTTGTTATTAACCCACCAGCGCCAGCAAAGACGCCACAAACAAATTCAGGTTATCGATAACCACAACATTTTGGCCGATAAGTTAAAGGATTGTAAAACTCAGTTGACTAAATGTTCGGATCCAGTTAAGAAATATAATTATTTAGCTGATTTACGTGATCGGAATGTCGAGTTGTACTATCAATACTTGTGCAATAATACCGTTGAGGTGTTTTCAGTACTCACCGCAGTCGATGGCATCTCTGATAAGTTTTATCGATTGGGCGCAATGCTTATCAATAGGTAAGCATAAATACATAAAAGAAAAATAAACATAAAGCTTATTTTTAATCTTTCCTAACCTAAGAATACAGCCCAATGATGTGAAGGTCAAAGAATTGGACATTTCTAGTACTTTGGATCTACTACGCAAAAAGATCAATGAGCAAAAGGAAGCTCAAGAAGCAATTGTCATTGGAACTACAGAGAATATTAAGCAAAATCTATCATTAATCAATGTTAATGAAAAATCCGACATAAAAAAACAATTTATGATATATCTGCAACCAAAACATAATAAAAAGATACTGTAATCAAATATCTCATCAAATTTACAGATATATGTTTAATAAAATGATTGTTAAATTAATTAGACTACGAAAGTTTCTTTTTACCAATTCTCTATCGCTAAGTTTCTATTGAGTAAAAAAAATACTTCGAATGATAACTAGGTTTCCAGAAAGAGATTGCCTTGTATTGCTTTTCTAAAACAGTCAACCTTTTATATATATGTCAAAAATGACATTTGTACAACATTTTGGAAATTAACTAAATTGGTATGAACTCAATAAAATTTCGAGTATTCGATAAATTAGCAGCCAGGTAATGACCATATGAAATAAACGCTAGCATTATGAAGCCCACGGTGTATTTTACAGATTCCTTCAATCCCAAGAACTTCTAACAAAGTCTCAACACAGTCCTTCACATCGGCACATGGTCACAACTGGCAACGATAATCGCCGGTTAAATGTCAATCAGATCAATGGCGTGAGTATTTATAATTGTATTAAATACATTAAATACATTAAAAGATTTTAGATAAATGCTTCTACTAATTCCTCAGTACAAAAAAACGTTATGGCAACGTCGAAAAATTCGTGAAAGCTTGGCTGCTAACTTGAAGGAAAACTGTTTGAACCCAATAGGCAAATATGATTGTTTAGTAGCCTTGCACGATCATGATATAGATTTGTATTCTCGTTACTTGCGAAATAATTCTGATGAAGTGTTATTCTACATCGCTGATGACAATTTAATGTCGTGTTATAACAAGTATGCATCAGAATTAATATTTGTTCGGGCTTTAGAAATAAGTTTTCTCGTTTAAGGCTGAATCTCAAGTGTTGGACAAATAACAAACTTGGTAAAACCGAGAATCTGGCAATTTTTAAAAGTTCTGATCGTGGTTTTTGCTGTTTAAACTGTGAGTGCTTGCCAAATTCAAGAAAAATACATACCATGATCTATAACAATGTCAGTATTTCAGTTGCTATGTTCTTAATACATTTTGTCCAGCAGTTGGCACAAAGAGGTTATGATAGGTTCGCCAAGCCATTGGAAATTGAACCGCGAGGTACACTACATAGACGCAAAAGAACTCTTCAAGATGTTTGGGATAACGACAAACCATTGGAAAACGTAAGCAATTTTAAATGTCGTAACGGTTAACGTTCAAAAAGCTACCGACTACACAACAGCACTCACGTAGGCATGCAAATAGCTGTGCATTGCAAAAAGCTCGCGATTTAGAGAGTGAGAGAGCTTTTGGCTGGCATTTGCGCGCACAGCTGTTGCACAGCTGTCATTCTGACACTCAACTGAGTGTGAGGTAAACAAAAACGTACAGCAAAAAAGAGCGTAATCTCGCATTTTCACCCACATTCGTTACAACAATTTTGCGTAGTTAAACACGGCTGCATTTCAGCGCAATTTAACAGTAGCATTAATGAAACGCATTATTAAAAGACGCGCAGAGTACATTACAGCATAATTCGTAATACGACAAAACACCAGGTAGCCTGTTTGTTGCATCAGTTTGGCGTCGGCTGTGTAGTTGCGCTTAACACACAAAAAAGCGTTTGCTGCGTTTAAAGGTCACCTTGAAACGTCAAAACCGAAACTTCTGTGCTCGATTGCCGCTCGCTCTCGCACCCAGTTACTAAAAATCGTTTCGCAGGCAAACAGCGCGGACCGCATAACAGCTGCCGCGGCATAATCTAAGGATATCGCGAAAATAATATATCTTATTTCTAAGCTTCACTCCAAAGTGTTGTGCTAGTGAATCATTTAACAAAGTGAAAAATTCCTCAGCGATAAGCGGCTTGGGACTTTGCTACCAATTCACCTACGTGTGTCTGTGTGCGTTCGTGTTTCTTTTGTGTGTGTCTTGCATAGATTAACTTTAATAACTACTTTGTTTAAGAAGTGTAAAGAGCTTAACAATGAATATTGATATTAATCAACGTTTCCTGGCACGTGGCTCGCAGCGTGACAAAGGCCTGGCCGTCTTCACCAGCGGCGGCGACTCTCAGGGCATGAATGCTGCTGTGAGGGCATGCGTGCGTATGGCCATCTATTTGGGATGTAAGGTGAGTTTTTGACCTCTGTCAAGTGCTTTGGCATTGGTGTTGGTGTATTATTATAAACCTTATCGGTCACACATTAAACTTTTCCCGAACTCTTTACTATACAAAAGTAGACTTTATATATTTTGTTTAGCTCCAATTTTTCTTAAATTTCATAACATAATAAAAACAATTCAATTTATTTAGCTTGCTATGCAGGTGTCAAGTGCCGTTAGATAACCCAACTGAACAAAAAAAAAATTATATTCAAATAAAAGCGACTCACACAAACACACACAGACACACCTACCGCATTCATCTATTAACTAATACATGCATACAGAAAGACCAATCTTTATTTGTATTTGTGTGCGTACATTTGACATTGAGTTTATTTCGGGCCACTTACAAAAACGATCACACAGACATAGCTGAGAAAGTGCGGTTATTGTTTAAAAGTGAATTACACACAAACACATATATTTACTTATTGGTTTTTATTGATTGGCAAAAAAAAAGAAAGAATGAAGTTTGCCACAAATTAGTTTTAATATCATTTTGTGGTTTTTGTGGGAATCGAAAATTTAATAACTGAAATTGAAATAAATTACTCAAAATTTTATGATGCTGATGATAGAGTTTGCAATGAAATAAATTGGCGCAAGGCAGCTTTTTTCAAAGTCATTTTCATATTCACACTTTTGGTTTTTGAATAATTTTCGGATTATTATATTTAGCAAACTAAAGCTTTTAAACTCTTAAGATTCATACTTTAAATACTTTTAGCCAAAACTAAATAAATTAAACTAATATTTTTTTTGGTTGCTAGCTAAACCTAATTTACGAAACCAAGTAAAGTCCAAATATGACCAACCTTTTTTTTCAAGTCTATGACGAAACATTTCTTGATTTAGCTTGGAATGTTTTTACACTCATTAATACATATATATTAAACCATCTGAGCTTTATCGCTTATTAAACCAGATAAGTGCCGATACTGCAAAAATAAATACAATACATTTATTGAGTGCTAATGGGCTTGTTTTATACTATTATTATTATGTTTCATTTAGCTGAGAGTCCATTAAGTAATATGTTCGAATAATCTCTTTGCTAATCCAGGTGTACTTCATCCGGGAAGGTTATCAGGGCATGGTGGATGGTGGTGATTGCATTCAGGAAGCAAATTGGGCATCTGTATCCTCGATTATACATCGTGGAGGCACCATCATTGGTTCGGCTCGTTGCCAGGACTTTCGTGAGCGGGCTGGTCGCTTGAAGGCTGCCAATAATTTGGTACAACGTGGCATTACCAATCTGGTGGTAATTGGCGGTGATGGTTCCCTCACTGGCGCCAATCTGTTCCGTCAGGAGTGGTCCTCGCTGTTGGATGAACTCGAGAAGAACAAGACCATTACGGCCGACCAAAAGGAGAAGTACAATGTCCTGCACATTGTGGGCTTGGTAAAGTTTGACTCAAAGCATATCCATTTACTTACTTACTTACTTACTTATCACCTTTTTTCTCTTCAGGTTGGTTCGATTGATAACGATTTTTGTGGCACGGACATGACAATCGGTACGGATACGGCATTGCATCGGATTATTGAGGCCATTGATGCCATTGCCAGCACTGCGTACTCGCATCAGCGTACGTTCATTATGGAGGTCATGGGTCGTCATTGTGGGTAAGTCATCCAGTTGTCCATTTCACTGTCTTGACTCTAGCTATCTATCTATCTATCTATTGTGTCTGATATCTGTGATAAAAATGAGCATTAGTAATGATATATACCATGAATTCATTATCCTACAGTTATTTGAGTATAGTAGCTGGCATTATATCCGAGGCAGATTATGTCTTTCTGCCCGAGTCCCCACCGCCACAAGATTGGGCCGATAAGCTTGTACTTAAACTGGAACAGGCAAGCAAACAAAACAAAAGATCGATGAGTGTCCCATAAATAGGTTCAGAATCGTTCGCGTTATGTCTCTCTCTCTCGCTATCTCTCTCTTACAAGCATTAAATGTTGGTTCTTTAATGTTACACGAATACGAGAAAGTATAATACCGATTTCATAGCAGTAGCAGAGCAGTTATTAAGCAATTAGATTATAAAATAGCAATTGAATAGAGAAACAAATTACATGCAAAAAATATTACAGAAATTTTTCCGTTACTTAAACTTTTAAATAATAGCTTCGTGATTAATTTAAAGTGTAATTGAAAATTGTTTCGTGTAATTCGATTTAAAAACTATTTAAATTTGTCGAGATTGAGTTTTTTTCATTTTCTGTTCACATTTACAATACTTTCCTTTCGTATTTCCCCTTGTTTGATTTCTCTCTGTTTTACTCTGTTTCTGGATCCAAATACCTATAACCTATACAAAAAAAAAACAACACATATATTCATAAATATATTTTTACAGTTATTTAGCGCTTGTTGGCGGTCTGGCCAGCGAGGCCGATTTCATATTTATACCCGAAATGCCACCGAAAACCGATTGGCCAGATAGGCTTTGCAGTCAATTAGCTCAGGCAAGATGTTTGAACAACTATTTATTCAAAATTTCTATTGCGAAAAAAAACGACAACACAATATACACAACATATATATATATATATACACATATATATATGTTCCATTTGAACACATTCATTTACACAAATGCAAGCACGTCAAATTTCTTAAGAAGTTTTAGTAGATATATTTTGCAGGCTTTCTTTATTTCTTTTTTTGTTTTCGTTTCCAGTCAATTGTCTGATTCTTTACAGCTTTTATTGTTTTCCCCTGCATATTGTAAATAACAATATTATATCATCACATGTGCATTCGTTATTGTGTGTTTAATCTTTTTTGTTTTTAGCTACTTAGCAATTTCCACAGCAATTGCCACTGAGGCTGATTTTATGTTTATACCCGAAGAGCCCGCTAATATCAACTGGCAGGATGCTCTATGCAAGAAACTAGCTCAGGTCAGCCAAACTGTTTCCAAGTTTAATACTCTATGGTGGTGTTATTGTTTCCTATGACTATTGTATATACATTTTGTATACCTGTATAAGTTTTAACATTTGAAAATTCTAACAGATGGTCTTCAATAAGTTTTAGCTATTAATTAATTGGCTATAAAATTGGCTTTTATTATTTGTCTAAAGTATAGCTGGCAATTCAATTGGCCTTAACTTGGTTTTTTTATTTTGTTAGCTTGGAAAAGAATTTCTTGTACATACATTTATCTTTTTTGCATTATCATTACTATTTTTTTTCGTTCTCTTGCTATCAAAAATACATTTTCGCCCGCACAAAAATCACGATTTGATAACTTATACATCATTTACGCTGTTTTACTAATTAATATTATATACTTCATTGCTTTATTGATGTCGCATTCTATGTACACAGCGTAACTAATATCATATAACACTTGAATCTTGTGCTCAAAGCCTTTTCTGATATTTATTTTTTGGCTTTCGATAGGAGCGTTCGGCTGGCCAACGTTTGAACATTGTTATTGTGGCCGAGGGTGCCATGGATCGTGAGGGACATCCAATCACCGCCGAGGATGTGAGGAAGGTTATCGATGAACGTCTCAAGCACGATGCTCGCATCACTGTGCTGGGTCATGTGCAACGTGGTGGCAATCCCAGCGCCTTTGATCGTATTTTGGTAAGCGCTCAGAACAACTGTTGCATTGAAATCATTTCATTTCATTAATAAATCAATCGTTTTCTTAACAGGCCTGTCGCATGGGCGCTGAAGCTACTCTGGCCCTGATGGAGGCTACAAAGGACTCGGTGCCCGTTGTTATTTCTCTGGACGGCAATCAGACGGTTCGTGTGCCGCTGATGGAGTGCGTTGAACGTACCCAGGCTGTGGCCAAGGCCATGCAGGAGCGTCGCTGGGCGGATGCCGTTAAACTGCGTGGTCGTTCCTTTGAACGCAATCTGGAAACGTACAAGATGTTGACACGCTTGAAGCCGCCAAAGGAGTGCTTCGATGACAAGGGCAAGCCCATTGAGGGCTATAGGCTAGCGGTGATGCACATTGGTGCGCCCGCTTGTGGCATGAATGCGGCGGTGCGCAGTTTTGTCCGTAACGCAATTTATCGTGGTGATGTTGTCTATGGCATCAACGATGGTGTCGAGGGTCTCATTGCTGGCAATGTCCGTGAGCTGGGATGGTGTGTACACATTGTTAATAATTTATACATTGAATATATAACTTAACTTTTTTTGGCTACAGGTCGGATGTGTCTGGTTGGGTTGGCCAAGGTGGTGCTTATTTGGGTACCAAGCGCACTTTGCCCGAGGGTAAATTCAAGGAGATCGCTGCTCGCCTTAAGGAATTTAAGATTCAGGGTCTTTTGATCATTGGTGGCTTTGAGAGCTATCATGCCGCTGGACAAATATCGGATCAGCGTGACAATTATCCAGAATTTTGCATACCAATTGTCGTCGTTCCAGCGACCATTTCGAATAATGTGCCCGGCACTGAGTTCTCGCTGGGCTGTGACACTGGTCTCAATGAGATTACCGAAATCTGCGATCGCATTCGTCAATCGGCTCAGGGCACCAAACGTCGCGTCTTTGTCATTGAGACAATGGGTGGATATTGTGGTTATTTGGCTACACTGGCTGGCTTGGCTGGTGGCGCCGATGCTGCATATATCTTTGAGGAAAAATTCTCCATTAAGGATCTGCAACAGGATGTCTATCACATGGCCTCGAAAATGGCCGAAGGCGTCTCTCGCGGTCTCATTCTGCGCAATGAGAAGGCCAGTGAAAATTACACCACTGACTTCATCTATCGCCTGTATTCAGAGGAGGGCAAGGGTCTGTTCACTTGCCGCATGAACATTTTGGGACACATGCAACAGGGTGGCTCGCCCACTCCTTTCGATCGCAACATGGGCACTAAAATGGCCGCCAAATGCGTTGACTGGTTGGCAACCCAGATCAAGAATAACATTGATGCCAATGGTGTGGTGAATTGCAAATCAACTGATACGGCAACACTGTTGGGCATTGTTTCGCGTCAGTATCGTTTCACACCGCTGGTTGATCTCATTGGCGAAACAAACTTTGAGTAAGTACCCAAATTTAATTAACACTGAGTATTTAATTTATATTTCAATTCCATTTTCAGTCAACGCATACCGAAGAAACAGTGGTGGCTGCGTTTGCGTCCGTTGTTGAGAATTCTGGCCAAGCATGATTCCGCATACGAGGAGGAGGGCATGTATATTACCGTTGAGGAGGAATGCGACACCGATGCCGTCGCTTAGATGAAAACAAAATTAATTATCATGCCCAGTGCAACAAACACATCGTAGAATCAATCTCAATGTATTGTTTTCATAGAACTAAATGTTAATTTATCTATTAATGGATACACACGTCGACATAGTTATAAATACAACAATAAAAGTGTCTCAGCTCAGGTCAAAGTTAAGTACCTAATATTTAAATTATTAGCGAATCTACACAAAACCACCAGAGTATGTGTCTCCTCTACAGTGCACCAAGACTCAAATAATCCATGTCAAAAAGAAAGTGTATTACTCATGCTTACATATATACATATATAAATGTATTCTACTCACCGCCACAATTATTTATATATTTTTTTGATTATCTATTCTGTAAACATAAAACTGTATTTATTTTAGTTAATTTTTTTCGCACATACGATTTTTGTAAATTTGACATAAATACATCAAACACAAAAACAAAACAAATAAAAATGTTTTACCTGGCGGAACAATTTCTACATATTTCTGCAATATATTCAAACACACTGTTTGTATGTTATCGTAATTGTTGCATAATAAAGAAAAATACATAAATATATATTGAATGTTAAAAATACATATACAAAACTACACGAGCTATACTCTTAGCATAAAACATGTTACAGATTTGAAACTCTAAACTATTGATATCCAATGTTTACAAACTCAAATAAATTAAACACAATACCTAAATTATTGAATCGTCATTATTGTTTAACTATTTATTTGCTTATTACAGTTACAAATTTAAATTCCATGATTTGTTTAATCTATTCAACACTCTTGTTCTTGACAAAAGCAATGTGGCAGCACTACAAATCTATTTCTGCGGATAGGGCAAGGCCATTTTTTTACAGTTTATTTTGTCAGCTGTAGAGATCTTTAAAAATTACAATCCACCGCCTGATCTATCTACGCGAATTGTACATCTATTCCGCTTGCGGTCGCATGACATCGAGTGATTCTGGTCAAAATTCATTTTAGCATAGCTTAAATATGCCGTATCGCCATGCACAATGGCCGACATCAGGAGCAAAAACTCGTAGAGATTGACTTTACCCTGCGAGTGGCAATCGATGTCGCGCAAAACGTTGTGCATGAGATCTACAGGCACCTCTTTTACTCCAAACGATTTCATCGCCGCACAAGATTGACTAATAGATACAAAGCCGGTGTTGTTTTCGTCAAGATTCTTAAAATGCTCAGCATATTTCTGCACCTGTTCAACAGACAATTTGATGGGTATGCTCAAATGGGCTGGCTCATATACTGGACTGTGTCCCATTTGGGTGCTAAGAAACTTGCGTGCTTCCTGGATCTCACTCGATATTCGTTTCTTTGACCAATTCAGCTCATTGGCCATCTCGTTGGCCACTCGCGGCAATATCTCGTCTGCTGCCTGAACATTAAGGAAGGCAACGCGAAGACGTCGCGCTACCATATCAACCAATGTGCATGCATAATCTCTAACGCCCTGACGCACCTCCACCTCAATGTATGGGAACTCGGAGTGCAGACGCTTGCCAACAATAGGCCAAGAGCCGCCACTGGAGTTGGCAGAAACGGCCACCTTAAATGCATTTAAACCGTATGTGTCGGACAAGTGTTTGGCCACATCCCGCTCCAGGCCAAAGTCCTGCACGAGTCGTATAAACATATTGGGTGACCAGCCTGAAGCACCATCCAATTTGCAACATCTGTCAGTGATTGACCTAACGCGCAAAGGTTCCAAAGGTCCATATTTAATAGCTGCATCAACTGCTTTCTCGGCAATCAATCGAAATGAAGTCCATGTGCCACCCACAATTGAAATCATTTTACCCGGCCCCAGATAGATGACGTGAGTCTTCATTTTCGAATGCGCCAGCTTAGTGGACTCAAGAGGCAGCGGCTTGTAGCCTCCCCATACGGCCAGAACATCACAGCGTCGCACATCAAAGTTTGGATTTATATAGTTCTTGATGCCGTCTAAAAGATATTGCACCTCCATTTCTGTTGGCTGTGGCCCATCCATTGCCTCGCGTCTCTCATCCGATGTGCCCATTATGGTGTGTCCCAACCAGGGTAAAAAGAATATTGCGGGGCCCCGCGGTGGATGCGGATCAAACAGGCCCACCTGCTCAGGACAATAGTAATCGGGCAGCACCAAATGCGAGGCCCAACTGGGCGTGCACTGTGGCGTCGCATCGATATCCTCAAGCCGTGAAATAATATCACTCGATGGACCCGTGGCGTTGATAACAATCTTGGCGCGTATTTTGTACGCTTTGCCGGTCAACTGATCAATGGCTCTGGCACCCACTACCATGTTAAGGTGATCACGGAGCAGATCAACGACCTTCATGTGATTGCACACATCGGCACCATACCGGGCAGCTGTTAGCACCACAGCCAGGCACATTCGGGCATCATCATGCTGCCCCTCATAGTAGACAAAGGCTCCAAAGAGTTCGCGTCGCATCATCGGGAATATTTCGAGTGCCTCGCGAGAGTTGATAAAATGGAATCCCCTTGTGCCACGCGGTGCCATTAGATGATAGAGATGCAGTTTTGCCCAGTAGATGGGCGCTTGCCACCAATGATGCAATGGCAGCATTATGGGCACCGATTGACTCAAATGCGGGGCCAGTTTAATAATATTACTGCGCTCCTTCAGCGAAGATTGCACACGCCGAAAAGCAGCCAGATCCAAATGTGAGAATGCCCGATCCAGATCTCGGAGGCCGCCATGCAACAATTTAGTTGATTTCGATGAGGTACCACTGCCAAAATCATCTACCTCAATAAGAGCGGTTTTCAATCCACGCGTTGCAGCATCCAAAGCGCATCCGGCACCTACAGCACCACCACCAATGATTAACACATCGTATTCGGTGCGACGCAGGGCATCCAAATTCATGCTGCGACTGGGTAGCTCACGTTTCATCTGTGGCACCTTGTTCCTTATATCCTGGCTGCAGGATGCAGTAGTGAATGCGAGCATAGAGCTGCCAGCCAGGATAGCTACTTTATAAAATTTTGACATATCTTGGTAAATAACCGAAATGAATCAAATCTGACAGACGTATCAAAGGTAAGCGATTCTTTTTTATAATATATATATTTTTTTTTTAATATAATATATTTATTTTGAAAGTGAAAAATTAAAGAATTTATCTAGTATGTATAAGAAAACTCAAACCAACTTACTAAAGCAATTAGTACAAAAAAACAGGATGTCAAAAACAAACATTCACATTTCTCCATTTATCATTAAAAAAACTTAGCACAAACATTCTCCCCAACAATTGCGCTCCAACTGCAACAACAACAACAACTTGCAAACACTGTGTACAAATCGCGCAAGCGTAAAACACAATACATAATTAAAGGCAACTGGCACATATGGGAATGCGAACTGTATATATGGTAATTGTTTATATGCATGTGCCGAATTTGGGAAGGATTCAGCAATATCTACGAGCAGTTGTCTTGAAGCAGCAAGCGCAATTGAAAATATCTTTGGCTTTTGAGTACTAAGCGCCGCCGAAGAATAGCTTGTAGAAGATGGTGGCGACGAGGCAAAGGATCACTGGCAGTAGCCATGACTTCATTGCGCTCTCCTCGTCCTGGTTATCTGTGTTCCAGGTGGGCTCCGATTTTTGTGCCACATTCGTGCGCTCGCTGGCCACAAGCTCACCAATTTTGAACTTCTTCATCATTTCACGGGCATCGTTGCTGTGGCCCACATCCTCAAAGTTTTCGGTGGCATCTTTGCCGGCCTGTTCGATTAGCACCTCTTCGCCGCCGGGATGCTGCAAATGGAACAAGCAAAAACCGAATACATTAATACGCGTATCTTCGTTTTATGTAGATTATTATGCAAATAAACAATCGTCTGTTGACCGTGAAATAATCAAGATTTCAAAGCAGGAATAGCACGCAATCTAATGATTTAAACATATCACGGATAGGCGACCCTTTGTAAATGTATTCCCCACACATGGGCGAAGGGGACTCCTATCCGCCCTCTGCACAGTGTTCATAAACGCAAAAACAAAAACGTGCATATGATTGCAAGGTAAACGTATAACTTTCAATAGTTCAAAATACAGAAAGTGCAACGTAAGCGTTAGCGTTACCTAATTTTAAAGTAGCCCGCCTGCCTTATCATTCGTAGTCAACAAAAACAACAATCGAGCACTCATTCTGACAAGCATCTTTTTATATGTATGTGTGGATGTGTATATGCATGTTTCACAGTTTAACGGATTAAAATACAATGAAAGTGCTTATTACGCACAAATTTTTTTCAACAATCAATACAAAGTTATGTGTTCTATCGGAAGAAATCGATTATCTGGAAATTCTATTTTTCGAGTTATCACGAAATTTCAGTTGGTGCAATTTGAAACTCTGTACTTAGATCGATTTTGAAATATTCTAAGCTTCGTGTGTATATTTAAATGAGTTTTCACAACGTTTTTGATTGAATTTTGATGAATTATCTGTGTTGACTGCATTTACAATTTGACTGGCTGTATTTTTAAAAAAGAATAGAATAAAGAAAGAACACGTTTGTCGGGGGGGACACATGAAATGTTAATTTACCTACGATCAGATTTTGTTTAACTTTTGCCCTATTTCTCATTCTATTGATAATGGGAATATATTAAAAATGAGCGCTGCCATATATTCGCAAGCAGTTCAAAATCAAAATATATTTTAAAACATTGTTGTTTCGAAACAATGTGAATACATATGTATGTTTGCATGTTCGCTCGAGCGAGATTTTACTCGTTTTGGCAAAGTAGTAACAACAAAGAAGGTTATGCAGTGGCCAGAGGTCAAAGTACAGGGTGAACTACTGATTTTGAACTTATTCGGTAGGCTATTATTATTTACAAGCACCACATAACAAGATAAGACACCTTTTACACACTTATAACAGTCATTGGAGGGGGCACCCAATTAATGTCAGCGTCCGCGCCCTGGTTTCGACGTGTACCCACTGTAATGTTGTTGTTGTTGTTGCTAAGGTTTGTTTTTTTTTTCTGGAGGTTGAGCTCACCTCGTTCAGGAATGCTGTGACATCGTAGACACTGTTGTGAATGAGCAGCCATGTGTCCTTGTTGGTGTTGTGTTTGGCCACTTCAGCACGCGTATAAGTTTTTTCTTCTTCGCCAGACATGTTGATGACTTGTTGAATTGCGTTTCTATTACTAATAGAGTTGGAAATAGGTTCGATCGAACGACTCGCTTAAACTGAATGAGCGAACCAAATTCCCGACAGTTCATCTGGCTCGTTAGTAAAATCACTTTCTGTTATGTTAATGCAACTATTATCTTTACAATTGCTCGAGCTGTTATTAACAGCGCGAATTGTTTTTCAGTGTTGCACAAGAACACTTTTTGTAGCATATTAACAGGTAAAGTTATCGTTAACTCAGAGCTGCTGGTAATTAGTATCAAGGGTGGGCGGACTTTTCAAAATCGTCGCCGCTATAAGCAACTTCTCAAACTTGATAGCCAACGCACAAATGAAATCTTATCTTTTAACCAATCATTGCTCAGCCAAAAACTGAGTTATTCATTGTCAATTACTCATAGAAATGTATAGATGAAGGCGACAGCTTATCGGTGCGTACAAAATGCTGACATAACGAATACGGAGCGGAATATCGATTACCTGTATGCCGAATGCTTCCCCTGCGTGCTGTGATGGAATTTCATATACATCACCTATTCAAAAGCCCCTCGGAGCTGAAATCAATTGTTCTGCTCTTCCGCACGTTTCTGTGATATAAACGATTAATGGTAATAATTGATAAGGTATTAATAAAATGTGATTTCAATTATTTAATCTAGCTTGTCGCATTCTACAAGCTTGTTATGTTTATAGTGTAAAAATCCTAAAAAAAAATAACTGTCTGGGTTGAGTATTTTGTAGAAATGCGCAATCATTCTTGCATTTGTATTTACACAATTATAAACTGATTTGTATAACGTCTGCATACGTAGGAATATGATAAGCAATCAATTATACATAACACATTTGATATTTATACACTTGAAAAGTGTATATTCATTTTGTCACGCTTCCATGCCTATCCGAACAGATAAACTATAAATATATTCATAATAAGCATCGCGAGCTGAGTCGAAATAATCCAGTCCGTCCTTCTGTTTTGTCTTAACGAGTCCCACAGCTTTACAGCTATCTTATTATTTCCTAGACCATTTGTCCAATTCGGACAGCTCATAAAGCTGCCAAGCTACAAGATCTTTAGATTTCACCATGAAAAAACATGCAGGTTTTGAAGTGTCTATAATATTCGGCATGCCGAAAAAAGCTTCCCTACTTGTTATTTGTTGCTGTTGTGCTATTAACAATGTTATTTGTGTAATAGGTTGCTCGTAAAATGTTGTTATCTGTTTGGTTTTAGGCTGGGAAACTACAGAACAACGATTGTTGGTCAAGCTTTTGCATTTGATTAGAAAATTGAATATGTAATTGATTGTTATACCAGAAAGAGAGAGAGAGCTTTTGGTTTTTGTTCTGTATTTTTCAATTAGGAAACTAATGATGACATTTTTAATCAAATTGGTAAATTCAGCGAATTGGCAATAGCTCTAATTGTTTTTTATTGCTAATTCCACTGAGCCAAAAGGCACGTGAGGTTTATAATATGATCATTATCAAACCGTTAGAGAAGCATATAAGAATTGAAATAGAAATTTCAGCTTTAGAAGCTCTTTTATATTTAACGCTTGCGTTCGGTTCGGTCTTTTGAAATATTCGCTCTTCATTGATTAGAAGTTTTGGTCATTCTCTTACCGCCTACTCTTACCATATTAATAGTACAATAAACTGATAAACATTATCAACACGAATCGATATCAACTAATATAATTTGTTGCCTAGCGATTCAAATATAAACCCATATGTTTTTCACAATTTCACAAGTCTTTTTTATACTGTGGTTAGATTCAGTTCGTTCGCTTCAATATTATAGAAAGGATACATTGGAGAAATAAGTGCACAACAGTTAAAATAATGACCGCGTCTAACGGTACTGTCGTCCAGGACGACGATAATGGATTAACCCAATATAAATCGAACATTATCTTGGGTGATTCCTTTGCTGGCAATGATAAAGATCGCAAAAACTTGTGAGTTTTAATATCATATCTGACGTCTTGAAAAAGCAAAGATATTTTTAAGAGCTTTATAAAAAATGGTGAAATTGTATGTAGTGTTTGTGACAATACTTCGAAGGATATTTAACAATCAACTTTTTAAAAGGATATTTTTTTTACTGATATCATTAAAAAAAATCGGCGATAATGAATTTTGAAGAGCTTTATAAGAAAATGGTGAAATTGTATGTAGTGTTTGTGACAATACTTCAAAGGATATTTAACAATAAACTTTTCAAAAGGATATTTTTTTTTACTGATATCATTAAAAAAAATCGGTGATAATGAATTTTGAACAACTTAAGTCCATGTCAACAATCTACATTGATATACAATATATAGACATATGTATATTACATTATATTATTTATTCTTTAACAAAATGTAAAAAAAAACCATAACGGTAACCGTGATTGTGCGGATTTTTGATTCCGTCAAGAATTTGGTGTTATAAATTTAATTGCAACAATTGAACTCACACAACAAAAAAGAACAACAAAGAACAGTAACGTTTATGCGTTGCTACTGCCACTATATTCATAAGAAGCAAGTGCTTTAGGATCTTGTGATTCGGGCACACGCTCATCGAAGATATATAGTATGATATGATATAGTACGAAATACTCGCCAATTGCCGTCACTGATAGTAAGCATAACGTGGGTATAAAGATTATAGTACAAGTGCTGTTGGTAGTGAAATGAATGGCCTTGATTGGCAACGAGGCTCGGAGATAAGAGTTATGCGATTACCATTGACACATCCAATGGTATGCGAAAGGGGGTTGTCAATGGAGTCGATGAGTATTTTACTAATATGATAATGTGCTTTGTTGGGCTTTCTTAATTTGCTTTGTAGTGAACCCAATAAAACGAAGAAAAAGAATTCCAAATCTGATACGGAGTCTACCAATAGTGAAGAGGAAGACAAGTTAAAAGACGATGTCAAGCCCGTGAGTTTTTTTACCATGTTCCGGTATGCCACAAAAAAGGATCGTATACTGTACATCATTGGGTTGCTTGCCGCTGTGGCAACCGGGTTGACAACGCCAGCAAACAGTTGGATCTTTGGCAATCTCGCAAATGTAAGTAATTTTCAAAAAAATATAAAAATAAGTTTTATTTTTAAAATTTTTTTTTTTAAACCTTTCCCACTTTCATTTTAAAAATACAAAAGAAAACAGCACATAGCCATATCTTTTTGTAAATTTGCAAGCTAGCGTTCAATAAATCATTAAAAACAGCATTTTATTAGATAAGAACCTTTTTTTTTTCTTTGTCAACGTTAAAAGCGTCTGACTGTATTGCTGTGACTTGCTCAAGAGTACTCAAAAACTACTTAGATTAACAAAAAAAACATTATCAATTCATTCAGGTCTGGAGTGTCTATAGTATTTGAATTGGTTTTACATATGTTCATAGTACATTTCAGTACATTTGAGATGTGAGTCACAAATCAAATGCATTATAGCCAAATATTCCAAACTTTGAAAGTAATCTTAATCATTAACTAATTCATTTTGTTCTCTTTTTATTCATTTTAGCATATGATTGACTTTGCAGGCCTTGTGCCGGAAGCCATGTATATGAAAGCAGATTTCAATTCGGATGCTTTGCTCGATGCTGTGCAAACATTTGCATTGAACAACACCTATATTGGCATTGTGATGTTGGTTTGCAGTTATCTCTCAGTCACGTGCTTCAATTATGCTGCCCAGTCACAGATAATGAGCATACGTGCGAGGTTTTTCAAATCTGTGCTGCATCAGGATATGAGTTGGTATGATGTCAATCAGAGTGGTGAAGTTGCCAGCCGAATGAATGAGTAAGTACTGTTGTGGTGAATTTGTTTGCCCACTGAGGTGAATACAGTTTGCTAACATTTTCTCTCTTTTTTTACCCCACCTACACAGAGATCTGTCAAAGATGGAGGATGGCTTGGGTGAAAAAGTTGTGATTTTTGTGAATTTTATAGTCGCCTTCATTGGATCCATTGTTCTGGCCTTTGTCAAAGGTTGGCAACTCTCTTTGGTTTGTCTGACCAGTTTGCCGGTGACATTTATTGCCATGGGTTTTGTCGCCATCGCCACATCCAAGTTGGCTAAACAAGAGGTCAATATCTATGCAGGTGCAGCTGTCGTCGCCGAGGAAGCCTTATCGGGTATCCGTACCGTGAAGGCATTCGAAGGGGAATACAAAGAGGTTTCAGCTTATGAGAAGAAAGTTGTTGCCGCCAAGGCATTGAATATTAAGCGTAATATGTTTTCCGGTATTGGTTTTGGACTGCTCTGGTTCTTCATCTATGCCTCGTATGCGCTGGCCTTCTGGTATGGCGTCGGATTGGTTATCAAGGGACGTCATGAGGAATACTATGCAAACTATGATCCGGGTACCATGATAACCGTCTTCTTTTCGATTATGATGGGTTCCATGAATATAGGCATGGCATCACCATATATTGAAGCATTTGGCATTGCCAAAGGTGCCTGTGCCAAGGTGTTCCAAATCATTGAGCAGATCCCCATCATCAATCCCATTGAGCCAAGGGGCAAGAACCTTAATGAACCCCTGACAACAATCGAGTTCCGTGACGTGGAGTTCCAGTATCCCACACGCAAAAACGTACCCATTCTGCAGAAGCTTAATTTAAAAATCCATCGTGGTCAGACGGTGGCACTTGTGGGCCCGTCGGGATGTGGCAAGTCCACCTGCATCCAGTTGATACAGCGCTTCTACGATCCTGAAGGCGGTGACCTCTTCTTCAATGGCTCCAACATTAAGGATATTAACATCAATTGGCTGCGTTCGAGAATCGGTGTTGTCGGCCAGGAGCCTGTCCTCTTTGGCCAGTCCATCTATGAGAATATACGTTATGGCCGCGAGGATGCCACCAGGGAGGATATTGAGGCAGCAGCAGCAGCTGCCAATGCCGCCATCTTCATCAAGAAACTGCCCCTGGGCTATGATACATTGGTGGGTGAACGTGGTGCACAACTGTCCGGTGGACAGAAGCAACGTATTGCTATTGCTCGTGCTTTGGTCCGTGATCCGGAAATTCTACTGCTGGACGAGGCAACATCAGCTCTGGATACGGCCAGTGAGTCCAAGGTGCAGGCTGCTCTCGAGAAAGCCAGTCAGGGACGCACCACCGTCATTGTGGCTCATCGATTGTCCACGGTGCGTCGTGCCGATCGGATTGTGGTGATCAACTCTGGACAGGTGGTGGAGAGTGGAACTCATCAAGAGCTTATGGCGATTAAGAGTCATTACTTCAACTTGGTCACAACACAGATGGGTGATGATGATGGCAGTGTGCTCAGTCCCACGAATATCTACAAGAACTTTGACATTAAGGATGAGGATATGGAGGACATTAAAGTATTGCAAGACGAGAACGATGAGGTTGAAGGTGATCAAAAGAAGCAGAAAAAGAAGAAGGACAAGAGTGATCCATCGCCAATGCTGGGCGTAATGAAATTGAATAAGCCCGAATGGATACAAATCACAATTGGTTGCATCAGCTCAATAATCATGGGTTGTGCGATGCCCGTCTTTGCTGTGCTCTTTGGCAGCATTCTGCAGGTGATGCAGTCTACAGATGATGACTATGTGCGCGAGAATACAAATCAATACAGTCTATACTTCTTGATAGCGGGCATTGTTGTTGGCCTCTCCACATTTATGCAAATCTATTTCTTTGGCATTGCTGGTGAATGTCTAACGGAACGTCTGCGTGGATTACTGTTTCGTGGAATGCTTAGACAGGAAATATCCTGGTTCGACGATCGTGCAAATGGAACTGGAAGTCTCTGTGCTCGCTTGTCAGGCGATGCAGCTGCTGTGCAGGGTGTAAGTATTAAAGGATGTTTCTTACTTAGTCGGTTTCTAATAAGTTTGATTTTTTTTTGAACAGGCAACCGGACAACGTATTGGAAGCATTATCCAATCGATTGCCACCGTGGTGTTGGGCGTTGCCTTGGCCATGTATTACGAATGGAGTTTGGGTTTGATTGCAATGGCATTTATGCCATTCATTTTGGTATCCTTCTACATGCAACGTATTGTAATGGCTCAGGAGAATATGGGCAATGCCAAGATCATGGAAAATACAACTAAGTTGGCTGTGGAGGTTGTCTCCAACATTCGTACCGTTGTTTCCTTGGGCCGAGAGGATATGTTCCATCGTACTTATATTAATATGCTAACACCAGCTGTTGAGGTATGCGAAACTTAACTAACTTCCCCTAAAGAAATATAATACTTAATTGTTTAACTATTTCTATAGAAATCAAAGAAGAATACTCATTATCGTGGAGTGGTTTATGGTCTGGCAAGATCTGTAATGTTCTTTGCCTATGCAGGTTGTATGTCCTACGGAGGTTATTGTGTTGTCAACAATGGCCTGCCATTTGGTGATGTGTTCAAGTAAGTCCAAAAAATTTCTACTCAAATCGAATAAAGTTTAAAAATATTTTATCTACTCCATTATAGAGTATCGCAAGCTTTGATTATGGGCACTGCATCGATAGCCAGCGCTTTGGCATTTGCACCCAATATGCAAAAGGGTATTAGTGCTGCTCAGACCATATTGAAATTCCTGGAAAGAAAACCTTTGATTGCTGACAGTCCTGATGTTGATAAGACACCCTGGCAATCGAATGGTAATGTGCTCTTGGACAAAGTCGAGTTCAGTTATCCGACGCGTCTGGAGGTTCAGGTCCTGAAGGGAATCGTTCTAGCTGTGCAAACGGGACAAAAGGTGGCACTGGTGGGTCCTTCAGGCTGTGGCAAGTCCACTTGCATTCAGTTGCTTCAACGTTTCTATGATGTCGATGCTGGTTCTGTCAATATCGATGATCGAGATATTCGTCAACTGGCCATGTCGAATCTGCGCATGCAGCTGGGCATTGTCTCACAGGAACCGATCCTGTTCGATCGTACCATACGTGATAATATTGCATATGGTGACAATTCGAGAATCGTTTCGGATCAGGAGATTATTGCGGCGGCCGTAAAATCCAATATCCACCAGTTCATAGCCAATTTGCCATTGGTAAGATCAAATTCGATCTACTGTTAGCCAAGTTATTAATTTGATTCATTTCCGTACAGGGCTATGAGACACGCATGGGTGAGAAGGGTGCACAATTATCCGGTGGCCAGAAGCAAAGAATTGCCATTGCACGTGCTCTGATTCGTAACCCTAAGATTTTATTGCTCGATGAAGCCACATCTGCATTGGACGCGGAAAGTGAAAAGGTAAATTTGAGAACTTCAGCCTTTCTATGAGACCCTATTAAATATTTTTCCTCTCATTCAGGTCGTTCAAGAGGCCTTGGATGCAGCTGCCGAGGGACGCACCACGATAAGCATAGCTCACAGATTATCCACCATTGTGGATTCGGATATTATCTATGTGTTCGAGAATGGTGTCGTTTGTGAAAGTGGTACACACAAAGAGCTCCTCCAAAATCGTGGACTCTATTTCACATTATACAAATTGCAAACAGGCACCATGTAAAAAAACAACAAAAAAATAATCAATAAAATAGGTTAAAGAATTTCGATCAACGACAATATAGAATGTAAGCAAGAGTTTAGTATTATATTGTAAATAATTATGATTCAATTGTTTAGATGTAAAAACAAATGTACATATATAATATTTAAGAACTTTAATTTAATAAACGAACAAAGAATTAAAATACAAAATTATTTGTACTTGCTTATGAACCAAACATTCAGTGCGCGTTTTATTTACAAAAATTGCGACTTACGTTTTATGGCCAAAGACTGATAAAAAAAACTTATAGATACAATGCAAAATACTTTGATAAGGCGATTTGTGATAGTCAAGTTTATTATGACTGATTATTAAAAGTATATATTAAAAAAAAAAATGAGAAAACGTTGAATATCTTTGTTATAAACTGTTCAATCGATATTATCATAGTAGATAGTAATGTTCCCAACTTCTTCCATTGAAATAAAACACATTAAATCTTTCAGTTTGTAAATTATATTATTTTTTTTTTGTTCAGGTATATTTTAAATTTACATATACATATATCGACTATGTAATTGCATGATACCCAGTCAATAGTTTTTTGGTTACCCACTGGCAACCAATGTATAATTTTGTTTAAATTATGACTTTCGATTTGCCAATACATTTCATATAGTATCTCATGTGTTTGTTTTGGAGGCTTGTGCTGCTGCTGTGTTCGTTTTATTGTACAACTACAACTAGTTTAAAATCAACGTAAAGTAAATATATAAGGAAAATCTTACAGTAGGCGCAACACAACGCCACCAGCACAGTTAAAATTCACATAAGATTTTGATCCAGACGTTCGAGTGCATTACAAACAATTAAAACTTAATGCAACTGTCGTGACTGAGTTTGATGATCTTCGATCGTTGGTTGTCAGCATCTCGAAATAGTCGGTATCGTCCTTCGCATATTACTACACAATTTGGGTAAATGCTTTCCTTTTTTGTTTTCTCTTTTGTGTGTTTGAATATGTGTGGAGTCATAAGACTGTTTTGATGATTTTGAAGAATCAGGAATATGATGTGCTTTTGTTTAGTTTAACGTAGAACTTAATCGAAATCCAAATGTGATTATTATGATAATAAGTAGTGGAGAAAAACAACTACATCTATGGTTTCCTAATTTAGTTCTTCTCCTCCTTCTTGGTTTCGCCAGAGGCATCTCCTGTACTGCTGTCGCTGGTGCTGCTGCCACCGGCTGAGTTGCTCTCGCGCTCAGCGGACATCTATTGGACGGAAAAAATATTTCTTTTAATATACATATGTGTCCGAATAATTTCAGGTGGCACTCACCTTCTTGTATGCCATTTCGAAGAGCTTCAAGGAGGATTGCTGCAGCTGCGAGGTGGCTTTCCTGACCTCCTCTGGATCGGCGGTTTCTTTGTTGGCCAAAAGTGTGCGCAAATCAGCAATTTCCTTCTTCATCTTCTCGCACTACAAACAAACAAAAGTTTAGAATATATATTTTTGACAACATCTTTAAGATCCTTTATGTACATACCTCTTCAGCGGGCAGCTGGCTCTTGAACTCTTCCATTTTGGTCTCTGTGTCGTGGACAATGCTCTCGCCCTGGTTAACAATTTCAATCAGTTCACGCTTGATCTTATCAGCACTGGCGTATTCCTCGGCCTTCTTGATCATGTTCTCGATCTCATCCTTGCTGAGGCCACCGCTTGACTGAATGACAATCTGTTGCTCCTTGCCGGTGCCCTTGTCCTTTGCCGATACGTGAACAATGCCGTTGGCATCAATATCGAATATCACCTCAATTTGTGGTACGCCGCGGGGTGCTGGCGGAATGCCAACCAGTGTGAAAGAGCCCAACATTTTGTTGTCATTAGCCATTTCACGCTCACCCTGGTGCACCTTGATCTCCACTTGGGTCTGACCATCGCTGGCCGTTGAGAAGACCTGTGACTTCTTGGTGGGAATGGTAGTGTTGCGTGAAATCAAGCGTGTGAAAACTCCACCCAATGTCTCAATGCCCAACGACAGAGGAGTGACATCGAGCAGCAGCACATCGGTGACATCTCCAGCCAGGACACCGCCCTGAACGGCAGCACCGACGGCAACAGCCTCATCGGGATTGACGGAGCGGGATGGCTGACGTCCAAACAGTTCCTGTACTGTGGACTGCACCTTGGGCATACGGGTCATGCCGCCGACCAGGAGAACCTCACCAATTTCGGACTTGGCTACCTCGGCATCGGACAACGCCTTCTGGCATGGCTGAATGGTGCGCTTAATGAGATCGCCGACAAGGCTCTCCAACTTTGCGCGTGTCATTTTCAGATTCATGTGTTGAGGTCCAGCGGCATCCATGGTAAGATATGGCAAATTAATGTCCGTTTGCTGTGAGGATGAAAGCTCGCATTTGGCCTTCTCTGCGGCCTCCTTCAGACGCTGCATGGCAATGTTGTCCTTGCGAATATTAATTCCGCTATCCTTTTTGAACTCGGCAACCAAGAAGTTAACAATGGCATTATCGAAATCCTCTCCACCCAACAGAGTATCACCGTTGGTGGACTTCACTTCAAAGACGCCCTTTTGGATTTCCAAAATGGAAATATCAAAAGTACCGCCACCCAAATCGTACACAGCAATACTGAAGCATTAAAATTGATATACATTATTATGAGTTAACTATTTAGTTTCGTTTACTCACATTTTATCTTCGGTTTTGTCCATGCCGTAAGCAAGGGCAGCTGCCGTTGGTTCGTTGATGACACGCAGAACATTCAGACCAGAGATTTGTCCAGCATCCTTGGTAGCCTGTCGCTGCGAATCGTTGAAGTAGGCGGGCACAGTGACTACGGCATTCTTGACGGGTACATTGAGGTAAGCCTCGGCGGTCTCCTTCATCTTGATCAGAATAAAGGCACCAATCTGGGAGGGCGAGTAAACTTTGCCATCTGTGGCAGATACCCAGGCATCGCCATTGGATGCCTTCACCACTTTGTACGACAGATTTGTAATATCCTTCTTCACCTCGGGATCATCGAAACGGCGACCAATCAAACGCTTGGTGGCATAAAATGTGTTGGCCGAATTCGTTACAGCCTGGCGCTTGGCGGGCATACCAACCAAACGTTCGCCATCCTTGGTGAAGGCCACATGAGAGGGCGTAGTTCTGGCACCCTCAGCATTTTCAATCACCTTGGCTTGCTTGCCCTCCATCACGGCCAGGCAGGAGTTGGTGGTACCCAAATCAATACCAATAACAGCACCCTTAACCTCGCCAGATCTGCAAGGAAACATAATAAAAATAATAAATATAAACGGCACAGCACATGTTAACAATAGATATTCACGTAAATGATAAGATTGAACTGCCGGGCCACAAGAAGCAGATAAGAGTTGTCAATGGTGAGATGACGCAATTACATATATATATATATAGAAAAATCTAACTTAAACTATGAAAAAAGTCTAAAAACCAAAAAAAAACTTTCTTTTTTAAAAAATCAAAAAGAAAAAGAAATAAAAATGTAAACAAGGCATCGTAGTTATATAACGATAGAAAACTAAAATAATAATAATAGCCAAAGTATCCACCTGCCAGTGATCAAGAATGCTCAGGACCGTAACTTTATGGTAATCTACATTTTACGTACAATCTTCAAATGTATGTACCTAGTAATGTTAAATGATGTTTGAAGAATACTTAATATTAATATTCATAAGAGAATGATGCAATATTGTGAGTTCAGCTCAAAAATTCAAGCAACAATGTGCCTCTTACATAAGTATTCGCCATTTGTTTGATTTTAAGTGTGATTTTACGGACGCGGTAAGTTTAACCAATGTGCAACAGCAGTTGTAAAGTCAAAGTTCACTTACTTGTAACGCAGTTGATTTGAGAAACCATTGCAGACACCAGGCAGATTCTGTAAATAATAGATAGAATGAGTTTATTTTGAGATATATATGAGAAAACAGCAAGAACATGAAATGCTGACGATAATATGCCGCACCGATTATTATGTAAAGCTTATTTGTACTTACGCGGAATATGCTAGAAACAGCAGACATATTCGTTGGCGTTGCGAGGCTGGCGTGGCGTGCCAGACGTGGCAGAAGCTTGGGAACGCGTAGCATATTTGTTGTAATTTTAACTGGCACTAATTTTTAGATAAAATAGCTGCAAATTGCACCGCTATTAACGCGAAAATTTCGTCAGAGCGAAAGCACGAGCACGTTTCCCTTACGAGGGCTGGATAAAGACAGGAGGAGATGTGAGAGCCACACAGCAATAATCGTTTTGATTCAACACAGCGTTGCATTTAGTGTGGCGATTTACAGAGCTGCCAACGATCTTAATGTGGCAAATGTATGTGTAATTCTTCAAATTTTGTACAATACGTTGCGGAATCGATTTGGATATTTATATGTTTAGCTATTTTAAAATTCGGCAGTTAAAACTTTAACAGCTATGCTGTGAATAGTTTAATAAATGAAGTTAGGATATCGGCTTCTCAACGAGTTACATTTGAATCACCCTGTGTGTTTGCTATTTTCCCAGCGTTTCGTGTTTCATCACACGTGTTGTTATTATTGCGTAAAGTACAAAAAAAAAGACTAGTTTCAAAATTTTCATTAAAATTTAATCATTGGAATTCGACCCGACCGATGCTGGTGCTGCTGTTTTCGAACAGCCAATATATTAGACACTCTGAGCGTAAACTGTCGCTTGTCAAACTGTGAAATTCGGCGTCATGGCATCGGACAACGAATCCGACGCCGAACTCGATGAGAACTATTACACATTTCTCAATTTGCCGCGAGATGTAAGTGCATCAGATTGACGTCATAGCAATGGTTATTTATCCTTTGTATTTGTCAGGCCACCGCCGAACAAATTAACTCGGCGTACCGGAAGCAGAGCCGCATTTATCATCCAGACAAACATATGGAACCGGAGAGCAAGAAGGAGGCCGAGATAATGTTCAATCGAATAAAGCGGGCGTATGAGGTTCTCTCTGACCCGCACCAGCGAGCCATCTACGATTCGGTTGGCGAGAAGGGACTCAAAACGGAGGGCTGGGAAATAGTGCATCGGACCAAGACGCCGGCAGAGATACGGGAAGAGTACGAACGATTGGCGCATGCGGCTGCCGAGCGACGATTGCAACAGCGGACGAATCCTCGCGGCAATATCACCGTCAATGTGAATGCCACCGAAATATTTACGCCTTACGATGACACGGAGATGCCGCGTGTGGAGATCGGTTCGATGAGCATTGCACAGTCTATTGAGGCGCCTATCACACGCAAGGATATGATCACCATGAGCGGCAATCTTTACTCATCCAATGGCACTGGCAATGGTGGGTTTATGGTTGCCGGGCGTCGTCTGCTAAACAAAGGCTGGCTAGAGGTTTGTCTTGGCGCCGGCAATGGCTTCATGCTGGGTCTGAAGGGTAAGTAATTGAAAGCTTCCATTTAAGGGTTTTAAATAATTCAGCTCCTCTCCTTGCTAAGGTGGACGCACGTTGACGTCTAAGCTCACATTGAACGGCGGCACGAACATGAATTTTCGAGAGAATGGTGTTGTACCCGCTGTTTTCTCCACGCTAGCAGTGCAGCTGGACAAGCACACCATTGGAAGCTTAACTCTTAACGCAGGACCTCAATCATCCATGTCCACGCAGATTGATCACTCAAATGATAACCATGCGATAAGCACAAGCTTTGTAATTGGGACACCGCACATGTACTTTGGCATCTCCTACACGCGAAAGATGATGGAAAATGAGCTGAAGTTGAAGTTGGCGACCAAGTAAGAATATCTGTTTATTTTCCACTTTTGAAAATATTATTGAACTTATATTAATTTCTTTAAGAGTGGGCACATTTGGTTTCCTCGGTGAATATGGAGTGGAAAAAAAGGTATCTAAATATAGTTCGGTACTCGCAAGTGTGTCCATTGGCGTGCCTTCCGGAGTCATACTTAAATTAAAGTGAGTAATAAATCGAATTAGAAGAGAAAAAACTAATATTGATCCTGCTTTCAGAATTATACGTTCAAATCAGTCGTATATTTTCCCCATTCATCTGAGCGATGAAATTGTGCCTGCAGCTGTTTTTTATGCCTCAGTGACGCCAATAATTGCGTGGTATTTTGTTAAAAAGACAATTATGGATCCCATGGAAGCGGATCGCAAGAGCATCGAAGTTGAGCGGACGAAGCGACAAAATGAGCAGCGTTTAAATGCAAAGAAAATGGAAGCAATGGCAGCCATTCACCTAATGCAGAGCACCTATAATCGCATCCTAAACGAGGAACAGAAACCTGGTGGCCTTATAATAAATAGAGCAATGTATGGATGCTTAACTGAGAACAGTACACAATTTAAGCCCGATGCATCACATGATGTAACAATACCCATTCAGTGTCTAGTCAGAGACAGTACATTACAGTTGTACGACTCATCAAAAGTAAGTTATTGGCTCCTTTATGTAAAGTATTTAATAATTATTATTGAATAACTTTCTTTTAGAGCGATTTACCTGGCTTTTTTGATCCAAGTTTGGGTGATGATAAAATTTTACGCATAGAATATACACATAGTGATGTATCGAAAACTATCAATATAAAGGATAATGAGCCATTGCGACTGCCAGGATGAAGAGAGAAAGCTTTTTCTATTTTGTAAAAATCTTCAGTTGTATGCTTGAAAAAATTGTTTTTATAATTCATAGTAGCCGTAAATATATAAACTCATAAAAAATAGTCAATTTTTTTTAGTTAGATTCATGCTTTGTTAAATTTGAACGAATTAGTTTAATAAATAAAAAAAATAAATAAGTAAATAAGCAAGCACGATGTAATTGGCATATTTAAAAGTTGCCGCCCTGATGGACCAATAGGCACGAGTCACCCTGTTTTTTTTTTGTAATCGCAAATCAGCTGTTGTGCGTGATGAGCTGGATGTGGAATCGAACAACAATATTTGTAGTTTTAAGTTGAAAACGATGCAGCAGTAATCATTAGAATGCTATTGCAAATAGTAAACGACTCGAATAAGGTATGATGCAATCCATGGACCATGACCATATTTACAAAAGCGAATCTCATACGCTTCGCGGTCGGCATAATATGTTTTCTGCTGCTGCTAAACTTCCTCTGGACCACGGAGTCAGACGGTTCCAGCAGCACTTCACTGAGCAAGCTGAGGTAAGTGTGAGAAATATCTATATAATTAACGTTAATTTATATTGTTTGCAGCATACGTCGCGTGCACAAATATGCACACATGCGGAACCGAAATTACAGCGGCAGCGGAAATGGGAGTGGTGCTGGGAGCGAAACGACAAACATTGGTGGGGGCCATAAATTGCCCGCATCTCCATTGGCCCTATCGAAAGAGCGCGAGCTGCAGAACGGCCGCAACTCAACCTCAACCTCGACTGTGATTGCGATTGCAAACTTTACTTCCATTCCACAAGACTTATTGCACGCGCATCCGCAAGATTATGCAAAGAGCACACAAAAACCACAGATATTACAAATCACACAAAACTGCACTGATCCCGATCCCAGAGATGGTATGTACTTGGAACATAAAGAGATCTTAGACTTATAATATATATATATATGTATTTTAGGTGGACCCATCACGCCCAACACAACACTCGAATCCCTCGATATTATTGAAGCAGAGCTTGGACCATTGTTGCGTCCTGGTGGCGCTTATCAGCCAATGGATTGTGTAGCACAACATCATGTTGCCATTGTTGTGCCGTTTCGCGATCGTTATGCCCATCTTTCGGTTTTCCTGCGCAACATCCATCCGTTCCTAATGAAACAGCGCATTGCTTATCGCATATTTATTATAGAGCAAACGAATGGAAAACCGTTTAATCGTGCTGCCATGATGAATATTGGTTACTTGGAGGCCTTAAAGCTTTATCCGTGGGACTGTTTTATATTCCACGATGTTGATCTTTTACCTTTGGATTCACGCAATCTGTACAATTGTCCACGTCAGCCGCGGCACATGTCCGTTGCAATTGACACGCTGAACTTCAAGTATGTTTGTGTGTGTTTTGACCTCTGATTGACCCTAATACGACTAATCAATGTTTTTTTATTGTAGGTTGCCTTATCGCTCAATATTTGGCGGAGTTTCTGCCATGAGACGAGAGCATTTCCAAGCCGTAAATGGCTTTTCAAATTCGTTCTTTGGCTGGGGTGGTGAGGACGACGATATGTCCAACAGGTAAGTAACAGTAGGTGAAAAGGAATTAATGAAATAATCTACTTTGCTTTGCAGATTGAAACATGCCAACTTATTCATATCACGTTATCCCATTAATATATCTCGATATAAAATGTTGAAACATCAAAAAGAGAAAGCAAATCCAAAACGGTGAATATTCCTTAATCAATTATTTATGCCTTAATGAAAATTCAAATGATTATTTTTTGTTTTTGTATAGTTACGAGAACCTGCAGAATGGTATTGGTAAAATTGAAATGGATGGCATCAATTCGATTAAATATGAAATCTATAGCATCAAAGATTTTCCAACATTCACTTGGTATTTAGCTGAGCTAAAGAATTCCGAGCGGAAGAGTTAACCAATTGCAGCAGCAGCAGCATCAGGAGCAGGATAATGATTCAAAAAATATCATCAGCAACAATTTAATCTCGTACTTCTATAAAGACAACAGCGTTGCAAATAGCGAATCTCAGTTTCGTGCAATATTACTTATGTGTATGTACAAACGACAACATTACTTTCTTCAAAGTAGACGAATTATTATCATGAATAATAGACACAAATATTGTGTAGTGTAGCATGTCCAGTCAATATAGAAATACATATTATGTACTTTAGTCGTACTCCTAGCTCCATTTATATACACATATATATTATATATATTCTATATATTCTAACGAGTATATAGATTTTGTTGATTTTTAGTTTTTTTTCTTCTCATAATTTTATTAAGAATCTCTCTCTCTCTAAACAAGACAAAAAATTCTACACCAATTCCTACAAGGTGAAATGTAGATATTACTTTTGTGATATACAAATTGTTATTCGATCATAACGATAATTAAAATGAAAACCAAAAAAAAATAATAAGAAAATTCGGGATTCCGAATTTACAACATTTCCCTGCAGAAGAACCTATGGAGTGATAGTCCGATATTATTAAATTACTTGACGATATATTATATATATCTTTAAGTAACTAACTAGTAAATATCAAAATAAATTACTTTTCTGACTGGCAGCTCTATTTAGCAATCCGATCCAACCTCTAAAGGGTGCATCTTGTATCCCAAATGGCTTTAAGAGACAATATATCTCAAGCAGGTGAATCAGATTCTATAAGCTTCTGCAAGGATGTTTATTATCTACCATACTTTAATATACAATACCAAATGTAAAACTTATTAAAAAAATACATTTTACTATACCAGAATAAAAACTTTTACTATATATACCAAGATAAACATGTTGTTCTTAATTGGGGTAATCATCATTTGTGTTCAAACTATTCACCCATTCAACCATATCAATAATTTAACATATCATTTTCGTTGGTTAGATTTCGGTTTATTTTTATTATGGTCACTTTGATGTTTATGCGTACGTATATTAAAAAATATTTATGGCTTTATAACGACTAAATGTTACCATTTTAAGTCTGGGTTACATTTACTTTTTGGCGCAGCTAAATCGCTGCCGATTAGTTGATAATATTCGAGTTTGGGAGGAGGGAAGCGGGAAAACACACATGTTTATTTAATTATGGCGAGTAGGGAATTTAATTCCGTGGCTCATTTATTAGTTTGGTATGCAAAATACAGTTAAAATCAATTGGCTTTCAAATTAAAACTTAAAAATATGATTTTTTTTTGTTGTCACTGGTCACGTTGTAATATAAATGCTTTGTTGTTGCTTTTGGGGAGCGTGAGCAAAATAATTTTGGAGCAAAACTAGGTTAGGGTAAACTACTACAGCCAAATTCAAAAAATCATGAAGTATATATATATATATATAGTATTACAAAATACATACGATAGATAATAAAAAATAGTCAAATCAATTTGGTCAACAAGTTACAACAATTAGAGCATCCATTAGAGAAAAATTGGTTAGGAAAACAGAATTATTATATATATTTATATCAACGACAAGCTGGTACGATATTGGGGGTTGGGGCAGGAATTAGCGTTAGACCTATTAACGGCAAATATATTAGAATCCTATATACAAGTGTATTCGATGCAATGCAAAACTTCTTTCCCTTTTTACATGATGGAGCAGGGCATGGCACAGCACAGGGGCAAACAAACGGGCACCACAGCGGCACCCGATTTGCTTTTCGTCTTTGACTTTGAACCGGATTCGTATTCATACATGCCCGAACCCTTTGCCCAGCGACCCTGTAAGCAGCAGAGAGGTAAGTAATTGGAATAAAATAAGTAGAGGTCTAGGACTTACGCCTCCGGCAGAGCCCGCATGCATCTCCTCACGTCTGGTGATGATTGTGTCATGGCCGGGTGGATAGTATACCTCCTTGCCAGCCTTATTAACGGAGGGCACATGCTGTTGCTGTGGCGATGCTACTGCTGTTTCAATCTCACGCTTGCGTATTGGTGTCTCAATGTCCACGCGATCCACATGATCCGTCTGCGGGTACCACAAGAAGCAGTCAATTAGTAAAAGTTAAACCAGACTTAATTGAATTTTACTTACAGTGCCAAAGGATTGCATTAGATCGTCCACACGCTGTGGCGGATTGCCATTACCCACTGGATACTCGACACCATCCACTGGGAAGGGTGAAGGGGTTCCATAATCTGGGCCTGGACCGCGACGATTGTTTGTATTCGTTGTGGATGAGTACTTATACGAATAGGTTGTATTCGGTGGATAACCATTGCCATTCTGTGGCTGTGGATAATTTGAAACTGGCAGCTGTTTGATTGGGGCCAGATCCACCGGAGGATAGGGAACACCACCATTGGGTGGACCATGAATGGTATTGACTGTATTCGAAGTTTCCGATTCCTTGAAGTAGTAGCGATTAGTGCCACTGGGTGGCAACTGCCCCGGGCTATGTGGTGATCCATAGTTGGGACTATGAGCCGGACTGTGCGGATAACGTTGCTCATTGATCGTATTGTCTGTCTTGTGTATGTTATAGATGACAGTGCGACTGTTATGGGGCGGTCCACCATTGGGACTTGTAGCAATGGGTCCCAACGGCAACTGACGCGGTTGTGGACTCAAACCACGTGTGGTGGTCTCATTGTGCTCCCGTATCTCATACGATTGATTGGTCATTATGGGACGTTCGTTGTTCTTATTGAGCGTCGAGTAGCTCTCGGTGTTGTAGACAACTGTTTGGGGCACTTGCGATGGCAATGGCGACAACTGTGTCGTATAATTCTGATTCGAGTTCAATGTCTCATGATGTTTATAGCTTCTGGACAGCGTGTTGTTGTTGGTGCTGCTGCGATTGATGGTACTGGTGGCACTGCCTGGACCCGTTGATGGTATCTCATAGGTATAGGTGCGCACAGTTGTGGTCACCTTAGTGCCCGGTGCTGGCAGTATGCCATCTCCCAGCGCAATATCCTGCAGCTCCTTATCAATGTTGACCGTTTGTGTGGTGGTATTGACGTTTGGCAATAGCTCCACATTGTTGTTGAGCGTACGATTGCTTTCGTAGATTTTAGTTTTACTCGCGTATTGACCACCGCCGCCCGGTGAATGGGCTGAAAAGGAGAGAAAATAACTATTATAATCGTTGATAGTAGTGCTTTGGAGAGACTTACCTAGCGTGTAGGGTTTCTCGTTCACCAGATACTCATCACGCTTTAAGCTATCCTCAAAGTTTGAGTACTTGGCCTTCGATTGCAACGTACTGTAATCGGTGGGACTGAAAGTCTCCACATGATCACTAAAAGGCTGCTGACCACCTGAATGTTTTGTGGTTTTAACTACACGCGTCGTCTTCGTAACAGTTCCAGATGGATCTGAACGTTCGCTGTGAAGGGAGTTTTACATTTATCAAACTCAATTTTCTTATTAACTTTAGTTTTTCATCTTACAGTGTCCTATAGGTAGTTCCATTAGATGGCAAAATGTCACGTTGTGTGCTCGTTATTTGACGTTCCTGCTTTAAGTCCTCCAGCAATGCATCCAACTGATCGATGTTTTGATCACCGCCAGCTGGCTTGCTCTGATACGAAGAAACATTAGTATCTCCCGAGCTTGAATATTGATACGATGATTTCTTGTATGCATAATTCTTGTCATTCTGTGTGGGAATTTTAAAAATAAAATATGTGTTGAGAATATTTGCAAATATTTGTTATTTAATTATGGTACTAACACGTCCGTTCCATTTGGAAGGTGTATCTCTCAACGAGGATGAGTAATTTTCCGAGCTGCTTGAGTACTGCATTTCCAATAATGTTTATTGTTTTCTGCTGCAAAATGACATCAAGCGAGAATATATTCAGAAAATTTATTTCAAAAATTCTTATGTATGAGTAAGTGCTCTTTACTGCGTATTCGTAAATAAATTCTTTCTGCTGTGGGTGTAACTGTAAATGTAAACGGCTTCGTTCTGACAGGTTGATTCGCACAGTTCATAAGAATTCCAATCATTTGTATAAAATACTCAACACCCACTACCATCTTTTGAATATGTACAAAAATGGTGACTCGTTTCTAGAACAGCTTGAAAATTTTAAATGTGTTATTTTTGGCGCATTAATGGAGCTTTAGTCGTTAAAAACATGGTCATCACTTGAAAAGATTATCTGCCAATAGCAACAAGTAAATAGAAATATAAAAGTTGAAGCTAAGTAAAAAAATATAAGCCAAAAGATACCCAGCAAAACCAAAAGAATACTTTCGGAAAGTTCAAAAGTCTCAAAAATACTAAGAAACTGTCATTTTGAATACAAACGCAACATAATGACATTGGTTTTTTTTTCAGAACTGACACAGATACATACATACATATGCATAAGCTCCTGCCAAAAAAATTCAATGTCAAACTGGTTTTCACTTTTTTTTAGCATTGTCCTTAGTTCCTTTTTTGTCTCGCTGATGATGAAACAATCAGACAAACCTGTATATTATTACTATACTAAAAAATGTCTGGCTGTTGAGTTATTTTTTTTTAGTATTTGTGATTTAGCGATAACCTTGAGGGAGATTTCAATGAATGACTTTGTGTGTGAGAGAATAACAGATGCATAAAAATTCGTATCGCAAACACAAGGATGATGATCTTGCATGACGCTGATGATGTCATCAGTGTCAATTTAAATGAAACTTTTCATGCACATACCTAATAATAAATCTCAACGTTCAAGACGACAAATCATATCAAATCAAATTAGTTGCAGGTTGAAATGCCAAATAGTTCCCACCATATGGTCAAAAGTTTAGAGCTAATCAAAAAGCTCACGTAAGAAAATTCGTAGTAAATACAAAATACATCATAATTTAAATAAAAGGCTAAATCTAATTGGCGCCTGGTCACACACAGCACGTTTGTTATTATTATTCAGGCGCTTCGGGGCACAAGTTTTATTTAAAATCACCTTTTACTTACACAAAGCAATAACAACAAACTGAGCAATTTAGAGCGAGAGTGAGAGAGAGCACAAGCTAAAGCGTGTGATGGATGCGTATGTTTGTTTTTGCATGCCGCTGTTTGTACTACTACCATTCAAAATGATCTCATATAATCGGAACGAGAGACAAAAAAAAACAAAAACAAAAGTGGGAACATGTTGCTGCTGCTAGTGTCTGGTAGTGGAGTGGGCGTGCAGGGGTGGGCGGCGGGGTGGAGCCTGTTCGCAAAATGCCAGCAGCCGAGATCTACATATGAACGTGTATACATACGTAAGCAAACATTAAATAAACAAAACAGCAAAGGAACAACTAGTTTGAAATAACCGAAAAAACGTAAAAGCGAAGGTGTTGTTGTTGGTGTTCTTGCTGTTTGTTCAAATTTCCGAAAATCAAATTGAAAACGTAGGCGAAAAAAAGGCGTAAAACATACATACACTTTTAAAAATGTATGCATGTGTGTTGATTCTAGCGCGTGAATGTATTTGTGTTGGTTTGCCAATTTGTGTGTTGTGGCGCTGCTGGTGATGTTATTATTGCCTTCTCTGCTCCACCTACGCAGCAGCAGCGTCAACAGTTCAATCGAGTCAAACACACACATTTATACCTAGTATATGTGCATAACTATGAGTTTAGTATAAACAAGCTAAAGCAACCATTTGAACTTGGCTAATTTAAATTCAAAACAGTCTACAAAATTGCTCGTTATTTCATGTATTATAATTTATTTTTTTTGACTCAAAATTTACGAGAAAATGAACGCCTTGTCGTCGCCATCATTGCCTTCTCTTTCGCCTTTAACTGTACAATTTGTTTTTGCTTTTGTGTGTCTGTACATATGTATGAAAACAACAAATTCTATAAATAGTTCACTGCCACTGTTCTTTTTGGCTTTCAATTCGAATACTGTTTTTGTTGCTCTTGATTCGAAAAAAAAACCGTACATTTTAAAAACGAGTGCGCCCCGCTAATGAATCATCCAAACCGTAATAGCATATAAATACAGCTAAAGAGGATACGGATGCAATTCCAATTTCCAATGCGTATTTTTTTGTATTGAACACTATTTGAATTTCTCTTTGCGCTGTACATACACACACACACAAACAGTACACAATAGATACAGCTAACGAATACTTAGGCTCAATACGAATGAGTGCGGATACGTAGGGAAAAAGTAAAACTCGTTTCTAATGTGCGTTTGTGTCGCCGTCATCAGTTTGTTGTTGTTGTTGTTTTTTTAAAGCTTATCTGCCAGTTCAAAGAGATAGCTAGTAGATTCCATAGATACACATACACACACAAGCTCACGCACAATTACAATACATTCATGCATTCACAATATCTTTCACCGCAAACACTCACTGTGCACTTTTCCAAAACCAAAATAAATGATTGGTGCAGACTTTTGTCTCGTTGTTGTTGTAGGTATTGCTTTTTCTAGCTAGCGGCGGGTTCAGTGTTCAGCCAAAAAAGAAAATTTGCTCGATGCGCGGGCGCGTTAGTCTTTGATATTCGTTTGTATAAGTTTTCTTGTGTTAGTGTGTATTCGTATATGTCTGCTACAAAAAACGTAACGGTAACGGAACAGCTTTGTTTTCAATATACGCGTATGCGCGTCGCTGGTTTGTGCAGTACTGAGGCTTCAATTTTGCACTTGCTACGAACGGAGCGATTTCGAGACAGATCGGACGCCCAATTGACTTATTTACAATACAACAGGTTACGCTACTCTCTATTGGTGCTAGTCTCTCTCTCTGCTCTTTGAGTATGACGTCTAAGATTTTGCATACCATTTAAAAATAAAAGTTTCTTCCAATTTTGCACGTAAATTATTTATTTTATTGCTTTTTGTAGTGATTTGTTATACAAAAATAAATGTATTAGCAAGATAGTTAACTTTGTTTTGCTTTAAAAATAACGGTTTTTATTTTTCCGTTTTGGAAGCATATTGAATGTATATAGCACAAGATATCAGTATAAGTATGCATATTAAAGACTTTTATCTTATGATATTGATAATTACACAACAGGCCCTACTTTAAGTTTAAATTATTATCTAGTGACGTTTAATAACTAAGTGATATACTAACCGAGGACAAAGTGCGCATTTGAAACTGTGACGTCATGATCTCTCTTGCTTATACAACAAACCTTGGATCGGACCTGTTGCCATTTACTCAGTTTACTAATCGCTCACTGAGCATCCATTGATGACGATCTCCTCAGCTCTCTTCCCAAGCACAAAGCTCTTTTTGCGTTGAGTTGTATAAAAAGCTTCTTTTTTTTTCTTCGGCGGCTAAATTGTTTACATATCGCAAGTGCTTTTTGTATTTAATCGAGACAAAAGTCAAGTGTTCTTTTATTTATTCGTATTATTCGTAGCGGTGTCCAGGGTTTGTTATACATGATCAAAAAATGTTATAGTTAATTATAGGAAGTCAAGCATTCTTTCATTTTACATTTAAAAAAACGGTAAGGTAAGTTCACTCAATAAATTGCTTTACAACTGACAGCATGAATGCATTTTTAAAAAAATTACTGTACTTATATTTTGTTGAGGAAAAACATTAATCCTTGGCGGGCACCTCGATGACGCGGGGTTTGTCAATGATGCGCGCCGTTTTATTACCCTTCTCAACAATGCCAATGATCCAGGCCTGGTAGCCCTCCTGCTTTTCGATGTCTTTGCAGTAGGCAGCAGCCTGCTCCCTTGGCAGGCAGATAAGCAATCCACCGGAGGTCTCTGCAGAATGACCCTGCAGGAGCTGGAACATATTGCCACAGGCCTTGGCCACAGCTGCCATTTTGGCAATCACTGGCAGATTGTGAATAACAAATGACACATCCTTCTTCTGGTGAGCGGCTAGAGTTTGTGCATGACCCAAAAGTCCAAAGCCAGTTATATCGGTGGCTCCATGTGCATTGTACTTGTGCATGAGACGAGCGGCAACTCGATTTAAACGCGACATGGAGTTCATTGAGCGATGATACGCTTTGCGCACATCCTCTTCGGAGACAACCAGCTTGATGCGGTTCCAGCGTTCGGGCTGATCGATCCACTGATGAGCATTTACAGCCACTTGCGTACCCAATGGCTTTGTCAGAACCAGAACATCACCAACAACAGCATTATCCGGCACTATATACTCATTGGGCTGGCAAATGGTTGAGGCAACACCGCCAATAGTGCACCAGGGATTTACAACGCTCTGGCCACCAGTCACAGTGGTGCCTGCTTCCAGCGCCGAATCCTTGAAGCCGCGCATTATCAATGGTATGACAACATCGCGCTCCTTTTCCGTCATCTTGGTGCTTACGGCAAGCAACATAAGCATATTGTCGCAGTCGGTAACGCCCATGGCGTACAAATCGCTTAGCACATTAGCGCAAGCTATTTTGCCCATCATGTAGGGATCGTCGACAATCGGATAGAAGAAGTCCGTAGTCTGCACAAGGCAAAGGCCACCATGGCGTAGCGGTATAACAGCACAATCGAGCCCAATGCCAATACGGGGAATGGCAACATTAAGGAATTGAGGCTCCTGATCCTGGGCAGAGTAGTCCTGTTGAAGTGCTGAAACGAGTTTCGACAGTACCTCCTGTGGAACCTTGCATCCCCGTCCCTTCAGGTCAGCGAATCGTGTCAGGCGGAAAGATGCATCTAAGTCGTGGGCAGTTGGGTCAAAGGGCCGCCGCAACTCGGCATCGCCACCACCGTGCAGCTCCAGATGAGCAGCATTTAATACGTCCGCAGCGTAACTCATATTATGTTTAAAGACCTGGGTAAACAAATGAAATGTTTTCTATAAGTCTATGTGTCCTAGAGTTACGCACTTTTTGCCGCCAATAAAACGGGTGGCAGCAAATAACTCGCGTTCTCCCTGGTCACCTATACACATGTAAACAGACGTGTATGTACACAGATTTTTAGTTCGATTCTGTGAATGTGTGAGTAGCGAGAGCTGCGATTGGCTATTTGCTCGGTGGCGGCTGAATCGGGCGAAGTCAGTATTTCTCCCCGTCGTCAAAGAACAAAACGTGAACAATGTCCACTTTCTTCAATTTACAAAAGCCTAATTTTTACTACATTTTTAAACCGAAAAATATCACTATGCTTTATTAGCAACAAGAACTTACGTTTTCGTTTTTAAATATGCACAAATTGGTGAATAACCAACCAAGAATATTTTATTTAGCGCGTTGATTTTGCTTTTGCACCGCTGTCGCCGAATGAATAGAGATGCATGTTTGGTATATCGATAAATTTACTAGCATTGTGACACGTACAGCACTGCCAACTTGTTTTAAAAACAGTGGCGCAACTCAAAATAAATGTTTTTATTCCATATATTAAAATTAATTTGCTTCTAAACGTGTTATACGGTTTGTTTGGCGTTAAGAAATGTGTAAATTTCGATGCAAAATGTTAAGTTGGCTATATGGGGAACTGGTCTCGTCGTGGAGAAAACAAAAACAAAAGCAGCTGAAGCCAGTTGCGAAGCAGAAACAAAGACAAGCTAACCTGTTGCGCGAACGCAACTTTAAAAGTAAAAGTGAGTAGAAAAAAAATATGAAAATAATAATTTTAATAATATAAATTTGTTCTTGCTTTCATTTACTAGAAGCCGCTTTTAACTGCATAAGTGTTTAAGTTGCATTAATATTGTTAGGCAATCAAGAGACTTAAGAAACGAACTAGGTTTTACCATGGCCAAGTTGAATCAATGACGACACAACACACATACTAATAACAAAGCAATAGCAAGTCATACAGCTGGATTATGAATCAGCTACGCCTGCGCGCACTCTTGCTCTCATTACTGCCGTTATTCGCTTTGGTTAGCACTGAATACGTTTATGGCGAACCAGAATTCAAATGTCCCAAAAAGTAAGTAGCTATAATATATTTTATACAAATTAAAGATTACTGTCATTTGTTTCGCAGACCACAAATTTTATATCCCTGTGTGTGTGTTAATGGCAGCGACAATGGCCTCTTTGTGCGTTGTGAGAATACTAATTTGGCTACGCTTTCGGTGGCCCTGCAGAATTTGGCATCCCTCGATATGCCTGTGGAGGAGTTGACCATCTACAAAGGACACTTCGGTTAGTTATTTTTACCTTGGTTATGGTTATATAATTAATATAAGCTCTTGTGCATTTTAGCATTTCTCTTTGGACCGCTGTTCGCTCATATTAAGGCTCGTGTGTTGACCATTGAAGACACACCGATTGCCACTATCGAGGATTATGTATTTTATGGCATGAACAATACATTGGAACAGCTCAATTTGGTGCGCACGAATCTCAGTCAAGTGGGTCGGATGGGCTTTGGTGTAAGTGTGACTTTGGGCTTTTCAGATTATGCTCTAATAAACCAAATACTTTGTAGATCTTAGGCAAGACCCGTCAGTTGGTTATTGACGGACATGCGTTTGTACAATTGCCCAAAGATTTGTTTGTTGGTCAAGAGATCTCCAATAAGCTGGAAACTTTACGACTCTCCAATGGACTCTTAAGTGACTTGCCTGTGGAGACCTTCCAGCCGTTGCGCAAGTTAAAATCGCTGGATTTGCATGGCAATCAACTGGAGAACCTGAAACGTAATCAATTTAAGAACTTACGCGAGCTGGAGTTTCTGGATATAAGCCACAACAAGATAAAGAAATTGGAGGCACAACACATTTCCGATCTTACCAAGCTTGGCTGGTGTAATGTATCACACAATGCTTTGAACGAGCTGACCCGAGGCACCTTTGCCAGGAACTCAGTGCTCAAAGTGCTAAACCTGGCCCATAATAATATTGGAAAATTGGATGCGAATAGTTTTCGTGGTATGCGGTTTCTGCGTCGTCTCTTTTTGAGCGACAATGCCATTACGGATGTCGGGCGTGGCACCTTTGGTTCTGTGGCACGAATTGGAACAATTGACTTGGCGCGCAACAAGCTCCAAAAGATTGAGTATCAAATGTTTACACAAATGAATTATGTGGAGGTAAGAAGTATATTTGAAATAGAAATTACTTGAAATTGCTTAAAGTAACTCCTGTTTTTTTCTAACAGCTTTTGGATTTAGCGGAGAACAATATAACTAAAATTGAAAAGAATTCGTTTAAGGACATTTATCAATCTGTCATTAATGTATCTCACAATGCTTTGGAGTTAATTGAGACGGCTGCCTTTGAGAATTGCGTGAATATAACAACGCTCGATTTGTCTCACAATCGTTTGGCGAACTTTTCGCGTCGCAGCTTTGACGAGACGACTTTTGCCTCCACTTTTGAACTTAGCTATAACCTGTTAACTAATTTGGCACATGTAATTATTCGTTAAGAAATGTATTTATTACGGTAACTAATTGGTTTGTTTTTTTTTCAGATACCCATTCAAAACATGTCTGGTCTACGCGTGTTGAATGCCTCACACAACAGCATCACTGAAATACCCAGGAATACTTTTCCAAAACTTTATGAATTGCATACAATCGATGTGTCGTATAATAATATCTCCTCCATATTTAATGGCGTTTTCCAAACACTCTTTTCGCTGCGTACTATCTATCTGCAATACAACAACATGGAGGAGATTAAGTCGTCGACATTTGGCACATTGCCAACGCTGCTGTTAATGGATTTGAGCTATAACCAGCTTGTTAACATAGTGCGTGGCTCGCTGGCCAAGTTAACAAGCATGCGGCAGCTATATCTAAATAATAATTACATCGAAAAGTTATTTCAACTGCCAATATCATTGAATGAGCTATATTTGAGCCATAACAATATATCATCCATACCAGCTAACACTTGGCCAGTTATGAATTCCCTAATATACCTGGATCTTGCCTATAATCAACTCGGTGACAGTTTGGATGGACAGAGTTTTACGGGTTTGCTTGTCGTACAGCGACTTATGCTGCAGGGCAATTCTGTCAGCAAGCCACCGTTCGAAGCGATTGCTGTGATGTCAACGTTGCAATATCTCCACCTGGAAGTACGTAGTTCGAGTAAACAAGTGGTTTAAAATTTTAATAAATAATTACTCTTCTCTTTGCAGCACAATAACATCAGCACCTTGGAGCGTAGTGCATTTGGCAAGCTGCCAGTTCTATTTGAACTCAATCTGTATGACAATCAAGTCTCAGAGATTAGGTGAGTGACCTTCAACTGGAAATTGTGTTCGTCCTAAGCTAAACAAATATTTTTTGTTTTATAGTAAACGCGCCTTTGAGGGTCTATTGCAACTCTTAACTCTCAATTTATCGCGGAATGCACTGCAAAAATTGGATAATGATATATTTATTGGATTGCCTTCATTGCGCTCGTTGGACTTGTCGCACAATACGCTCTCCAAGCTGGATAACAAAACGAATGGCGTTTTGGATGATTTGCTTAGTTTGGAGACACTCAATTTGAGCCATAATCGCATCAGTTTTGTAACTAAGAAAACCTTTCCGGAACATCAGTACATACCATATAATCTGAAGTATTTGGATTTGAGCTACAATCAAATGCCAGTGTTGACCTATGACATAACCTTTGGCACCAAGAAGCTCTTGAAACTGAATGTCTCTCATAATCAAATCAATGAGTTGCGTCGTGGAGTCATCTCGAATTTTACATCCCTACAATCGCTGGATATCTCACATAATGAGCTAACAAATCTGATGTCCGAGGAGCATATATTTGATCTGCCCAAGAATCTGAGCAGGCTGGATATATCTTATAATCAAATCTATCATTTACCCTTTGCCAATTTGGTTAAGACGCATACACTCAAGTATATAGATCTGAGGAACAATAGTTTGGAGGATATAGCTGCCTCGCTGATAGCCACCATGCGAAACCATAGCCAAGTGTTGCTCTCCAACAATCCATTGTATTGTGGCTGCAATGTTCGTCCCTTGAAACACTTTATGCTGGAGCAAACAAATCCTAGTGAGGATTTGCGCAATGTAATCTGCCACACACCGACTTTGGCCAAGGGGCAGAACCTGTTCAACTTAAACGATGAGTATCTAAATTGTAGAGAGGATGAGTTGGAGGTCTATGCTGGCAAAGATTACGAACAGCTGACCGATGTTCGTTTTCGCGAAGTTCTAACGTAGGTAAAGTTATAAGTTTTTTACGCTCAATTATTAATGTTTCCTTCTCTGTTCGATTGCAGCAACAAAGCCGGCAATCTGACAATGCGTTGGTTTGTCTCCGCTCTCGCGGATGTGGCCGATTTCAATGTGTATATTCGGAGTAGCAGCAACGAGGTGTTGCATCAGGCTGATTATGCCTACAATCAGCGCACTGCCCAAATACCAACTTCCCAGCTGCTGGTGCATGGCGAGGAGAAGCTGCGCGGTGCTGAGATTTGTATTGTAGCACGCGATAGCGATGGGAATACACGTCGTTGGTTTGCCGGCCAGTGTCAGGCGTTGCCGTCTCTCAAATCGCCACGGACTTTTTTCTTTGGCAACTTTAATGTAAGGAGCGCAGCCAGCGCTATAAACTCACCAAAATACGCTTGCCTTTTGTACATAGCTCTAACATTGTTTGTTGCTGTTAGTCAATAAATGTTAAAAGGGATGGTATGTTTACTGCCCATACGCACTGTAAGGACATTCTGTGTTCTGACCTTACAGCCACAGCTGAACATGTGCGCGCCGCCCTGCGCACATGTATTTGTTTACTTGCCGTTTACCGTTGTTGCCGCCAAACCCATTACCACCAACATCACATGTGGGGTTAGGGGGGGACTCGTTGAGCACAATTGAGAAAATGTTAAAGCCCAACCAGCTGATGCTTTCGAACTTTCATTCACAGCGCGAAACACAAAGCAGCTAAGCAGGCAGCCAAGCACCGCAATTTGTGCTCGTGTGCTCGTCTTTTCGTTCGGCGTAATTTTCGGGCATAGTTGCTGTTGTTGTTGGTGTTGCTGCTTTTGCATGAGCAAACGTCACACAATGACGATTATAACGGCGCCAGCGACGACGATGACCGAGAGCGCAAGGACTTTTGAGTCAAAGCTTGCCAAACAAATGCGCACTCGCACTCTAACACATTCTCTGCCTTTACTTATATGATGATTGTATGAATGCGTACACTGGTGGACAAAATAAGCCGTATGGATTGAATTTTCCTCAAATAACTATCAAATGTAATTAAATAAGTAACAGGATGGCTTTTAGCAACTAATAATGGAAAGAATTGAAAACATTTTGAAATATTGCCTTTATTCGAATACTGAAATTTAACGATAATTTATGTTTCATAAAAATATTTTCTACAATGTCAAATTTTTCTCTGTTAATGTTAAATTTATCTTTTGTTTTTTTGCAAAATACCCTTTACTGCGACCCACCACTGTAACATCGTTGTGAACGCTTCTCAGGACATGTGCACTTTCGCTGGCTACGCTCTCGGCGGTCGTTTGTGGGTGTTGTGCTTTTTTAGTTTTTTGTGTGACTTTACCGTTTGCTTTTGCATTTGCGCTGGCACTTTGCTTGTGTGTCGCTATCGATTTTCAGCGAAATTTCAGCAGGCTCACGGCGCACGTCAGTGCCTAGCGAGGATTCACTTGTCGCGCTGAGTTCGTTCGTGTCGTGTTCGCACACAGCACAGCACAGCAGCGAGTTACAGTACAACAGAGGCACCGTTATGTAAAGTGATTTCAATCGAAAGTACATATACATATACTAAGTGAAACGCTGCTGTGAGTTAAATGATGTACATAGGCGCCACAAATTAAATAATTGGAATAAATGAATAAAACAAATTAAAGCAGCATTGTGATAACATCGCGACAAAAAAAAACACACGAAATACGGACGTATAAATTATAAAATACTTACTCAAAGAAAAAGAAGGAAACACGCTGCCAAGCTGTGCCGTAACACGGGGCATTGAAAACGCAAGAAAAAAGTTTCAGGTAGCAGGAGACGACAAAAGCGAACGCGCAAAGCGAAAGACGAAAATTGTAATAGAGGTCAAAAGAAGCATTGATTTAACGTGCACTTTCTTCCTCTGTGCTGTTTTCTCACAATTTTTATTCGGTTGCGGTTTATATGTCCGTGTGTGTGCGTTTGTAGGTGTGTCTATGTGTGTGTGTGTGTGTTTGTTGCGTAAAGAAGTTGTTTAAAATTGGCCTAACGGTTGTTTGTTGTTTCATTAAATCGCAAGCATACACACACACACACAAGCGCAAAACGCCTCTGTGTGAGTGTGGCGCCCGTTAATTGTGTATGCATGTACGTAAGCATGTACATGTATATATAATGCGCGTCTAGGTGCGTGTGCGTGGTGTGTGCAAATTGTTGATGACGAACTACTTACTTACGTATGTATGTACCAATGTCCGCAGCAGCTGAACGAAAAGAAAGAAAAAAGTATTATAAAACGCTGTTCAATATCCAATAAAAGACCAAGCATAATTACATAATCAAATAGAACGGCTTGCAAAAAATCAACAACAACAACAACACAAAAAAGTAATAAGCAAGAAAGCGCAAAAATTAATGTCAAGTGCAGCATTATTTAATCAACGCTCCTCCTTCAAAAACGCCTAATAGTGAGCTAACCAAAAAAAAAAAAAAAAACCAATGTACCTGCAACAAAGAAATTGAGCAAATTATTAAAAAAAATTACGTTTATCACTAAATCACATACACACACATACAAAAAGAAAACACGCCAAAAAATAAAAGCGCCGCAATTTAAGATAATTAAAAAAAAATTTAGCAAGAACAAATTACTTTTAAAAATATACAACAAACCCTAAAAAAGTGCTATAACAAAAATATATATACAAAAAAAAATACATAACAATTATTTAGAGACGTTATTTATACTGACATACTTAGATAAACATATACACATATACATATATATATATATATATATATATATATAACACTTATATAAAAACTAACTGTACTGTGTAGTTTGCCGTTATGCGAATTGTTCAAACAACCAACTGGATGTTATATATCACTGTAACTGATAACTAGAGCTAAAGCTAAATAGACAAAAAAGGAAACCTCGTAGTTTGTAGCAAAAACAAAATCAAATATATTAAAGCGTTAACATTATAAATCGCACGTAACGACTTACAACTGAACTTACTACCAAGTAGTTGCCTCTCTCTCTAGAAAATACAATTAAATATTTGTATATATATAAAGCCGCAACGAACTTCAACCGCAACAGCAACTGCATCTAGAACTTAAACTTAAAGTTAAACAAAGAAACCAAAAAAAAAAAAAAATAAATCAAACGAAAAACTTACGCACTAATTAAAAGCTGGATCAGCTGCCGGATTTCATAAATATATATATTTAGAAGATATAAATATATATAAGGATATACTTATATATACTTAACAACTTAATTTACCTGTGTTTGGGTTTCTTTTTGCATCGCCTTGCGCGCCTTGACGTAACTCCGGCAACAAAAGCCACGCCTACGGCCACCGGATGCCCTCCCGGACCACAAAATATACTATATACTATAATATATAACGGTAACACCATAACGCCTTAACTTGAGTCACAACTTTTCACAAAAACAATAGCAAAAACGAGGAAGAAGAAGCCGCACAAAATTTCGTTGCGTTCATTAAACTTTGATGACGAGACCACGAGACCAAAACGATTCAATTGGGGAGCAGGAGATAAGGAAGTAGAAAAAGGATATCTAGAAACTAGAGAAATCATCATCATATATATATATTTGCGCCTGTGTCGTGTTCGAAAATTATAATAAACGTTCCTTGTGATATTCTAACTTAAATAATACGCCTGCTGCCCCACCACCAACACCACCACCACCACCAACTCCATCAACCAGTTTCAGTTTCGCCCGCCCCTCCACCTATCAACCCAACAAACAAAAGTCCACCAAAAATGTAATAATAACCCCTTAGAGGATAAACGACGTCTATAATCCAAAGTACAAAACAAGAACACTATAACCTACATAAGCGCCTAAAACTAAATGATATAGCAACATATGGTATTAATATCTATATATAAATATACTCAATAGTCCGTAGGCGTTGAAACATAACCTCAAAGCGACAAACGGCAACAAAAACAACTCCAAAAAAACCAACAAAAAACGCATAAGCAATATAAAATAGTGCTGTTAACTAGTTTAGTCAGTCCAACCAACGTTACTTAACACCTCTAAAAATATACATATATATATATATATAAAACCCACCAACCCACACACCTACTACTACTACTAAAATACACACACATATAGAAAGTGAAAAGCAGTGTTAAGCAAGTGCAAAAAAAGCCGCTTAAAAAAAAAAACAAAACGGAGAAAAGGAAAAAATGATGTGAGAGAGAGTGCTCGTAGTTTATAGCGCTAAGCAACAACGAAAAGCAATTATTTTTCTTATGTGTGTGTGTGTGTGTGTGTCGTATGTCGTTTTACCTGTAACTGTATAAGTTAATTCCCAAAAAAAAAAACAAAAAAAAATCGAAACGGAAGTAGCGCCCACGTTCATAAAGCTCAAGTAGATTGAGCGAGAAGGCTATATAGAGCGACAGACACAAGTAAATACCAAAAAAACACTCACATATACACATACAGACACACTTGAAATTACCATATGCACTGAAAAATACAACATACAACAACAACAACATATATGATGATAAGGCCCAGCTTTGCGCCAAGCGTTACGGCAACGACAACAACTAAAGCATAAGGAGAAGCAGCAGCAGCAGCAGCAGCAGCAGCTGAGTGTTGTGTGTGTGTGTGTGTGTGTGTGCACGAGGGTTGAGAGTGTGTGGGTGAGCGTCACTGTGCATAAGAGCGGAAGAGAGGAAGGCGAGCGAAGGACATCGTCAAAAATTCAACCGTTTCCATGTGGAGCTGCCACGGTTTGATGGTTGTGGCTGTGTTGGTTGTGTTGTAACAACAACAACAACAACAACAACAACTACTACAACTACAACAAAAATGCATGTTAAACACACACAGCGACGAGTCAGCGGTCCTGGAGCCTTTGGAACATTTACCAACGACCAACGGTATGCAATTATTTTGAAATCTCTACTACTTCTAAATAATATTATTATTATTATGATTATTGTTATTATTGTGTCTTGTAATATCCTTGAAAATATATATTGTTCGTTATTTCTTATGATTTCCAAACGTGTACACGTGCATGTGCATGTGTGTGTGTGTGTGTTTGAGGGTGTTTCGCATAAACGACCTAAATCCCAACACATTGCATTAATTATTTAAACAAGTGTTCCACATCAATAATATAACAGCAGAACGTTCTGAAACACCGCTGTTTAAAATTCAAGAGCACACACACACACTCGCACACACACACATGTGTGTGTAACGTATACATTTTTAAAATATTTACATTGAATGTGTGTATTTCCGTTTCCGTTTCCGTTTCTGTTTCATTTTTACCAGCATTCCCAAACGTTCGGTTTGTTCGTTTGTTTGTTCATGTGTTTTTTTTTTCGTGTGTGAGTTTTGTTTGCTGTGTTTCGTTCTCGTTTGTTAGTTTGTTTGTTTTTGAAGTTCAAATTTGTTGGTATTGCTGTTGTTGTTGTTGTCGTTGTTATTATTGTTGTTATTATTGCTGCTGAGTGTGAGTGTGTTTATCAAGATTAACAAATCGAAATCAATTACAAAGGAGCTGAGTTTTTGATGCCATTTGCATACACTCAGAGAAACATGCTGTAACAAGTTCAAGTACATTCGAGATTGAATTTAATGTTAAATTGTTTCAAAAAACAACAAATTATATATTTAAGCTCAAAAACAAAAGGTCAAGTACATTCGAGATTGAATTTAATGTTAAATGTTTTCAAAAAACAACAAATTATATATTTAAGCTTCAGAAACACATGATAATGAAATTATTATGCTTAAAGTAAGGTTAAAAGATTATAGTTGATAGTTGATTTCATAACTTAAACGTATTCAAAATGGTAGAAAAATCAAACGGGATTATCAAAGAAATCTTGAAACACAAATTTTATTCTCTGTTCAATGATTTGGAACTTAGCCAGATTTCAAAAGCGTTTGTACTTGAGTTACTCTATTCATATTTTGCTGAGTGCATTTATACACACACCCACATCCTACTGTATGTTATGTTTTGCTAAGTGTATATGTGTGTGTGCTGTTCAAGTTACACTTGTTCTTATTTGCTCCATTTTGCTTATTTCCTTTGGCTTTTTTGCTCCGAGCACAATGCAACTGATTTCCGTTCCATTCAATGCCCAAGCCGTGCAGCAGCGGGAGATGGTGGTGGTGGAGGAGGGGGGCCAAAAGATACAGCCGTCAGTCAGTCAGTCAATGCAATTACGCAAAGAAAAAAAAACTAGATTAAAAGCCAAGCGGCTAAACAACAATGGCGGCAACACTAGCTCACACACACACACATGCACACACATGCATGCATACACATGAGCTGGCAACACAATAGCAACAACAACAATAGCGCGACAATGGGCCAAGAAGTCAAAACCAACAATGGAGCAAGTCCGTTCGAGAAATAGTGTCAAAGTACTTTGAGTGCACTTGTACGCAGCGTCGAGAACCGTTGCATACACACAGGCGCCAGTCAATTATTTGCCTCTATGCACTACTATCTTCTGTGTGTGCCTTTTGTGTATCTCAGTATGCGTGCGTGCGTGTGTGTGTGTGTGTGCGTTATTCAAATGTGCATGTCCAACGACAACATCAATGCAGCAAACGGAAGCTTTCGCTTTTACTTCAATGATTAAACCACTGACCGAATTTCGGCTCACCCATGTATACATATATATACTATGTCTCTATGTGTGTGTGTGTGTGTGTGTTTGCGTCTATGTCTATGTCTGTATGTGTTGATAAAAGGCTTGCTGTCATTTATGTTGTTGCTCTTGCTTGCACATTTTAGCTGACACACTCACCCTCACAGACTGACAAAGATAGCGACACACACACACACACATAGACACTAACACACTCACACACAAACACACAGAGTGAGGCGAGATAAACTGTTCTGTTAGCCATTTTGTGTAGGAAGCTTGATGTTTCCAATTGAACTAGTTACATATTTTGCACATAGATAAAGTACACTCAGAAAAATTAGAGGTTTTGAATAAAGAATCCTTTTTTCTGTTTATTAAATTTAAAATGAATTCAAACATACGAAATGTAAAAAAAACTTTTAATGAAAAAATAAACAAATATCTAAGAAATTGTTTCTACAAAATTAAAAATTTACCTTTAATATATCAATAGAATATATATATTTTTTTAAATTATTTTGCTAAACTATTTTTCAGAAAATTAAATTTTGACAATTTTTTTAGTACTAAATTTGTTAAAGTTTAAGCTAAATGAAAATTCAACTTTTATGTAACAGAAATTAAATTTCTTTTAAAAAAAAAAATAATAAAAATAATTTTTCGGGAAAAATAATTTAAAAAATTTGCAATGTTTTGAGTCAAATATTTTTCTGAGTGTACTTACAAACATAGTAACTTCCAGTTCACACAAACGCGCACACAAACATACATACACACTTTTAAATCTAATTTGTATGTTTGCCATAGTTGGATTCCATTAAACAATTTGTCTTTCCGTAAACGAAATTTGATTTTGAAAATGATTAAATTAAATCAAAAAGCTAATGGAATTCAACTAATAGTTTATTTACGATTAGTTTCATTTCTTTTTTTTTTTGTGTTTACCCTTGAATAATTTTTAAGTTCATTTTCAGTTTGGTTTTTAAAGTAATAACGTACAGTTGAATTTATGTTTGTCATTGTTGTTGTTATTTTTACAGAAAACTTGCTTAAAAAGTACAAAAACTTAAAAGCAATATAAAAAAAAAGAAACAAAATTCGAAGCGAAACAAGTTTTTTGCGACCAAATTTGAAACAAAAAAAAAACAAAGTGAAATCCCAAATCTCGAAAGAAATAATATATATATATATATATATATGCGGTGAAACAATCGTGGTTATTAAAACGATTTTGAGTTTCAAATTTAATTCGCTGTGTACTGTGGAAGCTAATTTCGCGTACGACTCTGACATCATCAGTTAAGGTACTGACAATAAAAATTTCAAATACGCCACTCTCTGCCTCAACCTTTCAACTACTAAATACTACTACTTACTAACATACTTACTACTTACTTGCTACCGAACGTCCCACAAAACACTGTTTGCTACTACTTTAACTTGCTAATATTCCTACCTTTTTCCCCAAATTGCAAGCTACTACCAAAAAACTACAAAGAAACTTAAAGCAAAATCATTGAAATAGTTATCTACTTTAAATAGTTACTTAAAGCACAATCTGCTAAACCTCTATATATATATATATATTCTAATGCATATAATTATAATTTTATTTTATTTAATTGTTTCCCTTCTTTTTTTTGCTAATGAACCCGAACGAACAAATAAACTAAAATTGCTTTCAAAAATATATATTAAATTATTATTGCTCGCTTTTGTACCTGTCCCATTAAGCGCATATACTCTACGTATACTTAATCCTATTACTTTAATTTCTCAAAATCAATGACATTAATATTTTTTCATTCATTTTTTCTTGGAATTGGCATGACGTAGTTTAATTTATTTCCCATTGTTGTGCTGTCCGTAAAACATTTTTGTGCAAATTAAGCATAAATAATTAATAATGTACAACTGATAAATCTTTTTATAGAACTTTCGGTTTCCATTGTGAGTAATAAAGTACGTGTGACCTTTGACACCCAAAATAACCAAAATTTAATTATGTAGTTGCTTCTGTTTTGTGCGGCTTTTACTCACCCAATAAAGCATTGCATAATGATTACAATAAGTTGGTTTGGGTCAAAGGTCACTCCTAACCAAAATGAATCAGATATGGAGAACAATTTTGTGGCATGATTGCATTTTGATTTCTCATTTTGGTATTTGCTTTCTCACTTTGCATCTTTGATTTGATCATATTGCACAAATACTATAGCAAATCGTTTTGTGGGTAGTATGATTTGATTTAAATTTAGATGCTGCACAATTTGCTTGTCTTGCACCTAAAATTGGCAACAGTTCAAGATCTGAATACATAATCAATACAGTTATGTATCTATATCTATGTATATATATTTGTTGAAATTAGAGCACATAAATTTGTTGTAGATGTTCCTGGGCTTCCTTATACATAAGAGTCTTTTGGTCTTATATTTGTACCAACTAATGCTTATAAGATGAGGCTTTTCGTTGAATTTTAAGGTGAATTTGAAGACTAAACGTGTTTTGCCACGTTGGTAATAGGAATATCTGTATTTTTGAAGTTTTTTTTAAGTAATCTTGTAAGGTTTTCGTTTTTACTTAACCTAACAAGTAAGAAGGCTCTAGTCGAGAAATCCCGACTAGACTATACCCTTAACCCGATACTTTACGCATACAGACAGTGCTTGCAAGTATGTGTGAGTGTATGTATGTATATAGTGCATACTTTCTTAACTTCAATACTCAATATCTCCAGTGTTTTTCAACCGATTTCAATAAGATTTTCACAGATTGTCATTATTTAGTCCAATCTTTCAAACTGCATCAAAAAGTTTTCCAAATTCAAGATTTTGTTGTTATCGATTACATGTGTATATCGGAAATGGGAAGACTTATCGAAAATTTAAAACAAACTTGTACTGCCTAGGGATTAGGCGAGCTTATGTACAAAATCTGGAGTCTCTAGCTCTTATAGTCTCTGAGATCGACGCGTTCATACATACGGACGGACAGACGGACAGACGGACATGGCTATATCGACTCGGCTGTTGATGCTGATCAAGAATATATATACTTTATGGGGTCGGAGATGCTTCCTTCTGCCTGTTACATACTTTTGCACAAATCCATTATACCCTTTTTACCCATTTTCAATGGGTTAAGGGTATAAAAAGAAAACTATATCTGCTCTTTATGCCCTGAACCCATTGAAAATGGCTAAAAAGGGTATATTGGTTTTGTGCAAAAGTATGTAACAGGCAGAAACAAGCACCTCCGAACCCATAAAGTATATATATTCTTGATCAGCATCAACAGACGAGTCGATATAGCCATGTCTGGCCTTCTGTATGTATGAACGCGTCGATCTCAGAGACTATAAGAGCTAGAGACTTCAGATTTGGAACATAAGCTCGCCTAATCCCTAAGTTTGTTCCACACATGTGATCGATAAAAATAAAATCTTGAATTTGGAAAACTTGATGATGAGACATTAGACTAGATAATGACAATCTGTGAAATTTTTATTGAAATCGGTTAAGAAACACCTGAGATATAGAACTTTGAAGTTAAGGGAAGTATGCACTATACACACATACTCATAAGCAGTTACTGTACGCGTTAAGTATACGGTTCAGGGTATAGTCTAGTCCGGTTTTCTCGACATGAGCCTTCTTACTGGTTTTTTCGTCGTGTATATATAAACTTACCCAGCACTAACATATAATTATATATATATATATTCATGTACATTTGTTGTAATGTGCTTTATTATAACTGATATATATAGGTTTATTTTCGGAGGAGTGGGGAAATGCACTTGCACTTGTCTTGTGTCGGAAATTGATATAATTTCGATAAACGAAATGGAATGCAACCGCAAAACAGTGAAGTGGCGCGCAATTACGCTTCTCGAATTTACGCTTAATGCTCTCAATTGGCTTTTGAATTAATAATTGAGTCGCATTGTGTTTGAACGGCAACAAATATAGGCAAGGCAAGGCAAAAAAAAAGTCCCCAGAAAGACAGCTAGTCAGTTGGCCTGCTTGACAGCAACATTTCCCCGCACTCTCCGTTCCGCTGACCACATTGCCCCGAGGATTGCAGCACGTGCAACCTCTCACTTCTCACTTGAGGTTGTATGTGTGTGGCTCTCTGTGTATATGTGTCTCCAATGCGCCAAAAGCTGACATTGGTTAAGTATATAGTATATAGATTGAAACAGGCCGCAGTCAATACAATTATTGTTTTTCGTGCTAGGTTTGTTTGTTTGTCTTTGGTTTGCCGCAGGGCAAGATTCAACTTTTTTTGGTGTGGTTTTTGTCCGCAGCACTTGAGAGGCGGCGGCGAAACTGAAATACGTAATACGAGCACTCAAATCAAGCCAAAAAAAAAAAGGTGGCACAAAACAAAAACGAAGCTGATTCGATGATTTCCCTTTGATTAAACTCAAGTATTTGTCTTTGGAAGTGGATTAACAAACAAGATTGTATCTTTGTATCTACGAAGGGGGTTTTGTGTGTGTGTGTTTGTATGTGTGTGTGTGTGTGTGTGTGTGCACAGTCATTTCGCTAATGCACATCACATCCAAATGCAAATAGTACATACAGATAATTGCATTTTGGATGCATGAAGCGAGGCAGAGGATGAGGATTGCTTCTGTCGTATGCAGTGTGTGTGTGTGTGTTGTGTGCGTGTGTGTGTTCATCGCGCAAGTTCACTTAATTGAGTGAAATTGATTTTAGTTTGTCTAACGCTTCGATTTTATGCACTCAAATTGCACATACGTTCAACTCATCAAATATTTGCATTAGAGAGAGAAAAAAAAAATTGTTCCGTTTCGTTAGCGTGCCAAACGAGTTGAGATTGCGACTGCGAACCAGAACCAGAAACCCATCACCATCAGCAGCACCATCCAGCAATTTGTTCAAACAACTACAACTGCATACAAAGATGTGTGTTTCCACACACACACACACACGACACAAATATTGGGAGCAGAGCTATTCGGAATTGTTTGCTTTTGTTCGAAATTTCAAAATAAATATGTGCACAATGCATAATTCTATACAAATTGCTTTATACATTTTGTTTGATCATTTATTTCTCCCTCGTTACCTCACGTTTCTGGCACAGTGTGCACAGTGTGCTGAAGTCTATTTGCCTTTGGCTTGGAATTTGCCCTTGAAAATGTAATGTAAATAACGAATTTGTATGCTTAGAAGATCATTAATCTTACACAGAGAGATTTTATTTATTAATTGAAAAGGTTTTAAAGCTAGAAAACAAGTTTGAAAATGATCTCAAAAGTATAATAATGTGAAAGAATTTTATAATTGTCTAATAATTGCACTTTCATGAGAATATAGAACATTGTAATTTATTATAATAACATGCTAAAAGGCATAATCGTTGGCCCATAACCTCTAGTTATTCAAATATTGAAACAATCCCAATGATATTTTAATTATATATAAAGGCCTTAAGGTTGTGTATTGTTTATAAAAGCTTTCTGCTTTTATTAAATTTTTCCCATAGAATATATTATTAGTTCTTTTTAAAGTGCTTTATGATGTGGAAAACCTAATTATGGTTAGATTATATTATTTATCGGAAAACTGGTTTACTGCTTCTTAAAAATTCTCATGTACTTGAATAAAAACATTCTTAGACTTCTATAATGTTCTGTATAGATCCGAATAGTATAACCTTTTCTCAGATTTTTATTAGTAAAAGTTTCGTAATAGTATTATCTGGCATCTAAGAAGTTAGAACCATTTTTCCCCTAAGAACTTTCCATCAGCATAATCATAAATAAAATATTTGCAGATGTTATACATTTTTATAGGTCAGTTGGCCAATAAAGCATAGGTTGTAAATATATAGAAGCTAGTACTTCGGCCGATATGAATGTTCGGTCGTTGTGTTGTGCCTTATCTTATCGGTATAGCTTTTAGGAAAATTTGATTTAGAGCACTTCCGTTTATATGGGTCGTGGATGTGCTGAGAGCACAGCTACTGCTGCTATATATGTACTATATATATCTGTTGATGTTTGCTCAATGTGCAATATGCTTGCTTATTGTTATACTATATATATATATATCTTTATCTAAGTGCCATGCGTGTTTCTAAACATTAATTTAGTTCAATTTTTCGCGCGATCAAAAGCAGATGAGCATGTCTGCCCATTGTACAAATACATTTAGCTATTGCAACAAATTGTATCATATGTATAATGTAGTATAGAGTACTCAAGCTTCTCTTTCCACTCTCTCTCTCTCTTTGCACATGTTCTCCACGCCCCCCTCTCTCTCTGTCTATTTGTCTTCAATTGCACAATCAATATTTATAATTAACGTAGAAGTTCTTTTGTTTATTTCTTTGTTATTGTTTCCTGCTCACTTTAGCGTTGCCCCTCTCTCTCTCTCGCACTTTCTCTTTCTCTTTTTTTTTCTCCCTCTGTGTAAAATGTTTTCCCTTTTCCCAGAAACCCGCTTGCACATACTACTACTGTATATTTTGACGCCAATTTTGTTTGAAACTAGATAATTTTATGTCTATATATATACATATTATTTATCCGGTATACTCATTCAACTGTTCTCTCCGTGTGTGTGTTGGGGGTTTGCGTGTGTGGTTCCTATAGCGCCAGCCGAGACAACTTGTATCCGGACGATCAGCATCAGCGCCACTCGCACTCTCACCAGCATCTGGTGCGGCAGTCACTGGTCAGCCTTAGTTACGCACAGGCGGGAACGCATTCGGCCAACTCCGCGACACCGGCATCCGGCGCGACTGGACCGATACCCATCCATTCGCACTCGTCGGCATCGGCGTCGGTGCGCAACAGTCCCAGTCCGAGCAGTGGAAGCGTTGGCGTTGTCGTTGCCGTTCGCAGTCGTCGTGGTGAGGCAGCGGATCGTGAACGAGATAGAGAAAGGCCAGATCGAGATCGGGACGGTGATAGCGTTTCATTGTTGAGATCGGGCTTGGACGAGCCACGGTCGCAGCGACAGCGCAGCAGCAGCAGTCGTCTATCGAGCGGCATCTCGAAGCAAAACTCGTGCGATAGTCGTAGCAGTGGTTTACGCATCCTTGATCCAGCGCCCAGCTATCATAGTCATAGTCACAGTCCCGTTAGCTGTGGCACCGAGCAAAGCGGTCAGTCGGCCCTCTACGATGCTTGTCACGAATACACAAGGAGCCTAAGTGCAGCACAAGCTTCAGAGCAAACGGGCGCGGGAGCAGGAGCAGGATCAGGAGGTGGAGCTGTAGCAGGAGCAATTGCTTCGGGTGGTCTACTCAAGAGTCATTACAGCGAACAACAGCTGTCGGAGCCGCACTTCACCAATCTCAATCTGAATCTGAGCAGCGACTACGATACGGGCAGTGATAAGCAGCAGCTAGTGAATCAAACGTATATCTTTAAGTGCATTGCGAATAGTCCGTCGTTTCTGCGCACCAACAAGATCAAGGAGCAGTCGAAGAAGCTGAGAAATCTGTCCTTGAAAACGCGCACGGCCAAAAAGAAGGGTCAAATTATATCGAAATCGAACGCCGTGTCGGATAACTCATTGCATCCGGGTGATAAGTATCTCAATTTGTATCTGGTGGAGAAGAAGCATTCGTTGCAGTCACAAATCGCACCCACATCGAATACATCTGCTGCAGCCGGCAGCTCAACCTCATCTTCAGCAGCAGCAGCGGCGGCGGCACGCCAACAACAGTTGCCAGCATTGTCGGCAGTTGCGGCACGGCAACAGCAGCTGCTGCTTAACGGTTCACTGAAGAGCAGCAGCAACAATAACAACGGCAAGACGAGAACATTTCCCGCTTATCGTGCCTCGGTGCGCAGCGAGAGCAGCGACGATAAGGAGTATCGTTGTGGCAGCAGCAACACCATACCCACAACGGGCAAAAGTCCGCCGGTGCCGCATTCGCTGGCGGCGAAGATAAGCGGCAAGAATTGCAACAATTTGCTGCACAACGCCGGCGGCAGCAACAAACTAAGCGTTAGTAGCAACTCATGCCACAAGCTACATGCGCACAGTCAACAATACACCCAACAACAACAGCAACAACAACAGCAGGCATTATCGCCCAAAAGCTCCGTGTCCAGCAACGGTCATCTAAACAAATATTGCCTTACGGATCTGACACGTCGCAAGGCGGAGTTCAATCGCCAGCTGAGCGCTCCAACCGATTACACACACCACTCCTCCAGCACCGGTTCACAGCAGGGCTCCGAGGCGGCCAATGAGGCGGGTGTGTGCGAGTCGACGATCACAGTAGCTAGTGCCGGGGTTCTCGGACGTACGCCATACGGTCACGGACCGGGTCAGGCGTCAACGGCGCCGGCAACACTCAAATCGTTGCAGCTGCATAACTTTGGGGTTCATCACTCGCCGGCGAGACCGACATCGACATCGTGCACCAATAGCTTCAATCGGCGCCACATACGCAGACACAAAAGCAAACTAGGCGAACGGTAAGTAGTTCTTTTTTTTATTACTATTCTTATCACTAGGCCATTAACCAGTTACCAGTTAAGAATGTTTGCTTTAAGCGAATTACGCATTCAAAACGTTCAAGTTCGCCTCGTTCGTTGCCGTCTCGGACGTTCGTGATTTCTGTGTCTCTCTGCTTTTTTACCGGTTTTTCGGTTTTTTCTGTTGCCACATTTGCATAAACGCCATCAGCATCGTCTGCTGTGTTGGAGTCCGGGGTTCGAGCTGAGTCTGGAACTTACTCTGGTTAGGGACGGGTCGTGTTATGAGCTTTTGAGACCTTAGAGCAGTGAACTGTATTCAATCGTACGTTGAGCCCAAAAATTCCGATAACTAAATACACATGAAGGTGCTATCAACACGAAGGATCAATTGCAAGTGTATCTCAATCAATCAATCTTTCCAACTATCGTTCGGTTTTCAACACCAAACTATAAACATTTCTAATTAGAAGCTTAGTTAATTATCAACGTGCGGGATTACAATTTAAAAAGCGAAATAAGTGCATCAATCAATACATCAGACCATTGTTCAGTTTTCGGAAGTAAACTTTGAAAAATAAGCGGAAATTACTTAACAAAAATCGAGCATGTCTAAATAAGTGAATGTATCAATACATCAGTCATTCGTATTGTCCTTGATCAATGAACTTGTTAAAAAAAATGCTGATCTAACTAGTTAATAAGATTATAAAACAGCTATTCACTTTCAAAATGAATATAAAGTTTGCTTTATGCGAATGTACTCCCAATTGGTGAATCAAACAATCAGTCAATCATATATCCTTCCTTTAAACTTGTTTAGTAGCTAACTAAACTGACTAGCTAAGGACCTTAAAATAAAATTACTTTCGAACTTTCGGAATCATAGTATTTTTTCTTTAGGGCAAACTATAGATCCATCAATTAAAACTATTAAGTAATTTATCAATCAATCATTTTCTTATGTACAGTCACCTTTTTCAATCAACCGACCTTATATAAAGCTATTGCCAACTCCCAGGATCAATCAACTGAACTAACAACATCAATCTATCAATCAAATGATTACTCAATCAACAGTTTCTTGTTTCAGTGACAGATGACCGTGAAATCTTATGGGGGGGGGGGACTTTTTATCGCATTTCTTGCTGAATTATTCGGTTGATTGTGTTGTTGACACGGAAAACTGTCGCGATTATCATAATGATTGGCTTTACATTGAGTTGGTTGACGTCGTCGACGCTTTTCGTTTGTATCGTAAATCTATAATTGATTGCACTAGATTGTTTACTTGAGGCAACGGCAGCGGCAGCGGCGTCTGTTTCTCAGTCTTCCCCACTCTTTCGCCCGTTTGTCTTTAGCCTGCCTAGCCCGGTAACCCGTTAGAGCAATTCATTTACATAAAATCTTGCGATAATATTTGCGTTTTTGTTGCTAGTTTTTTTTTGTTTTGTTTTTTTTTTTTGTATATAATTTCGTGTGCTTTTATTGGCGTAAATGTATTTGGTTGTTTTTTTAAGAATACCAGCAAAGTCAAGTCGAGCGATAATTAGCTCAACGCTTGTTCGCGTCGAAAAATCAATTAAACAGCAACGCAACACTATAAATATTGTTTTTCTTTATTTATTGTGCAACGCGAATGCTTCAGAACAGGTTATAATGCTGCCTTGGCAACAGCATCGTCAGCTCCCAGATCATATAAAATTACAGCACAAAACAGAAAAAAACGAGTACCTCAAACCGATCGCACTGTACTACTGTGTTATAAAAGCAACAACAACAAAAAGAGCTTGACTTGGTGTCAGATGATCAATTATTTAATTAGGCGCCAAACAAATTCCCTTTTTCGTTATTCGGACACCGAGAATCGTTTCAGATATCGATTGCCGCAAATTGAAAGTCGAGGAAACAAACAAACAAATAAACAAAAACAAACAAACCGACTGGAGGACGCCAATAATAAACGAAAGCTAGTTTCGAACTCTCGGCATTCAGGCGCTCGTGCGCTGTTCGAATTCGGATTCGGATTCGGTATGCTGATATTCGGAGTATTTGCCGGCTGTTTGTGTGCTTTTTTCGCTTGTGGCACATTTTGTGTTGTCGCCGCTACTTAGTTGTGCTCGGTTAGTGCTATTGTAATAACTTGAAAAAGATAAATTACGGTTCCATACAACTGCATATCTGTATGTACACACATACACATGCACATCTAACGATATCGTTAAGATTCGTTCGTCAAATCAGTGAAAACAGCTGTTTGCACACGTTTCGAATTTCAAGCAATAACAAACCAATAAACAACAAAAACAAATGCCAGCCACAGCAATCAAGAACCGAAACTAAAAACTGCAATAATCAGCATTAACATAAAATAGCATACATACGCTGTTATTTGATATGTAGATTGTTCTTAAAAAAACCACAGTGCTGGTTTTGTGGTTTTTTTTTCGCTGATTATTGTATTAAGTATAGTTATATGTCAAATGAAACTGATAGTACTACCTAATAATATTGTCTGGAAGAAGAAGACTAATAATCGCAATAAAATTCATTAGTGACAAGATTAAATTAAATCAGCTTCATCACGCTTAATTAAAACGAAGCTATCCCATTTAAAAACCACACTCAATTGAGTGTGAACAGTTTGTGTTGGAACAGAACATTCCGTGAACTAACTGATCAACATCAACGTCAACACAAAAAGAAAGAAAATAAATAATTTATAACAGTATAACAGTGCACGCGGTTACTTTACCAAACAATAGAACACATCCAACCATACAGCACTTAAAAAAAAAATAACAAAATAAAAGAGAGAACTGAGAGGGAAGAGAGGGCAGACCACGCGATTTCGTGTGCCAATAGGGCAAACACATATCCGCAATCGCGAGACCCCAGAGACGTTCGTCGCCGCCGTCGTCGTCGTCGTCATCGTTGTAGTATCAACGAAAAAACCTTGACAATCACCGAAACACAAGGTGAGAGAGAGAAAGAGAGAGAGAGAGAGAGCGAGATCTGGATGCTGTAAAAACCTGACAAATTGTGCGTGTACGAATAATTACAGCTAGCAACAGGCAACAACAAAAAAAAAACTACAAATTTTACTTTCGCTCGATTGCCTTGTAATAAATATATATAGTACAATATCGTCCAATTCCTATGAATAACATCATATTCATAAATATTTATTAATTATTATTTTCATTTCCAGCCTGCTGAACGGCGATAGCGAAGAATCAGTACGCTGCTCATACTGTTCCGTATTGAATGTGAATGAGAACGACTTGCGCATTTCATTTGAGAACACCTGCACCGATTCGCTGGTAACCGCTTTCGATGATGAGGCCCTGCTAATATGCGACCAAGGCACCGAAATGGCAAGAGCAAAGGTTTTATTTATACATGTAGCACAGGCAATTTCCCATCACTAACCCTTCATCCATACCCCCACCATTCATCAATTTTCCCTAACAGTTATACATATTTAATTTTAAGCGGTTTTTTTTTTCTTACTTACGGAATTTTTTATACGAAGGGGTTATTTATATGACATAAGTGAGGAATCCAACTTTAAGTGAGGAAAAATAATGAAGGCAATTTTTTGTTTAACTATTTTTAGTGCGCTCTTAAGTATTATTAGTTAAATGTGGTTCGTTTTTTTGTGAATCACCAACAAAACACATGTTTAAACGCCTACAAACTTTTACAAATTCCCCCATAAAGATGATACTTAAAGTAGAAAATCAAACACTTAACACTCACAAAACAAAAAATACAAAAAACAGAGGTGTTCCCTTCACTAATTACCATTTAGTTATGCATATTACTCACTCAATAACAAAACAGTAACGGTAGCAAACGATTTGGCATTGATTTAAGTAAGTAAGTTTTAACTGTTTCTTTTTTTGTTTTGCTCAGGTACACTTTGATGATGTGTCGTTGTACGGCACTCCGAAGGAGGAGCCAATGCCTAATATACCAATCGTCTCGGAAAAAGTGTCGGCGAATTTCCTAAAAAGTCAATTGCAATCATGGTTCCAGCCGACGGACAATCGTCTGGCCATGAAATTATTTGGCAGCCGCAAGGCCTTAGTCAAAGAACGCATACGTCAGAAAACTTCCGGACATTGGGTAATACACCCGTGCAGTTCATTCAGGTTAGCGACAACGAAAAAACCCCCACCCCCATTACTAATTGCATAATAAATATATAATGTTGTTTTGTGTTGACAGGTTTTACTGGGACCTTTGCATGCTTTTATTATTAGTAGCAAATCTTATTATCCTGCCAGTCGCAATATCATTCTTCAACGATGATCTGAGCACACGATGGATTGCCTTCAACTGCCTAAGTGATACTATTTTTTTAATAGATATTGTAGTCAATTTTAGAACAGGTAATGTGAATCTCAATACCCATTATCTCTATGTATATGAATGTATATGGTAAATATAATGATTTTTCTTTTGGTTTTCTTGCAGGAATTATGCAACAAGACAACGCTGAACAAGTAATATTGGATCCAAAGCTTATAGCTAAACACTATTTAAGAACCTGGTTTTTTCTCGATTTGATTTCATCGATACCATTAGATTATATATTTTTAATTTTCAATCAAGTAAGTTTTATTGCGTTTTATTTGTACAACAGTATGCAACATTTTGATTAAGATTATGAAATTGCAGGATTTTTCTGATTCTTTTCAAATATTGCATGCCGGACGCGCCTTGCGCATCCTTCGTCTAGCTAAATTATTATCTCTAGTTCGACTGCTTCGACTTTCACGCCTTGTGCGCTACGTATCGCAATGGGAGGAAGTCTATGTAAGTACGCGATTCAATTTTAGAAAAAAAAACACCTTTCAACTTTTTGTTTGCATAACATTTATGTCTTTAAATCAATATACATTTCATTTTTGGTAATGTGAACTTAATATTTGAATATTGAATTTCGTCCATTATATGTTTCAGTTTGTTTTTTATTTTTTAAGTATTTTTTTTGTCTTCTTTAATTTTGCAACAAATTTTCTGACCTTAAGCTCAACTTAAATACTCATTGCTGCAATACATTTGTCACACAAAAATCAACAACAACAACAAGAATATAGGTCTGGGTATTTTCTTTTTATTTTTTGAGGCTTAGTACAGTCAGTTTTCAGTGGTCAGAGTTGTCTATATAGTTCAAAGTGCTCGCTCTTCTCTATGTTTATTTTCTTATTTTTTTTTCTATTCAATGGCGCGTTAAATATTTAAACTTAACTATTTATCAGTTTTAAGATAAATTTATTTTATGTTTAGATATACTCTGTGTGTTAATTGTGTTATGATTTTTTTCTTCCGATATGTGTCCAAAATAATTCCCAAAAACGCTGTACAATATTTAAAAAAGCCCTAAAAGTTATATACTAGTAATATTCTTTGTTTTCAATACTTGTGTTGCGTTGCGCTCCAAGCCCAAAGTCCAAGTCCAACCTCCTAATGCCTATCAAGCTGGCCAAAAGAAACTCTGCAACAACAACAACAAACACCTCACCAACAACTCTGTAACAACAAACAAAACACCCAACATTTTCACCATGTCGCGCTACGCTTAATCCTTCGCTCTATCGCGGGGGTTAAATGACTATTTTTTTGCTTACTTTTTTCGCATTTATTGTGTTGGTCGATTCTCAGTTTTGATTGATTTTTTCCAACTTAATTTTTATTTCTTGCTGACTTTCAAAGCACTCAAGAAACCAAAATTCTTCATTGCACTTTGTACCAAAACAGAAATAAAATAAAAATTTAAATCTTTGAAGACTTTTCTTCCCGAGAACCCACAAAAAAAAAAGCTGAGAGACATGTTCAAGCATTTTCCAGTATTGAAAAACTGCTTTTTCTCCACTTTTCTAACGCAATGTCACCCAAAAAAAAAAAAAAGAAGAAGTACAACAGAAACTTCAACTTACATATAAATATATCTTTTTTGTTTAATATGTATTATGTTTAATATAAGTATGTTGGAAATACTGAATACCCAAAAAAACTTTGCTTATCAAAATCAGATTAAGTAACAAAACCAACAACAACAACAAAACAAAACAAAATCACAAATATTTAAGTTAACAAAACCAAAAAAAAAAAAAAAACAATTTAGAAAAATTCAGGGCCTAAATTACCTGTGTATATATATATGGTTTTAGATTCTGCAGAATCTACAGAAAAAAAGTGCTGATCGCAGAGGGAGAATGAACAGAAAAGACAAAGATGGCTTGACAAAAAGCAACCTAATTCTCAAGGTAACAACCCAACCAATCAAAAAATCATTTTAAAAAAAAATTACTTTTAAAAAATCAACACTATCAACCAAAAAAAAAGAGAAAAACAACAAAAAGCCTTGATTGATTGACGTTATAATTATGTATTGATTGGTGCCAACATAATACTCGACATTTTATGAGATTATGTTTGAAACCAAAAAAAATAAAATAATGAGTTTTAGTGCATATTTCGTTCGTTCGTTCGTTCGATTGTTCGTTGATCATGTTTGCTTGATTTTAATGTTCGTTCGTACATTCTGTAAATTTTCTAAGTCTGCCTTTTAACATATACTACATTGATTGATTGATCTAAGTATGCAAACATATTTTCTTGATAATAATAAAATTAAGTTAAGAAACTATGTCCAAACCTTCGGTTCATATACGAAGCTTGTGTTAATGCACTTCACAATGTGTTTGGGTTGGATTGTATAAATCGAATCGAAAGTTCATGTCCGTTATCCGTATTGAAAAGGATATTTATAGTTTAGTTAGTTGTAGTTAGAATTTGAAGCTCATGTAACTCAAGCATGTCTAAATTTAAACTCTATCTTACTTAGACAAAGAATTAGTTCTAGTTTTAGTTAATTAATGTTATTTTTTATGTTTTTTTTTTTATTGGTTTTCGTAAAGTGTACATACATATATTTATGAAATCAACGCCTGTGAATTGCATCTAGACACAAATATTTAGCTATCGCGAAACTTTTATATAATGAAAATGCCAAAAGCGTCTTTAAATTAGTTTGTTCAATGCTTTTTGCTTTAACACAACGGCAAAAAAAAAAACACCTAAAAGAAAGAAAATATTGTTATATTAAACCATATTGTAGTCTATTGATGAATTGTATATATCGCAGCAACAACAATTTCACCGCGCCCTTCAATTAAGTATAGTTAACAACAACAACAACAACAAGTTGCTGCTGCGTTTTGCGATTTTTTGAACGTTGCTTTTGCGTAAGCTTTTTTTTTTTGTTTGTTTCGGCCAAAAATGCTGCACCTACACACAAAAAAAATGACAACAACAATAACAATAACTTGTCGACACTATTGCGCTTAATGAAAAAAAAAACTGTTGAACAACGAACACACGAACACTGTACTACATACTAAGTAAATACATACATATAAATACATATGTATAATGCATATATAGAGTACACACACACGAATCAAAGTCTTCAAACGTAATGTATAGCATACATTTGTGGGCAAAATGATAAAAAAAATACGCTTACTTACCCGCAAACAAAACTGCATCTGTCACATTCTCTACTATATAGTACTATATATATATATCTATTGTGTATAAAATATACTTGCTATCGTATTTTCACTACAACAACAACAACTACTGCTACAATAACAACTACACACCGTTTGATTGATATTGTTATCAATGCTTTTGCTTTTGTTTGCGGCGCCAAAAACATTTTGTTTGCGCCGTGCGCTTTTTTGCTCCTATTCTCTACTCTCTCTACTCTCCTGTTACTCTGTACTCTCTACTTCTCTACTACTTACTGCAAACTGTTAACTTTTAACTAATACATATATATATGATATTAAAACTCTGCTACTCTTGTTGCCAATTATTTAGTACTTTTGCTTTGTGTTTATATTTTGTTTGGTTTTTTTTTTGTTTTTGTTTTTGTAATTAGTTTTTGGTTATGGGCTCTCTTTTACTATGGTTTGTTACAAACTTTTTGTGTTCACTCTTCTGTTGTACAAAAGATTTCAGCTTGAAAAAAAAAACAAAACGAAAATCGCGAATGCCACTTTCTTCGATTTGAGTAAGTTTTTGGTCCCCAAGAGTTTGGTGAGCTGTGTTGGCATACATAACTTTTATATAGTTAAACAACATATTCGACACAAATACAACTACAACCACAAACTTGAATGCAACACACTCTTTTCTCTTTGCAATTATTGGGTTTTTATTAAGTTTTGGTTTGTTTGTCGTTTGTTGATTTCTTCTCTGTACAGACAATGTAGCACTAACAACTGAGAAAAAAAAAAAAAAAACGGAGCAACAATAAAAATCGCTTTTTTTGAACGGCTTTAGTGAGCAGTTGTGTATATTTATCATTACTTTCCCTATACATAAAACTGATTTATTTTTCAATATTTGTTTTGGAAAACTGAGCAAAAGTTAAGATGAGCACTTGTACCATAATAGCAGCCGATTTGCACAAAACAAAAAACAAAAAAAAAAACAATGTAGAAAATGGTTTGAATTATTGCGCTCAGGTTGTGTTATTCACACACAAACACACAGTACTACTGTTGTATTACCTAACACACATAATTATGTATTGTTTTTAAATTATTGTACATTTGACTTACTTAACTATTTGATTGACTGATAGCGTTTTTGTTTTGTACGCATCTCAAATAGTGCCAGCTAATAAATAATTAATTTTTTGTGCATTTTATGGGAGTTTTTTCCATGCGAAAAGACTGCCATTTTCTGCACAGTGTCACAAAATTGTTGGTAAAAAGTATTTTTGTTTAACTATTATTGATTTTTCGTTTTATGGCTGTGGTTTTGTTTTACATTTTTCGGTTTGCTTCTTAATGGCAACAGTATTTGGCGCAAATATAACGTATACGCTGGAATCTACAAAAAAAATAAAAATAAAAATAAAATCAAAAAAGAAATTTTTTAAAATGAATATTTTATTTTTGTTTGATTTTGGTTTCCAATTTTTGGTTTTGTCGTATTTTAAATGTGTAAATCACAAATGTAACAATTACAAAAACACACACCGTACACATGTACAACACACTCACACACACACATGTTTAGAGACAGTGCGGTGCTGGGCTTACGTTGATATGCACTCTTTATTATTGATAACTCTGGTTGCAGTTCCTCAATATGGCCTCGGTGTTCATGAGGATCTTTAATTTAATTTGCATGATGCTCTTAATCGGACACTGGAGCGGTTGTCTGCAGTTTTTAGTGCCAATGTTACAGGGTTTTCCATCTAATTCCTGGGTATCCATCAATGAGTTACAGGTGCGTTAAGTTTCGAACTTTTCTCTTATCAAAAAACCTTAAATTACTTGCGATTTTTGTGTGTGTGTCTACTAGGAATCATATTGGCTGGAGCAGTATTCATGGGCATTGTTTAAGGCCATGTCACATATGCTGTGCATAGGATACGGCAGGTAAGCAGTTACAATATAGATTACAATTTTGTACAATAATTTACACCCTTTCGAGAATCGCTTTAGTTTTGATGAAGTTATGACAGCTTAAAGTTAGGAACCATTTATGTAAAAAATATGTTAAAATTATTTATATTATAATTTTCTTTTAGATTTCCACCACAATCATTGACGGACATGTGGCTAACGATGCTGTCAATGATATCGGGGGCCACATGTTATGCATTGTTCCTTGGTCATGCGACCAATCTAATACAGAGCTTGGACTCCAGCCGGCGGCAGTATCGCGAGAAGGTCAAACAGGTGGAGGAGTATATGGCCTATCGCAAATTGCCACGCGATATGCGTCAGCGCATAACGGAATATTTCGAACATCGGTACCAGGGTAAATTCTTCGATGAAGAGTTGATACTTGGCGAGTTGAGCGAGAAATTGCGCGAGGATGTCATAAACTATAATTGCAGGTGGGCGATCTTAAAACAAAGCTAATACAGTTCTCATCAGGCTAAGTGTTTACCCTAAAAATTGAATTCGTAATATCTTATTTATAAATAATATTGAAATAAATTCGTGTTTTCCATTATTCGCAGATCCCTCGTGGCGTCAGTGCCTTTTTTTGCTAATGCCGATTCGAATTTTGTTTCCGATGTAGTTACCAAGCTGAAATACGAAGTTTTCCAACCCGGTAAAGAACAATTTTAAACTCGTAGCACTTATAAGCATGTTACACCCACTGTGCAATGTTAGTTGCTTTGCGGTAAAAGTTCCGTTAAATGAGAGCGTACTTAACGATACTCTCTGACTGTGACTCTCACGATCGTTAAAGAAAAGTGAACGAAGCGTCATTGCCAAGTGAAAAAGCAAACAAAGAGGATTCGTTTTCATTGTTAATTTTATTTATTTTATATTTTAATTATTTAAATATTTCAGGTGATATTATCATAAAGGAGGGCACGATCGGTACTAAAATGTACTTCATACAGGAGGGCGTTGTGGACATTGTTATGGCCAACGGCGAGGTGTGTAAACAAATTCGTCTCAAACTATTTACATACAAATATACTCGATTGTTTTATGTTTTGGCAGGTTGCCACCTCACTATCGGATGGATCTTACTTTGGTGAGATCTGTTTGCTGACCAATGCGCGTCGTGTGGCCAGCGTGCGAGCCGAAACCTATTGCAATCTATTCTCGTTGAGCGTGGATCATTTCAATGTTGTTCTGGACCAGTATCCGCTAATGCGCAAGACCATGGAAACTGTGGCTGCCGAGCGGTTAAACAAAATTGGCAAAAATCCAAATATAATGCAACAAAAGGATGAGCAAATTAGTAATCCAGAATCAAATCAAATAACGGCGGTCGTCAATGCTTTGGCCGCCGAAGCCGAAGAGTGCAAAGATGAGTAAGTTTGTCAAACCTTTATACAAAATTCTATATATATACTCATATGTTGAATTCTTTTAGTTATAGTGACATGGATCTCAAGGAGAATTTACTGCATGGGTCAGGGTCGAGCATTGCTGAGCAAACGATAAGAGAGGGCCTGCCGCGGCCAAGAAGTGGAGAGTTTCGTGCTTTATTCGAGGGAAACACCCCATGACACTGAGGCATCATCATTAACGGCCGCTCATGTGGCATGCAACATCGTGCAACCATTTGAGTAGTGCTTTTGCAACAACAACAAATAGTAATACACAACAGCAGACACAACCATACACCTACACAAACTACAACACACAATACACACACACATGCGTATATAATAATTAGATGAACCTTCAAAACAAAAACAAAAATACACCAAAATTATGAAACAATTTACGGTAGTCTACATATATATGCAATTGCGATTTAGTAGAAACAAAATGAAAAACCTATAAAAAAAAAAATGAAAAGATAGAAAACGTATTACACAACAATGTCCTCAATAATTATTCATAATTTCAGCTCCGCTAACTGTGATGAACTTTAATATAAGAATCGAAAAAAAAAACTAAAAAAAAAAAATTATAAAAACGCGAAAAAAAATGAGTACATAATGAAAATACGATGAAACAGAAACAACAATTCAGCAGCCAGTTAAAGCATTCACACAGAAAAATCACCACAACCGTAGAGAAAAACCTGAACACAGCGTTACCATATATACACTGAGACAAACAGACAAAGTACATACATACATATATAAGTAGTCAACAAAAATCTACATATAAGTTTTATGCCCACGATATTGTAACGATAACAAAGTGAATAGACTTTTGAATTGCTACCTAGGTGTTAGTCCTATGGACCTACTACTAACAACAACAACAACACACATACCTGTAGTTACCACACATACACATGCATAAACTTATGATATAATATTAAAGAAAAGAACCCGTTACGTTATGCATTACAAGAAAACAAAAATAAAAAACATATTTAAGTGCGTAGCTATTATGTACTCAAGAGCAAACACGAAGAAAGAATTCAACAATTATGTATTATTGCGGTTATATAGCATATTTAAAAAACAAAAAAAAAGGCATTGCAAAATGGAAAAACAACAACAACACTCAGCAATACGAGTATACACGACAACAACAACAACAAGTAATACAACAATATTATTATTAAACAATTAAATTAAACGAAATGCATTAGTAGTTGAACTATTAGTTTTTCACTCACTGAAAAAAAAAAACGAAAAGAAAAAAAAACACAATGTAGTAGAGAAGCCTCAAGAAAAAAAGATTAACCTCAGTGTGCCGTCGTTTCAACGGTTACCAAACAAACAAACAAACAAACAAAAGCAGCAGCAGTAGCAACAAACAAAACAATAAGTAACATATACACATAAGCATTGACTATATACACAACAAAACAAACAAACGAACATACATACAAACAAGCAACAACAAATTAAAAATACATTAACATAGATAATGTTGTCTTTTTATAGGGAATTGTTAAACCGATTCAGTTCGAATAATATATTTATTGCAAAAATTATAATTTTACAATTCCAAACAAAAATACTATTTAGTTGCAAGTAAATTGAATACTACACGCATATTTGTAGTTTTGTGCGTTTGACTTTGTTTGTCTATGATTTCCAAAAATAAGAAACAAAACGTAAATCAAACGAAATGACAGAAATTAACTTGTGTTTAAACATTTATGTAACTTAGTATATTATTATAAACGTAAACTAATAAAGTGAAAAGCAGAAGGACAGCGTTTGCCTTAACATAACACTATGCAAGTGTTGTTTCAATTATAATCAAATAATGAACTTGGCTTACATATCATAATAACAAAAACGTCTATAACGTCATTGCATAACTTAACTAATCCAAAACAAATCATATTCAATTTGCATCTCTAGATTACTAACGTTAATTGTTTTAAAAAGAATCCGCTATGGCGTATAGCTGCGGCGTACCCAACCCGATTCGATGAGCGCCACGTTTATGTTTTTGGCTGACAATGTGTCATCGGGATCAACAAGCACCAAATACAAAGTGTTATCCTGCAACAAGGTGTACTTTAGAGTATTGCACATGTACTATAAAAGCTGAGACCTACCGTTTCATTGATTTTATCGACTTTGGCGTAGAGTCTTCGATAACGCACCAGATCGTAGAAGTAGTTGCTAGCCTCCACCGAAAAGAACGAGCCATGCCGTGGTCGAACACAGGCCAAACGACCCGGCCAGTACTGTGGTGGCAATGTGGCAAATGCCTTGCTCAAATACTTAAGATCTGTGTGACAGATCCACAGTCTTTCGCCCGTATCCACGAATTCGACCTAATCAAAAAACAAAAAAAACTAAATATTAGTAATTTGCTGTTGTTGATGTAACATTTTGTATACGCACCTCAATATTTTTGCGGTTGCCGGCTTTAGTGTTTAGAACTTGAACGCGTTGCCAAACACTGCCTCGAACATTTGTAGCGCCCAAGTGTCCCGGCATGACATGGAATGGTGGTATGGTATACTTGATTTCATGGACTTCATTGTAAAATTGTCTGTAAAAATAAAAATATGATATAATGAAGGTGTTATATATACAAAAACTTACTGCATTTTGTTGTTCATGTTCTTGTAATCTTCATAATCATCATCATGAAGCCAAAAAGTGAAATTATGTGGACTCGACACCTATGCAGTTAAACAAATATTTTATTGTTATATGTGTTTAGATAATAGTAATGAAAACATTCATCACCGTCACAAGCTGCACGTCGATGACATCATCAATCTTAAATTTATTGTGTATATTATTACGATGGGGCAACCTTTGGTCAAAACGAACCGCTTCCCTTGGATATTCCATGCTCATAACACGCTCATCCTACCAATAAATAATAAATACTTAGGAAGAGATTTAATATTCAAGAGAGAGAGCAATTACCACAGCATATGCTGGAATGGCATCCGAATCGCTGCCTTCATCAGAGGACACATAATGGACAACGGGCTCAATTTCTTTTGTATGCGTTTTGGGTACATCACCTTCAACATTCACTAAATTGACGTCATTTTCAATATTGTTGGGCTTGCAACTCAAATTGGTTTCCACATAACGATCTTCCACAGATAATTGATAAGCATTTGAATCATCAATGTTCGATCGACTTTGCGCTTCTACTAGTAATCCTTCCGGCACATAGATCTCATTGCTATAACGTTCATCGGAAGAAGAGTCATCATCGACAGGCGCTATTCTCATATTTGAGAATTTTGTAGTCAGCGAATTATTTGGTGTTTGATTTTGATATTGTTGCAAGGTTTGAGAACAGTTGTTGTTGCAGTTGAAGTGTTGGCGATATTTCGGATTAAATCGCTCATTTACAAAAACAATGTCCGAATGATCATAGTAATGACCAGATCTGGCCCTTTGTTGTCCACGGCCTCTTGATCTCTTGCTCGGCTTTTTTTGTTGCTGCACTAAAGTCTGAATGTGCGCCGTCCTGGCCTTCCTTGTGGCGCACACTGTCGCCATAGGTCCATAACCTTGAAGCTTAACGATAGAGAGATTGATCAAACAACAGAAAAACAACAAATACGAAGTTAATGCAAAATTAAATCTTACGATGACGGTGTCGGAAATCGAGTCTAAGAAGCTTAGAATATCTTCAAAGCCAAACTTGTTAAACGGCACGGGAGTGCCTTCTTCTTTTGCATAGTCCCGTTTTAGTCCTTCTACAGTCATGCGATCGGGCGACGATACTAGTAAAGAGTGTATCACATTTTTAACATATATTAATGAGCAGTTTTCGGTCATTTTCGCGTTGTTTTGTTTCCAATGCGAACTAACTGTAAAACCATTTAGAATTTTTGCGCGTTTGTGAAGTTGGCTGCGCTTGCATAAAGCTGTGTATGTTTAATAAAGGTACGGTGACCCAAGATTACAAAAAGGCCAACGCTAAAAAATACTGAATTTCGCAGAAAAATCATTAAAGTAAGGTACCTTATTAATTAATTTAAGTTCTTATATGTTTCTATATATAATAAAATTATGAAGATTTATTTATTGAGTAACATTGGCCACACCATTAGAACTAGTTCATTTTAACGCAAGTGGCAGCGCTGCCACTGAAGAACCGATACTTGTTCATTAAGCTGCTTGAGGTGGCAACGCTGCTGGTTCCAAACACATTCCGAGCTAAGTTGGCTGCGGTTCGTCTACCGAACTAGCTCTTTCTTTTTACTTCCTTTTGGTTCCGAACAAGCAGCAAAATGTCGAAGAGAGGTATTTTAAAATAAATTAAATCCGAAAAAATCGTGTAAAATACAAACAATCAATACAAAACAATAACGCTATAATGAAGTGCACAACACAATACGGTCGTTTAACTAATTATTTGTGTTTTCCATTGTTTAGGACGTGGTGGTACCGCGGGAGGCAAATTCCGCATCTCCCTAGGTTTGCCCGTTGGCGCTGTCATGAACTGCGCTGACAACACAGGTAATAAACACAACACAAATATTATGTGCAAATACAGTGAGTTCTAATTTGTGTAAAAATCATACATCTCCAGGTGCCAAGAACCTGTTCGTTATTGCTGTGCACGGTATTCGCGGTCGCCTGAACCGTCTGCCCGCTGCTGGCGTCGGTGACATGTTTGTTGCCACCGTCAAGAAGGGCAAGCCTGAATTGAGAAAGAAGGTGAGTGCATACTGCAAGTGAAAAATTGTGCTGTATGCTGTACGAAATGACAACTACAACAACACATACATGTGAGTGTATGTGTGTGTGTGTGTTGTGTTGCACGCTTTAGCGGCATGTGTACAATTGGCCAACTTTGCGTGTTTGATTTTTGAGTGTTGATTTCTAACACACGTTCTCTTATTTGTAGGTTATGCCAGCCGTTGTTATTAGGCAGCGGAAACCGTTCAGAAGGAGGGACGGGGTGTTTATATACTTCGAAGATAATGCCGGGGTCATTGTCAACAATAAGGGCGAAATGAAGGGCTCGGCCATAACCGGGCCCGTTGCTAAGGAATGCGCTGATCTGTGGCCCCGTATCGCATCGAATGCTAGCTCCATAGCCTAAGCATTTGTCCACTTCAAGCGAAAAACATAAAAATAAAACCCAATAACGGAACAGCATATGTTATTAAATTAGAACTGACTCTATGAATTGGTATTTTTTCGAGTTTATTATGAATTATTAATTCGATGCTTTAGCTTATTATTATTTCGGTGCCTCGGTGCGTAAAGTGGGCTTTGGCCGTGTTACCTCCATCGAGACCTTGCCATTGGCGCCCTTGAACAGCGCATAGCACACCTGGAACGTGAGACCCTCCAATGCATCAGCATTTAATTTGGTTATAACATCGCCGCGTTGCAGCTTGCTATCAATCTCTGGATATTGTCCCTGAACCTACAGTTGACAATTTATGGTTATATATATACAAGACAAGCACATGGAAAACTTATTCAACATACGATTTCGGTGATGGTGCAGCCACGCTCGTTGGGCGAGAGTGATAGACCCAGTTCTTTGCCCGCTTTCTTCATGAACTCCACATTGAACTTCTCCACCTCGGGTGGATCGGCTCGGAATACAGTAAAGTTGACATTTTTGTCATAGGTCGCGTGGAACAATTGATGCACCTTCAATGTGGTCATGCTCTCACAATGTATCGCTCTGCCATTAATATCGCAAATGTGATCAAACATTTTGATACGATTGTCCGTTGCGAAGACGCCCTCGGGATAAACGTGTGTGACAACACAACCAGTCTGGAAAGTGGAGATTCAACTTTTTGTGTGTGTGCGTGTGTGTGTGTTGTGTTTGTAGATTCGCTTACCTTAACGTGATTGTTCTTGCCGCCACACACAATGACACCTAATGGCTTCTTCTCCACTTTGACCTCAATGATTATCTTTTTGTTTGGCTTTATTTCGGCTACTGAGGGATCTTGTGGCTTTTCCTCCTCTTTTTTGGCCTCTGCGATGATGGAAATCGGTTAAGTACTATAGTATATATCTAAGTGCCTAACTTACCCTCCTTTTTCTTCTCCTCGACTTCACGTTCGGCTTTGATGGACTCCTCACTCTTAAGAGTAAGCAGGATTAGAGTCACAACGCCCTCAGCTCGCTTTATCAAGCCATGTGCCTACGAAGGAATGTGTTAAAGCCAGATTGCCTTTAAATTTGAATAGCTACTGTAACATACTTCATCGTAGTTGGATTCCAGTGTCACATCCTGATTGATGGCCAGCAACATGTCGCCAACCTTAACGCCAGCCTATCAGAGATTAGACAAGTCAATAGATAGTTGGTAATAGATAACGCTTTCGGCACTAACAGTTTCCGCATTGGAGCCCTCACGCAGATCAGAGACAAAGATGCCATTGCCCACCTCCACGTGCTTGCCGTAGATGACCATTATGCCCAGGAAACCCTCCTTGCGCACCTGCACCGAACGCGCCTTCGGATATTGGTCAAAGATGAACTTGGTCTGCAGGCAAAAAGAAAATGTTTTAAAGTGCTTGATGGAAGGTTAATTAATCTATGCTTGCCTCATCCGTTGATGTTGGAAACTTTTTGATGGGCTTCACACACATGCCCTCATCATTGGGCTTGCGTCGTGACGTAATCATTACGAGCTTCTCGCCTTCGATGTTCTTGAACACAGCGGTGGCATTCAAGTGGCAGCGATTCTTCAACACATTGCCATTGAGCTCGACGATCTCATCGCCGGGCTTCACATCGACACTGGCCATAATGCCGCTGGGATCAACGCCGGCCACGAAGCAGGCCATCTTCTGTCGATCCTTGTGACCGGCGAGGGCTACACCCAGTGGCATATTGCCTGGACGCTGCAGTTCGATGCGTCGCAGATCCTTCATCATGTTATAGCGTTTATTAATCTTGGCCATTGTATATCCAAACTCATCGTCTTGCTCCTTGTCGCGATCCTTCTCATGCTTTGTCAACTTACAGTTGCCGGCGGAAGCACGATCGATCTGAAACGGTTTTGCGATTACAGTGATGGCACGAATATTGAACTTCTCTTCAGTTTATACCTCATAGCCCGCCTCGGTGCGAATGCGTCCGGTCATGTCCCGGGTATCCTCATCCTCCTCATCCACATGGGCTGTGGGCACATGCTTGATCCTTTGGGATGCCGAATATGGTGCACTGCGTTTCGGATCCTGACGTACTGTGGGCTGCCGGGCCATGTTAACCACACTAGTATTACTTGGTGTTTGCTCTACGAACAGATTATTGTTAGGTCAAAGAATCTCGAACGCAAATCTCTGCTCCTCCCACCTTGATTAAATTTATTTTTGGCCTGCGTATAGCCATTGCTGCGTGGCTCATTTTGTTGCTGTTTGTTGCTCTCATCGTTCTTATCGTATCTTTGTATTTCCAGTTCGATCGTAAAGTCCGCATCCTTGATAAGATCAATGACAGCCTGTTCGGTGGAGTTCCGCACATCCTTGCCATTAAGTGAGAGTATGCGATCACCAACCTTTTGAGTGGTTCAAGTTAATATAGCCAAAGTCAGTTTTAGAAATCTGCGGCACAGACCTTTAGTTTAGCACAGAGATGCGCTGGACTGTCCGGTACGATGCCCTTTATAAATATTCCCGTTGTTTTTGTATTCGGTGAGTCCTTCACCTCACCCCGCACAATACAAATGCCAAACGATTTCTTGCCCGTTTTATCCAATGTGACCATGTGAACATTTTCTTGAAAATGAATATTGGTTAGATATAGCGGAGTGTGATGGAAATAGACGATAAGAAGGCAGAAAGAAAAATTGGCAAAGAGAAAGAGAGAGAGAGAGGGCGGGAGGGAAAAGATAGAGTAAAATCAGTTATAGCAATTCAGCGGAACATTTTTGATATTTATAATAACTATTGAAAATGGGTAAAAAGGTAATAATGATTTTGTGCAAAAGTATGTAGCACGCAGAAAGAACCATCTCCAACCCCAAAAATTATATATATTCTTGATCAGCTTCAATAGCCGAGTCGATATAGCAATGCCCGTCTTTCCGTATGTATGAGCGCGTCAGTCTTAGAGACTTTAAGAGCTAGAGACTCCAGATTTAGAACATAAGCTCGCCTAGTCCCTATGCAGTACCAGTTTGCTTCAAATTTCCGATAACTCTTCCCGTTTCCGATACACACATGTGATCGATAACAACAAAATCTTGAATTTGGAACAGCTTTAAACTACGTTTTAAACATTAGACGAAATAATGAGAATCTGTGAAACTTTTATTAAAATCGGTTGAGAAACACCAGAGATATGGAGCATTGAAGTTAAGCAACTATGCACTATACGTGTATACACACACACTCACACATGCTTGCAAGCAGTGACTGTAGGCGTAAAGTATAGAGTTCAGGATATAGTCTAGTCGGGATTTCTCGACTAGAGCCCTGTTACTTGTTATATTTTGTGTATATATTTTGACTTATTTAAAACATTTTGCACAATTTGTGGGTGCTAGAAAGCCACAACAAAAAAATCAGATTTAATTCTAACGCGCAAAAAAATATCAAAACAGCATTTTTTCAAAAATCGATTTTAGATTTTATCAAATCACATTTTTTTTAATCGGTTTATTTTTTGTAAAAATTATGAAACCGTCTCGAGACAAAGATGAAAAAATTTTTTTTTTCAAAAATCGATTTATTTTCAGATTTTATGTAACGCACAAAAATCAAACACAATTTTTTTTTTTTTTTTTTTTTTTGAAATTTTGTTTATTTTTATTTTTGCTTGTAAAAATTATGGATCCTTTTCGAAGATCAAGTTTTAAAAGAGCATTTCGAGCCAAAATTTCTCTTATAAGTGTGAATGAAGGATTAATAATGAGGTAAATAATCGATTGTTTTCAAAACTGGAATAGCGTAGGTCCCTTTCCAGTTATTTTGCAGTGATTCTTTTTTTCGAAAACTTTTACCGTTCTTTGCATTATTATTATTAGCAACAAATTTATCGTTATCTATTTTTTAAAAATTTTCAACAGAGTGTTTTTATTAGATTATCTTTCTAAACCTTTTGTAGTGCAGCTTAGAACTAAAAAATATTATTGGCTTATTGATTGAATTATGAATTTTTTGTCTTCACTTAAGTTTGAACTATTGAATTAGTCAATTATGCACAAATTAGTTGTGTTCTTTGCACTTCTCAAGATTGTAGTACTAACCACCACCACCGCCAGCATCGGAATTTCCATGAAATTGAACCATGATTAATTAATTAATTACAATTATATATTGAGAGTTGCATTTAATATTAAATATTAAAGTTGTGGTTGGTTAGGAAAGTTTTTTTCTTTTTTCTTTATTTTTTTCGTTGTGAGCGCATTGAAAATCGCGCCTAAACTGATTTTTACACAATTAGCTGTCTGGCATTCTTGCTAACTGACTTAGTGGCCATTTTATTTTGAGTCTGATTTTCGTATCGATTACACTGCACAACAACAAATTTTGTGTTTGAAGATAAGTGTTAAACAAGAAATGAAAACTTGCTAAAAAAGTTAAACTTTAGAAAGTTTTAAGAAGCATCAAAAGAACAATGCTTAAAATTCTTAATATTTTTATGCTAAGTTATTGTTTGTTGTACAGTGTTATTGATTTGCATTGGCTTCAATTGCATTGAGTAACTTTCGCTGCATTTGTTTGCGTTAAATAAACGCAATTTGACATAACAAACAAACACACATACTACACATATATATAGGTATTTATAGACAAACAAATCAGTCAAAACATTGAGACCGCATAAAAATGGCAAGTGTTGGTCGGCGGCATCTTTATTGGCCATCTATATATTACAAACGATATTAATTTGTTGGCGCATAAAGCTGAGCACACTTTCGCCAACTGAGGAAGCCCATCAAGTGCCAAATGCCCATCGATTTTAGCTGGTTTTCTCCCTTTATATGTATGCGTACATTGTTCTATGTGCAAAACAAAAGAACTAGAAAGCTAAAAAACATTAAATGAATTTTAATTTATACGCACATTTAGGAAAAAATCATAATCAAGACGTGCATATTAATATGATAAGCCACAGGGCGGAGTGAGAGGGTGAGAGAGTAAGTGAGCGGTGGGGTGAGGGTAACTGTTCTACAAAGCTATGCAAACATTTCCATTAAATACGCTATATTCTATATAACGCAAAGCGCAACGCATAAAAGTTGAGTAAACAGCAACGCTCAAAGAGCGGGAATTACTTACAGTGCACACACACACACACATGTGGAGGGAATGGGAAGGGTGGCGAAACGATGTTGAAAATTAATTTCATAATAAAAAAGCGTAAGGAAACCCATTTGATAAAACAATTTCCTTTTTGCCTCCCAACAGTCATGTTTTGTTAGTAAAGTAAATTCAAAAGAGAGAGAACAGCAACATACAAAACGAGAAAAAAAAAAAAAAAATGTGTAAAAAAGTGAAAAAATATGGCAATGAGCTTAACTTTCAGCGCTGCACGCATCGCAGCAGCTGCGGCAAATGACAGTCACCAGCTGCTGTGCTGCCGACGTCGCTGTCTAGCTGCTTTTGCAGTTCTGTGCTGCTGTGTCTCAGCAGAGCTGAATGCTGATTGGTCGTTTGGGACGCGTGGCTGGCACGCCTTTTGCAATGGCCGCTGTCTCTCTGTGAGAGTGCTGTTGCTGTCTCTCACTCACTATTTGGCAGCATCCCGTTTCACTGCTGCGTCGCAGTCGGCGCATGGTTGTTGCGACGATTTAGTTAACTGAAGTGATTTTCTACTGTTTGCTGTCAGAGACACATAAACACACAAACATACAAATAGGGACGACAACAGCTATGCTCTTATGTATGTAAGTAGCTACACGTGTATATACACATACATACATTGAATTATATGTATATGTATGTGTGTGTGTGTGTGTGAATTCGTTGTTGACTTGTTCTCGTGTTGTACTTACATGCAGTTATATCAAATTGCTAATAATCGTTTAGCAGCCACTTCTGAGTGCGTCCTGGAAATGAATAAAAATTACAGTTTTTTGCGCATAAACACTTCAGCTGGCAGAAAAACCTCGTTATAAATTTGATTATTGGTACCGGAGGCTACCCCTAATTGCGATTATTAACCTAATAAAATTGCGCATGATTTTCATTTTCATACAAAATTGCGCACATAACAAAATCTGACTATAGATAAGTTAAGTACTCAAGTTTAAGAGATTGTTTTGTTAAAATTATAGTCTAGAGTATTCAATTCAATTAATGATTTATTTTTAGTAAGTTTCTTCTATAGCTTGATCGTTGAATAATGTTTTTATATGGGAAATACCATATTACAAGTAAAACAATTCTTTTTGTTTTTAAATCTGTATTTATTTCTTGAAAACCGGTTCAATTAAAGTTTCACAATCGGTTTACTTAACTTCCGAGGTTAAAAAAATATAATACATTTCCTAAAATATTGCGCGTCGAATATATTTAATATTTAATAGGATTTTTAGGTCCTTCTAAACATAAAAAATATCTTAACATATTTTTTGAAGGTTACCAGCTATACTTTAAACAAATAATATTGAAAATGCTGCGAAAAACATGACTTAAAATGTTGTTTAACAATTAACCTGTAAGGATATTTTTGGAGATTTGAAAAAAGAATTTTGTAAAAGAAATTCACAAAAAATTTAGGACGATTTGCTGTGGTTTTAACTTTATCCGTAGATCTTGATAACATCAACAGAAATAAAGTTTCAGAAATGTGTATATGTTTTATTTAGGTCAAAACATATGTTATATCACCTACAATAAGTTGAAATGCGTTCATAAGTACAAATATTAAACTTATCAACTGCAAACACTTTGAGTAGAACTTGAGAAAAAACGTATTTAATGTGAACTTAGGAACGTTGCATACGCAACAGGCTCTTTTAAGATACACAAAACAACTAAACTAAAACAAAACAATGCGAAGCGGAACCGAGAACAAAACGGAAAGTAAAGCAAAGGATAAGAGCTAACGGAATATTCTCACGAGCGTTTGCGAGGACATTGACAAACAATTACGCGTACATGTGTAATAGAGCCATACAATGGAATGCCCCGTGGTATGGATTATGAATATTCGAGCGTGTGTGGCTCTGTGTGTGTGTGTGTAATGGACTCATAACTTTTGTTGTTTTGGTGTGTGTAATGGTATAAACGTGATATAAGCAAATAATGGTGCCCACATAAAATGTCATTTGCTGGAGTATCTGTAACAGTTTCGGATTTTTGTATACTTCTACAATATTGCAACTGTTTCTAAATCACAACGACAAACATGGTCAACGCAATGGGAACATTAAAACTCAATTTAAATGACAACGCATAAACAAATAATTGTCCTTTTTAAACACACACACAAGCACCGAGAAGGGATCCGCTCTGTCTCTGTATAGCTGCTGGCCTTAGCCTTTGGCTCAAGTGCGCCTCAAAAGTTCACTCACACGGTAGTAAGTTATTCAAATATTGAGTTTTTAACTCGAGCCACCACCAAGAAGCAACACCCACCCACCATCCCCCCTCGAACTGGCGAAGAGTCGAACAGCATGTGCGCAGGGTCACAGATGCAGATAGTATTTTGTAGTATGCAAGGTCCTCAAACTGGGCAACGTTTTCTACTATATCAAGTGCGTTTCGCTGAAAGCAAATTTTCATTTTGGGCTTTGTTGTCGTCGTCGTCGTCGTCGCATCCCTTTTGTTTGAGTTTGTACTCTTAAATATATTTGATTTGTTTACCATGCCCTGAAGCCCTCAAATCTTAAGCCGCATATAAATGCGTTAAATTAAATTTCAAACGCTTGTACTTTTCACAGCACAAACAGCAGCAGCGAATGGCCGACAAACATTTTATTTCATTTACTGTGGATGAGACTCTAAATACCTAATGCGATTAGGGCAAATAATGCTTTTTTGTTATGAGGGGGCTGGCTTTCAGCATTTAATATGTATAAATAAAATATAATCGTAATTGTATATGATGTGGGCAGCACAAGAGCTAAACTGACTGATCTACAAGTGATATTGGGTTTTGATGAAGTATTCGGTTTGGTTCGGGATATTATAAGTATAAGGAGTTTCACTCCTTGAAAAGAAGTAGGTGCAATTATGAGTTAATGTTCAATTCAGGTTTGTTTTGTCGCAGTCAGGAATAGAATGTCCGTTCGGGAACCGTTCTTTTGTGGATATTTTGAATTTCGAGACTTCAAAAATCCATTTCGCTTCGAAATCGCTTTTTTTTAGTTCAATACATCATAATCTCAATCCGAAAACATATACAAAATGATATTGAATGTGAAAATTTGTTAAATCTTCGGGTAGCTTTGACAAAAGGAACATTTGGAGCCGCTCGCAAGTGTACGTAGTCTTATACAATTCCTAAAGGGTATAATTTTTACTGCAGTTCAAATCCTCATGTCAAACCATTTGCAAAATGGTATAGCTTTTGAAAAACGGTTCAGTTTTAACCAACTTATCACAAATGGAACATATAAAACTGTTCCGAAGTGGTTTTACAAGCATCCGCCTATTAATGCAGTTCAATTCCTCATGTCAAACCATTTGCAAAATGGTATAGCTTTTGAAAAACGGATCAGTTTTAACCAACGTATCCCAAATGGAACATTTAAAACCGTTCCGAAGTGGTTTCACAAGCATCCATCTATCTATTATTTACCAAACTGACTAAGTTGTTAAGTTAACCCGCTCCAAAAGCATCTAGGAACATGCGTACGTATTTATATTGCTCTCAATATTGTTGATTTTAGACACTGATAGCCCCCGATAGATAATGCTTGTGTTCCTCGCACGTGTTCACACTTCAAGGGTTCGCGGTTCGCAGTTCGGCACGTGCTAAATGTTTTCCAATTTCGTCATCAATGTTCGCAAATATTTGCTCTGTGTTCATTTCGGGCAGTGTAGATTGGTAATATCATCAACAGAACGTATTTTCTTTTCATTTGTCGCCATGTCGCCCATTGGAAACGACTTTGATCTAGCAAATTGATTTACACTAACGATTATTTAATGAAATTCCAGCGGCGCATAAAACATATCCGGCCTCATTGCGCCACTTCCCCTTTCGTTCGGCCTGTTGTCCTGGCAGGAAGTGTGAATTACCCAACACCCGTTAAACGACGCACACTTCGCCACGTGACCGACAATAAGTTATTAGGTGTCTCTATAGCTTCCGATGGGAAACCAAACCATTCAGCTACAGCAAGCCCTTGGTAATATCTCGATAATTAATTCTTACACGTTTTACAGCGGTTAAGTTTTGAGTGTTAGAAAAAGGGGTTTTCCATTTTCCCCCCTTTGAGAGGTGTTCCGTTTAATAACGAAATACATATTAAAAAATAATAATTAGTCTGGTAAGGTGATAGATTATTAAAAACTTTTAGGTAGTAGTAAGTTATTGATTTTTTAAACTATTTAAACTTTATTTATTAGATTTTTTTCAGGTTTACATTAAATTTTATATTACGCATTTATTTCTTTACAAACATTTAACTTTGTAAGAAAATCCTTAGGAATAATGGTTTTGTCCATTCCAGACGTTTTTCTTAAGCGTTATTCTAATTAATTTTTATTTCCGGGATGTTCAATAATTGTTTTATATTTAATGTTTATAATAAAACAATTTTTGAAAATCCCGGAAATACAAATTGATCATAATGGTAAATTTATAGAGTTTTTTAGTTGTTGAAATCCAACTTTCTGTTGTATATTAATATCATTATATGAGGTCAAAATAGTTAATATAATAAAGAAACAATTTTTAAGTATACATAACGTTAACTAATTATTTTTGTATGAAAAAATATTTCCTACGGCATTTAAAGTGTGAAAAAAGGTTTATAATAAAGGCACAGAAAGGAGAAACTGAAATCTTTTTATTTTTGAGCCAATACTATATATCATTCCATCTTAAGACAATATTTGTTTGTTTCAGTTTTACCCAACTTATGGTTTTGAGCCTATATATATCATTCCATATGTTTGTTTGTTTCAGTTTTACCCAACTTATGGGGAATGAAACATTCAAAACCGTTCCGAAGTGGTTTGTCAAGCAAATCTAGACATTATCTAGCCATTATCTAGCCAAATCTAGCCTTTCTTTACCAAAGTAACTAAGTTGTTAAGCAGCTTTATAGTTTTGAGCCTATATATATCATTCCATCTGTTTGTTTGTTTCAGTTTTGCCCAACTTATTGGGAATGAAACATTCAAAACCGTTCCGAAGTGGTTTGTCAAGCAAATCTAGCCATTATCTAGCCAAAGTAACTGAGTTGTTAAACAGTTTTATAGTTTTGAGCCTATATATATCATTCCATCTTAAGACAATATGTATTTGTCAAATAGTTAAACACACTCCCTTACTCAAATCACGTAAGTGCTTATGACTTTTCCAACTTATCTTCCTATTAAAAGTCAAAACAAATAAATGATTATCTCGTTCGGTGCGTGCGTGCCACAGTCATAAAGCCATAAATGATCAGATCAGTTGGCGCAAAGCAAACTATTAACAACTGTTCAAATTATCACGCCCCGCAAATTAAGTCGGCAGCAAAGGCCAAAAGGAATCCAAGTCAAAGAAGCAGAGAAGAGAATAGCAATAATAATAATAAACGTGTGGATGCGTTTATGACGGGTTTTCGTGGCATACGGACAAGTGACAATCATCCTACTTAATTGAATTCTTCGCTGCATAATAAATCAACTTAATGCGATCTAAGTGTGCGTGTGTGTATGTGTGTGTGTGTGTGTGTGGAGTATGCCTGCAAGCATGCAAAGCAATCCAAGAGCAATCCAACTCTACAAAATGCTCAAGCCGTTCAAATCCTTTGGCTTATTTATGCGGCGAGAGTGGTACAATGTGCGGTTTAGGGGCGGGAGCGGTTCAACAAATAAACAACAATAACATACACACACACACACACGCACAGTGCACGCCCAACCACCCACTTTCCATGGGAATGGTAGTAATTTCCACACTTGTGCTGACACATTCAAAGGGCTTTAGCGTTTTTATTTATGAATCGAGGAATTGACATCCTGTGCTGCCTGTGTTGCCTGGCTGCCAGCCTGCCTAGCGGGGTAGGTCCTGTTCCTTGGTCTTCGATTTTTATTGCCAGCCAAACAAGAGGCTTAAGCCGCACCAGAATCATCGTCATCAAATGAACAAATGAATTGAAATGAGCCTCGAAAACACACAGCACGGCACTTGCTGCTGTTGCCTCCTTCACAGTTCTCGCCTCCACCCTCGCATTTAACGTTGAAAGCGGATAAATCGAGCGTAAAATATTTCAGCTCGGACTCCTTTGTTCGACTTTGCCACTTGTTTTGGCATCGCAGGCAGGTTGAAGCGATTTGTAGCACACAAATTAAGCCCAACTCTGAACGCTTGCGGTTGCGATACCAAATTGCCATTGCGAATGCGAACACAACACTGAGAGAAAATGAAGGTAGTGGTATTAAAAGTATACTCTAAATGTGTGTTAACCTAAAGTTAATTTAATAATTTATTCAGTGTCTATCACAATTCCTTATAACTCAGAACAATCCGTTAATAATATATGAAAACTAATATTCCGATCTATGACTTTATTATTCCTTAAATTTCAGTATTATTCCTCAATAAAGTCAACTTTTTAAATAAATAATATTTCAGCTAATTATTATTTATATTATATATATATACATCACAATTCCTTATAACTCAGAACAATCCGTTAATAATATGTGAAAACGAATATTCCGATCTATGACTTTATTATTCCTAAAATTTCAGTGCTATTCCTCAAGAAAGTAAACTTTTTAAATAAATAATATTTCAGCTAATTATTAATTTTAATTTTTAACTATGATAAAAATATCTCTAAAATAATTCGTTAATATATAATAATAATAATAATCAATAAATATCCCGTCAATTGGTTTTTTGTTTTATGAAATTTTTGGATGTAACATAAAATATTTTAATATACATTATTTATTAAATTATTTATTATAAATTTTCCTGTTTCCCAAAAACTTTTTAACAGTTATAAAAAATATCTCCAAAATATCTAGTGAATTATTTGTTGTTTTATGATATTTTTGGGAGCATTAAATATTTTATAATAAATTATTAGTTTTATAAATTTTCCTGTTTCCCAAAAATTTTTTAAATGTAATAAAACATATCTTAAAAATATATCGTGAATTATTTTTTGTTTCATGTAATTTTTTTGGGTGTAACAAAATATTGTATTATAAATGATAAGTTTTTTATATTTTACTGTGTCCCAAAAGTACATACATGTTTTTCTTAGTGTAGATGTTGCAATTGTGCAACTTGCTCGTGGTGCTGCTTTGTGCGTGTGTGTGTGCGTGTGTGTTCCTGCTGTGATTTTTTGCTGTTCGAGGGTTGATTCCTGATGTGCTCGTCCATCAAATTGAGCGTCACTCAAGTATTGAAGTGTGTGTTGCTGTTTTTTATGCTGCAGAGATACTTCAAAGATTTAATAATGATATAAGAAGAGCTGCCCATTAAACCTGGCCAACAACAGAAACAACAACAACAAGAACAGCCCTTCAAGTGTGTGTGTGTGTTTGCGATTTTTCCACACACAGAGAGACAGACAGACAGGTACAGGATATCAATTGCAAAGGACTAAGGATGTCAGGCACAAATTAGTGGAGCCAAGGCATTGTTTTCGACCATTTGTATATGTAGTGGTCTGGGCCCTGGTAACAAGCAACATCAATAAACGGGACCAGTCCTTGTTGTGTCCTTGCCTGGCTTGCCGAGTCGAAAGCAATTCGAGTGTCAAATCTTTTATTTGCCTTTTGCAGATTTAGCAATAAAAATGTATATTGTCAAAGTCGCCTTCTTGCCAACATCCTTGGCGTATCCTTTGGTGGTGCTGATGGCGGCGGCGTTTGTGTTTGTTTGTGTGCAATAAATTTGCTGACAAAAGAAGGATTATTGCTGGATCATTCATACCGGCGGCGGCAGCTACCATTGAGCAGGATGCGTTAGATGCTTCTCGTTCCTCGTTCCTTTCGCTTCGCTTCCCCGTTCGTCCTGTCGCAGCGTGCATTCTTTGGCGTTATTGTTTGCGCATAAGTTAATTGTTCCCCTCCGCAAAAGCTTAAATGCATCCCCTCCACTGCCCGTGCCCTTTTTCATGCTGTGCTTAAGCGATGATTAACCGTAGGTTGACAGCAGGACTGCCTTTGCCTCACTGGTTTTCACTTTGGCTCGTTTAGATTGAGAGACTGAAGGATGCCATCAATAATTCTCTCTGTGTGTGTGTGTTGCTTTGGCAACTGTGTAAGCATACTTATAGCGGTAAGTGTACTTAAGCTGTAAATAGGGAGACTACAAGCCTGGTGTTATTAATTCCAGCAACTAGTTACCAACTGCTTGAGCTATAAACAAGTTCTGGAATTTTAGAAAGCTCTTGATAATAAATTTGTCTTACAGAAACCAAAACATTCTAGATTAATCATTGGTTGACTTATCACAAAGTTCAATTTTTTATATTATTTTAAATTTTATCGCAGATAAAAGCTAAGAATATTTCAACAGTGATTAACTTAGTGAGAGGTTATAGCAAAATGATTTGAGATAGAATGTTCATATACACTTAGACTAAGAAAGTTTTGACTTATACTAAGTATATCTAGAACTTAAACAATGCTCTTGCTTTCAAAATGATTTGAGATAGAATGTTCATATACACTTAGACTAAGAAAGTTTTGACTTATACTAAGTATATATCTAGAACCTAAACAATGCTCTTGCTTTCAAAATCAGTCTAAATTTCCCGAAGTTATCGCATCCGAAACTGTGCATTCATGTTAACTCAGAATTGAGTTCAGAGAGGTCATAACTTGTTAGCCAAATATCAAACAGAAATACGTAAAATCAAATTAATATGATTGCCAAAAACTAATTAAAAATATTAAGGAATGTTTAGTCATTGTGCGTTATGCAGCAAAGCTCGGTCACTCTAATGTGAATGCAAATCAAATGTATAATACTCAAATCCAAATCAATAGCGTTTGAAAATCTCTGCCTCTCGCTCGCACTTACTCTCTCTATCTCTATCTCTGTTGCTTAGTATTTCTTTTGTATTTGAAACTCTGCATTCGCATTGCGCTGTCCATCGGGCTCGTAAAAAGACAAAGGAAATCCGCAATAAATTTACCACAACTAAATTGCGCCCCTAAAACCTCAAACCCTAGATCGAAAACCCAATAAAGCTAGCACCAAAACCTATACAAATACACAATAATAAAAAGGGGCGTTGCCCTGCCCATAAAAACGATGGCTAAAAATCAGTGATTTGTAAGTGTAACCAAGTGAGATTTTTCGGACAGCGAATGGCAGAGACGTAGGGGGAGAGAGAGAGGCGGGTGCATTGAGATTGGGGGAAATTGGGATGAGCAAGAAAGAGAAAAGAAGAAAATGGAATGATGAAAATCATGCAAGGAGAAAGAAGCGATATCAATATTGTCGTGTCTTAGAATTGTGGAGATGGAGAATTGTTGCCAGCCATTATTGTTTAGCTACGATTGTGTATCTGTGTGTGACTGTGTGTGTGTGAGTGTTTGTGTGCCAGCTTCCAACTTCCGCAAAACTGAAAACTAATTTGAACAAAGTACAACAAATAAAACTGACTACTGAATGTTTAATTTGAAAAAGGGAAGACAGCAGCAACAACAACAACAAAAAGTACACAACAACAAGAAAAACAACAACAATAATGTCTAACAACTACAGAACAAAAACAGCGAAAATGAAAAAGAGAAATAATGCACACACACATACATAGAAACACACATATAACACGTTCCTCGCCCCTCAATTGTGTTAAGGATGTTGCAAAAATGGCGCATTGGCTGCTAGTGAGAGTTGTACGGGGCAGGGACAGAGTGTGTGTGTCTGTGTGTGTGTGTGTGTGTGTGTGGGGAATTCAAACAGCAAGCTACTGCAGTGTGCCCGAAACGAGAACGAGAATATGCCCGACATACGGTTAGAAAAACATTCGCACATAAAAATGCTAACATTTGAACGAGAGCGCATACTAGAACGTACATATGCCACACTGTGGTGTGTGTGTGTGTGTGCGTGTGTGTGTGCGGCTGACATAATGAAACATTATTAAGAGCCACGACGTCAAAGCAGCAAAAGGTATCTAAATTTTGAGAAAACGCTGCCCGTCAGCCCTGCGGCTTACAGAAGGGTAGATGGAGGAGGTGGTGGACCGAGGGAGGTAGGGAAGTTAGGGGAGACATCATGAGTTTTGGCTTCTGCAGTTGTGTCGACGTCGCTTGCCAATTTACGTCCGTGTCCGCGCCCGAACTTACACAATGCAATGTGTAGGCAGAGGAGGAAAACACAAATATCACATTTACAGCACATGCAGTGAAGGCACTCCACCATTTTATGTTATTACGTATACATGTGTGTGTGTGCTGCCTCCAACCCTGACTCGTGATTGGGGTGTATGTGTTCGTAGATTGGTTTACAATCTCAGTCATCCCCTGCTGAGCAGCGGCAGACAAACGCCTTTAGTGCTATCTCTTTCGCACCGCCAACTTGCAAGTGGGATGCTGTCGGCGCTAACGTTAACTGCGCAGCGACTGCTGCTGCTGCTGCCATGACGTCGACGACGACGACGACGACGACTGTAGAATCACAGTTATTCGAGATACGAAAACATAGCAGCGCCGACAAAAGCTCATGGAAGCGAGAGCGGCAGCGGTTTTCATAAATAAATGTTTGAGTTATGTAGAAAAACATTTCGGGCGAGAAGATTTTCGTTTTCGTTGCGATTCAGTTAACATTAGGCAAACGGATTCCGCCTAAAACAGACAAACCGACGGATGACGCGACACAAAAAAATATACAACTCCAAAGCCGTTACAAGTGACAAAGTTAAGTGATAACGGAATAACGGAACGGATAACGCAAGTGAATTTTTCAGTTGAAATCCAAATATTTTAAGAAGCAATTTCGTGAAGAGCATTAATCAGTTCCTGAGAAATAGTTATTAAAAACAAGTGTTACGTCCTCGAAATAACTAAAACAAATACGCCATAAAAACGACAAACTGATTTTTTGTGACAGTGTCAGTCAAGGATTAATAAGACAGTTATAATGCACACCAGCACGGATCCCATGCATGCTCTGCACGACAGCTCCTCCTCCTCGCCGCCACTGCACAAGAGCCAACGTGGCAGTGTCACATACTCGCGTAGTGCCGCCGCATCGGATGAAATGTCCCTAGTCTGTGACGATAGTGATTTTGAGCCGTCGGCCGCCGGCGGTGGCAGCAGCAACAGCGGCGGTGGCGGCGGCGGCGGTGATAACAACAACAGCAGCACTGGCACCACATCCGGCGGCCCTTTAGTCAAGCCGCCATATTCCTATATAGCCCTGATCACCATGGCCATACTACAGTCGCCGCACAAGAAACTAACACTCAGTGGAATATGTGATTTCATCATGTCCCGGTAAGTAGTGAATCACCAGTTGCCGTCGGAAGACCTCAATTCACTTATGTTTGCCTAGTGTTGATAATTCTCAGTGAGATTGGGATTAGCCAAAGTAATTACTCGTATAATGAGTTAGTTTGGTTTAGAAAAATAGTTCAAGTGATGATAAAGTTCCTTAGAGATAGAAAAAAATTGTTTTCAACTTTTTGAATTGGAAATTTTTCAGTTATTTTTACAGATTTCAATATTATTATTTGGTTTAGAAAAATAGTTCAAGTGCTGATAAAGTTCCTTAGAGATAGAAAAAAATTGTTTTCAACTTTTTGAAATTGAAATTTTTCAGATATTTTTACAATTTTCAATATTATTATTTGGTTTAGAAAAATAGTTCAATTGCTGATAAACTTCCTTAGAGATAAAAAAAAATAGTTTTCAACTTTTTGAAATTGAAATTTTTCAGTAATTTTTACAGATTTCAATATTATTATTTGGTTTAGAAAAATAGTTCAATTGCTGATAAACTTCCTTAGAGATAGAAAAAAATAGTTTTCAACTTTTTGAAATTGAAATTTTTCAGTAATTTTTACAGATTTCAATATTATTATCACTCGAAAAAGCACTGTTACTATTTAATTTGAGTTTTGCATAGTCTTTTTAACCCTTAGGACCTTGACAATGCAAAAATGTATCTAAATACCTAAATCATATTGCGTTCCTTTCAGTTTCCCATACTATAAGGACAAGTTTCCCGCTTGGCAAAACTCCATTAGGCACAATCTCAGTCTGAATGACTGTTTTATCAAAGTTCCACGCGAACCCGGTAATCCGGGCAAGGGTAATTTCTGGACCCTAGATCCTTTGGCCGAGGACATGTTTGACAACGGAAGCTTTCTGCGCCGACGGAAACGCTATAAACGCGCGCCGGCAATGCAACGCTTCTCGTTTCCTGCCGTCTTTGGTACACTGTCACCGTTTTGGATACGCAAGCCGGTGCCACTGGTACCGGTCCACTTCAATGTGCCCAACTTCAACGGGAATCGTGACTTTGATGTGATGCACACGCCAAGCGATGTGTTCGACACGGCGCTGCGTGTGGACAAGAAGTTCAATTTCTTTGCCAATGCCGAGGCTTCGTTCTATCAGAACAACAATGAGAAGTTCGATCGTCTGTCGTTCGTCAATCGCCGGACGGAGGATGCGCCACATAGCAGTAGCGTTGGCAGCGATGCCAGCAGAGCCAACAAGTACAAAAATCCATATGCATTCGATGTGGCTGCCGCTGCTGCTGTGGGTCTAGCTGGCGCCGCTTGCGAGTATCCGGATCGGGGCAACTTTACGGATCTCAATGTGTACAATGATGATTTGGATACAAATGATACCTCATGCGACAAGATTGATGTGGAGAGTGCCAATGAGCATGAACAGGATTCACATATCTCAGACTCGGTCGATTCGGTGTGCACGAATCCAAACCGCTTGGAGGTACCTGTGGAGGCCGCCACACGGGAAACGGATGTGTTGCTCTTTGATCATGCGGATCCAGCCTCCAACAGCTCACTAGCCATTACGTCCAGTCCCAAGACGCCCGTACAAGCGCATACGCACAGATCACTTACCCGGACAACCCTACTCCAGCTGGACAGTGAGCCTGCGACTCTAAGGTGCGCCAGGCAAACCAATGCCAAGGACTTCCGCATTGAGACATTGATCGGGCATGGGCACAGCGATGGAGCGACCAGTGATTAGTTGAGTCTCTAAACTAGATACGAGATCTTAATGCATATGCTTGTAGAATTGTGGGAAAATTGTGGCCTAGTATTTGAAAAGTCTACCTTGGGTTCAAATAGTGATTATATAAGTAAATATTCTTGGTTCTTGAGTTGATATTTGAGTTTTCTTAAAATAAAGTTCTTAAAAGTTGAACTTCAAAAGTTATTTCTTCAAAAACAAAAACTCAAAAATAATAAAAAGTGTTCTGAAGTTCCTGAAATCTTTTTTTGTTTCTTACAAATTATGCTCTTTACTTTTTTTTTATTTTTCATCTCTTAAAATTAAGTTTCTATAGACAGTTGTACTATAAAAAAAAAATCAATTTAAATCAATCAGAAATCCTGAAAACAATTTTAAGAAGACATTCAAATTCTATGCCACACTTCTCTCCGAGTGTATGTTAGTTATACGCCTGTGTATATTTCTGTTACCAATCTAAGCATATTTTAACACTTCTCTGAACGTTGTAAACTTTAGCTGTAGCTCATTCGGAATGCACTTGCACAAACCAACAAACATTCTCATGTACTATATAGTATATATATATATATATAAATATGTATATCCTCACGTCCGACAGCCATGTAGTGATTATATCCAGATGGAGATATGTTGTACTTTTATGCTAGCACGAGATTTTAATGCGACCAAATAAATGCGCCAGTTGCGAAGTCCACATCAATTGTATAAAAATAAACATATGTATATGCATTATAAAGCTCGATAAGTTAAGAAAAATAACATACTTTTAAAGCGATTCCATATATGTATAATATATATCAGTATATATATGTATGTCAACTATATATACGTCTGTCTCTCTGTGTGTGTGCGTGTAATTATATTATTGTATGCCAAATACGCGCAGCACATATACAAGAAAACACTATTAACTATAGCTTAGATACTAAGAGATTTGCTGATGTTATTGAAAATTTAATAAACAAGTACAATTAGAAATTTGATTCGAAAAGGATTTTTAATTGAAGTGAACATATTTTTGGGAAGACAAGTAAGTAAAGTAAAATAAAACTGCATTCATTAATGTTTTAGTTTTATTTATAGATTTGTAGAATTTTTTTTATATTAGTTAAAAATAAAAACTAAATCCATGCTTTACTTTAATTATAACCCAAAAAAGTAGGCAATACTTTTTAAAACTTAAATCCGAAGCAAAATAAATCAAGCTTACTTGATAATTACTCAATAAGTAAGCCATCAATTAACTGTGAACTCTGTGCTTGCAACGCTTGCAACAAGTTCATTGCAACCCCAGAAGGTTTCAATTGAATTGAGCACGAACGATACTCTCAAATATTTTGCACAACTGTCAAACTGCGAACTGTCAGTTGACATAAGCCAAACGCATGCGCATTGGCCGCTCAGCTGTTTTGTAGCTTTGGTGCAGGATGAACAAGGACAACACGCTGTGTAAGCGTCGGTTGAGAGTAAAGCTCACGTTGAGTGCTTACCAAAAAAAAGCTCTGGCAGTGCTCGGTAGTTTCTGTAGCATGCTATTCCAGTGTTAAAACATTAAAAGCTAGGCTGGAAAAAGGACAACAGTTAAATAGAAGATACCAACACTATTGGTATCCAGCGGTGCGGAGCTGCTGCAAAACTCCATTTGGCATAATTCCCCACACACACACACACACATACACCATCTCTTACACACATACAAACATACACAGCAAAAAGTCGATTTTTCACCAACATAAAGTTGTATATGTGCAAAACTTTCAATTGCTGCTGGATATATATCGAAACCAATTGAACACTAGACGCACAATTAAGTAACCAATAACTGCCAAAAAGAAACAAATAAAAAAACTACTCAAGATGAACGCGAGTGTGTGATATACAGGAAAGCAAAAGCATTTCAAAATTCGTTTTTTTCTACGTATTCCCCATTCGGCCTACTCGAAATGCTGAGCTCATCATAGAGCGTCTAAAAGTTGTACAAAAACTTCCAGTCACCCCTCGGTGTGTGTAGTGTGCCTGTTGTGTGTTGTGTTTTGTGTCTCTGTGTGTGCGATGATATGTTTATGGTAATGAGCAAAGTGTTAATTATTTGTGTGACTATACGCCTGAAAGGCTGTTGAGCAATGCACAGCGGCCGGGGGCAGACGACAACGACAACGACAACGACAACAAGAGCCTAAAACAAAAAGGTTTAGGGCAGCAGCAAGAGCAAGGACCAAAGCGCGACAACGATTAGTCAAAGCTACGGCTGCAAAACGACAACAACAAGTAGAACGACCACCACCAGGTCGACGATTAGGACGCGCACATGGCGAGCTGGAGCTGGAGCATCTTGTGCACAACGCTGCTGGCCGGCCTAACGTTACTTACGGGTAAGTGATGCATAGCTTTAAGCCCATCCAAACATTAAGTTAATCCCTGTTTGTTTTAATTCCTGCAGTGACCCAAACGGTTCGCATTACCAATCTTCGTGTACCGCACACTTACACACTCGAACGTGATAATGAGCCAGATCCTCTGGTGTTGGACTGCGAGTTTGAGATGGAATCGCAGGAGAAGGGCTTTGTACTCAAGTGGCTGTTCAATAATCATTCCATCTATCAATGGATACCCTCCGTAAAGGGTTTTGCCATGGTGAGTCATCGTCACCCTATGTCAGAAAGGGCACAAAGTCAAATGCAAAAAGAAGAAAAAATTAATTAACATAAAATTCGCTTTCTTCTTGTACTTGTTGTTGTGCTTTGTGTTGGTGTTCTTGTAGGGCTTCATGAAGGCAAAGATAGACACCAAAATATTCACCATGGAGGGCAGTCCCGGTGTTATATCGATAAAGAATCCCGACTGGAACATGACGGGGGAATACACTTGTGCCGTGCAAACCTTTGAGTCCACGGATAAGCGAAGTGCCCGCTTACAAATAATCGGTATGTTGTCTTTGTATGTCTTTCTCTCTCTCTGTGTGTGTGTGTGTTTGATTGGGTGTTTGGGTCTACAATTTACATATGTCTATACATTGTTGTATTCATTTTTTTTTTTTTATTTCTAAACACCCTTTCCAATGTAGGATGCTCTCGATAATATGTGACTTATAACTAAGGAAGATTTGATTTTGAGAGTTTGATTTTTTACTGTCTCGATATTATTTAAGATTGTTTAATAGTATGTTGCGATAAAAACGTGGAGTATCTTACTCTACACCCGAAATTTTAGACTTGATTTCTGTCTAACTCAACAGGACTTTACTTACTTCAATATTTATTGTCTTATCTTGAGATCGTTTGAACTTGTTTTATTGTTTAGTTCTGTTTTTAAGTTATTCATTATGAACGTTCGAATTTGATACAAGTACTTTGCGCCGTTTTTTGTTTCTTTATGAACAAAGTAGTCTTTATCAACTGTTGATTTTTCAGAACTTAAAACATAAGATAAGGTTTCAAGCTTTATATTTGATAGGTCATTATCTTTTCCTTTAAAACTTCAAAGGCTCGTTGAATAAGCAAACCTTAGTTAAAATAATCTATCTATATTTAAGTAACATTATTTAATTATTTCAAAGTAAACAACTTTCCTGTGTAGTGTATATAATGCTTCGGCAATAGCAAGCATTTCTTTTCTCACCTGTTTTTGGCGTGAAGTTGTTTGCATAGGTGTTGGATAGGTGTGTTACCATATGTGGGCGAATGCGTTAGTGTGTGTGTGTATGTTTGTGGCACGTGCGACTCATATTTGCATGCGTGTCATGTGGCAGTCGCTGCGGTTACAAAACGCCCAGCCAGCAGCCAAATACCCGCCTTATGTTTTTGTTTGTTTATTTTTTTGTCCCTGTTCTGTTTTTAATTTTCAAAGTTTAGTTGTTATTATTGTTTTCTGGTTTTTTTCGCTTGTGTTTTTGTTTAGTTAGACACTTGATTAATTCTCACGGATTTTTTGTGCCATTGCTTACCCTTTTCCATAATCACATAAACAGTTCCTGAGTCGGATTTCATGCTGGAGGCACGCATGGGTGGCGAACAGACTGATGTGGACATAATGTGTGCGGTTCAAAACGTTTTCCCACAGCCGGTGCTCTCCGTCATGTAAGTAAAAAGCGCACTCTATTGACCAATATTGGCAACTTCATTGAGTTGATGATGATGTATCGATAACGATTTATGTAGCTTCGATACACACATACTGGACTCGGTGCTCACACAGTTGGATCAGAATCCGAGCGGTCTGTACAGCATGACAGTGCGAACGCGCATTCCTAGAGATCAACTCGAATCACCCACACCGATAACATGTGCGTTTTTCCTGCTTGGCACTAACTATACCAAACGCAGGGAGACTATTTTTTATGGTAAGTAGAGGTAAGCAGGCAGGCGCAGGCAGGCCATCCTCTTGCCCATGGATCACAGTGTGTGTTAATCGAAAAATCATGTGTTCTCGGGATATTGCAGATAAAGCCACAAATATACAACGCAAATGGACAACAGTCGCCGTAGTTATGTCGATCGCATCTTTAGCTTTAAGCAGTTAGTTTCGTAGTGTTTTTTGTAGGCTATGTATGTATTTGTTTTTATGTTCGTATAGAATGTTTAACAATTTTTAATTTTTAAATAGAATTTTAAAACAAAACGATAAACGTAATTTTTTGCGGTATTTTTAAAAAAGCGCTTATTTTGTAAATGCATGTAAATGTAAGAGGAAATGACATACACAACAACAACAACAACAAAAAACGAGTCAAAAAGCAAAAAAAAAAAACCAACAACAACTAACACTAAACAAGACAGTAAACCAGCAAAATAAAAACAAAACGAACAAACAACAACCACAAGAACAACAAAACTAAAACAAATTATTGTATTCATATATTTACCACATAAATAAAAATAATATATATATATATATATATATAAATAGTTATGTATGATGTATAGGTCTAATTGAGTACAGAAACGCTAATAAAAAAACAAAATCGAAAACATTAAAAATGCTTTAAATACAGTTTTTCAAATTAAATCACTTAAAAAACACATATTTTAAATTTAAGCTTACAATTAATATGATTATCGCATATATGCATGGCAATCGCTCGCCAAATGCAACTCTGCGCTTGATGTTGTGTGCTTGCTGAGTGTGCAGCCCTGGCGCGCATGCACGCCACAAGCACTTCCAGTGCTTCCTTCCAGCACGCCTATGAGTATGCAGTGAAAATGACAGTAGTAGCAGCAGCAGCGAAATCAACATCTTTGTCGTGAACTTTTTTAGCAAAAGAGCAAAAAGGTTGACGCCATAGGTCTCACAAACGCATTGACAAGAGCCAAGGTTTCTTCTGCTCCCTTGGCCCATTGATTGAATAATCCAACAGAGCAAACACAACAAGCGAAACTGTTTAAGAAAAACACACAATGAGGCGAACAATTCAAGGCAACATGTCTTAGTATCCGTAGCTGCGTGGGGCTGGAAACGTGGGAAACAGGATCAACAGCAGCAGCAGGAGCAGGAGCAGGAGCAGCTGAAGCAGCTAATGCGTCAGCATGGCGACGTCCGGCGATGGCGACACCATCAATACCATTGACATGGATAGCTCCTCGACATCGCAGGCTAAATTTGCAGACCCAAGCAATGGTAATTTAAATGGGGGAAAAAAAAAAAAACATAGACAAATTCACAGTCAAAAAAATCAATGAATGGCAGAATGGAAGTGGCCGTGGCGCATGTGTCTCAAAAGTAGGCAGAAGAAGAAGCAGCAGGGAGAAGCAGAAGCATAGGGTCGGGGTGGTCGGGTGTAGAGGCCAACCCCATTTAATGCATTGACTGTCTGACTGACTGACTGACTGTTCGACTTGACAACTCGTTTATATAGTGAAAGAGACAGAAAGTCCTTAAAAAAGACACACTCAAATGATAGCAAAAGGAAACTTTCAAACGGCCAACAACCTGTCAACTACTATTTATGGATTCATACGCAGGGAGAGAGGGTGTCATGTGTATATATATTTATAGGTGTGTTTGTGTATCGCACACAAGTTCAAGCTCAAGTTGTGATATGTTTCCCAGTTGGGCGATTGGCTATTCATGTCCAGGCACTTACTTAATAATTGATGAACACTCAACACATTAATAAATATGGTTTAACTAAAACACTCTATCTTTGGCACTTGTAGTCTCCACCGACCATGTGGGTAACTCATCGCCCGACGTAAGTACAACCATTACACATATGTTATATATAAATATATATGAAGGTCATGTGTATATTACTCTCAGTTGGGCAATCGACCATCGCGCTCGGCCAACAAATCGGACAAGGAGCGAAAGCTTGGACATCGACGTGTTGGCGAAGGTGGCGAGATTACCTACAAGAAGATACAAACATCGCAAATTATGGGCTCCATACAATTGGGCATACAGCATACAGTAAGTGAGCGAAGAAACTACTATTAAGATACTCGATATAATGGAAGTGCTCTATCTAATAGGTTGGCAGCCTGGCATCGAAGCCCAAACGTGATCTACTTATGATGGACTTCTGGGAAATAGAGAGCATTACGTTTCCGCCAGAGGGTTCTAGCCTTACACCTGCCCACCATTATAGTGAATTCAGATATAAGATCTATGCGCCAATTGCATTTCGTTATTTTCGTGATTTGTTTGGCATACAGCCCGACGATTTTATGGCAAGTACTTGAGATAAGTTCAAAATCTTTTCGGCTTTAAACGATTTAAATATTTTACAGATGTCTATGTGTACTTCGCCACTGCGCGAGCTATCGAATCCAGGTGCTTCCGGCTCAATATTCTATTTAACGGACGACGATGAGTTCATAATCAAAACGGTACAACACAAAGAGGGTGAATTTTTACAAAAACTACTGCCTGGGTAAGTATAGCCTCTACCAACAAAGAAGTAGTAGTAAACTATTCTCTCTGTAACTTCCAGTTACTATATGAATCTAAATCAAAATCCGCGCACCCTATTGCCGAAATTCTTCGGTCTTTACTGCCTGCAAACGAGCAATGCCAAAAATATTCGTCTGGTGGTTATGAATAATCTGTTGCCGTCATCGGTGCGAATGCATCTCAAATATGATCTCAAGGGATCGACGTTCAAGCGTAAAGCATCGAAAGCGGAACGTGCCAAGAAATCGCCAACGTATAAGGATCTCGACTTTATGGAACAGCATCCCAATGGCATCTTTCTCGAGGCGGAAACATATTCAGCGTTGATTAAAACTATACAAAGGGATTGCACTGTGCTGGAGTCGTTCAAGATTATGGACTATTCCCTGCTGTTGGGCGTGCATAATTTGGATATCGCACTAAAGGACAAACAAAGTCAGCTTCGGAAACCCATGAGAGCACCACTTGCTGAAGATTCCGACGATGAGCCCTTCGATGGTGCAGAGGGAGATGCCAAAGATCAGGGTGCTGCAACGGGTATCAGTAGGAACAAGTGAGTATTTATGGTGAAAGTGTTTTGAGTGCATTTAATGAAAGTGCTAATTAAGTGTGGCATACAGATCGGTGAATCGACAGCGTCTGGTGGCACATTCAACAGCCATGGAAAGTATTCAGGCGGAAAGTGAACCCATCGACGATGAGGAGGATGTCCCGTAAGTCTGAAAAAACTTTTCAACCACCTCTCAAACAAAGAACTGATGAATCTTGTTTCGATTTAGGCCTGGTGGCATTCCGGCTCGCAGTGAAAAAGGTGAAAGGTTATTGCTATACATCGGCATGATTGACATACTGCAATCGTATAGGCTTAAGAAGAAGCTGGAGCACACATTCAAGAGCATCATACACGATGGCGTAAGTTTAAACAGAGCTTAGTTTGAATTGAGATTGAGTTTGAGATTGATTTTCTTATAATCGTATAGGAGACCGTTTCGGTTTGTCGGCCCTCGTTCTATGCTCAAAGATTTCAAAACTTTATGGCTAAAACCGTATTCCGCAAGATACCATCGCGTAAGTCAGCTGGCTGTCTAGCAATTGGGCCAAGTTCACGTACTATACGGCATTTTTGTGCAAGTAAAAAGATTGAGCAACAAAAACCCAAAAACCAGCAACACGAAATGAAATGAACCGACTACTCCTTGACCATGTCAATGATGTTTTGACATTGGCGTCGTTTTCTTTTGTGCTGTAGCTGTGCCACACTCAAGTAGCTTTGAGATACATCCACACACACTCTAACAAACCCACACACACACACACACATACATTAATCAATAGGTATTTGTAAATTGCTAATTTCTTTGTCTCTCTTTTAATTCTGTTAATTATGCAGCAAAAATGCAATATAGTACACTTGCCCTTATGCGCTATCATTTCGGTAGACAGCTAACCAAAAACGAAAACTATAATATTTGTATATTTTTTTGGACGAAAAAACTTTATGTGTAATCCGTAATTGAAATTTGAATTTGTATTCTATGCCGAAACAATACCAAAAATCCAACAAAATGCTATTTTGTTCTGCTTTCTTTTGGATATACTATACTATTACTTTGATGCATTTACTTCACACTTGTGTACGCATAGTGGATCTCCCAGAGATCAAAGGAAATCACAGAAAATTTCGTACCTTGGTAACCAGCTATATAGGTAAACAAAACAAAAAAACAAAACTAAAACAAAAATAAAACAAAAACGTAACATTAACAATAATACTGTGAATAATGTAACTTATATGTGTATATTCACAAGTTTAAGTTTCCAATTAATATCAAAGCAATATAACTATTATTAAAACTTATTGAGTTGTATAAAATTTGGTTTATTTGATTTCTTATTACTGTTCAAAACTGCACTTGGTTGGACGCAAAAGCATGCATCGCGATCACACGTTAGTAGTGTTTCATCCTTTGTAATCCACAATAGTATCTTTCGCTTTGCTTTTGCTTTCCTCTTTATTTTGTTGTTATTAGTTCCCTACACTTAATGCCCTAACTTGTTGATATGCGTACTAACGGGTTTGCTATCATTTTTACAGCGCTTAAGCATTCGCCATCGAAGAGAAAAAGCCTCTCCAAGGCCATACAGCGTTCCATAGACAGCGAGAGCGAGACGACGCGACGTAAGTGCAGAAGATTCTTATCTAATCCTTACCCTATCTAATCCTTTGCCTTTACTGTTCAGCTGTTCATGCCTCGCACTCACACAGCAGCGGCAAAATACACCAGCCATCGAAGCCAGAGCCCACGACATCCGCTGGCACCTCAGAGCGTGAACGAGACAGAGATCGAGATAGGGATAGGGACAGGGACAGGGATCGTGATCGTGATCGGGCTAGCCAGAGCAATGCACCACCACCTGTGAGGCAACGTGCGTCCACCTCGGCTGCATCACTCATTGCAGCTGGCAGTAGTCTGAAGGCGCGTGTTCCCCCGCCAGTGCCACCACGTGGCTCGCCACGTCGCAGGGATACACAGGATAGTCGAGCGCACTCCACCACGCCAGGTATTGCAACGTATGATTATAATCCATCCACACAACAGACACAACAACAATACACCGCCACAGTCAGCACGAGCAATACGAACTTGCTCCAGTTGCCGGGCAATGAGGAAATGCCTCGCTTTGGGGATCGTAGATCGCCCAGCAATGTGCTTGATTGGTTGGAGCTGCATGATCTGTTCGATAGTGGTACTCCTCCTCCTCCGCCTCCACCAACTGTGACATTGCATCGCGGCGGCTCCGGCCGACGTCGGGAGTCCCTGCAATCCGCTTACTCTACGGCACGTTCCGACAGCACCCATAAAAGGCAACAGCATCAGCCACCGCGTCTGCTCAACCATGTGGACATCTTTCAGCGAAATAATAGCTTCATGGCACGCAGCGAACGCTCCTCGGTGGGCTCCATTGTCCGTGGTTTTCCGCCCATGCGAGCGGATAGCTATCGCACCGCCCGAACCTCGGTTAGTACGAGCACCCAAACAGGATCTCCCAGGAGAGCTAGACAACAGGTGCATCATCAACAGAAACGCAATCGATATCTAAATTGTGTAGATTTGGCATTGGCCGATGATGCCTGTGATGATCAGGAGGAGAACCTATTGCAGTCGGTGAGCACTTTTCTTGAGGTCAAGCGGGAGCTGGAAGGTGCCTATCGACGGCCAAGAGCATTGCCTGTACTGGAGGTGTCTCCGTCAGATGAACAAGTTCCTGAGCCGAAAATCGATTTGGCTGTGCCACAACGTCCAAAACGTGGCAAGCGACGTGCGCCGAATGCGGCACCTTCAACCATACCCGAGAGCACGGATACACAATCGAATTCTGCCACTGTCAAGGATTCGCGACGCAATAGTTGTGCTTAAACCTAACATTAATATTCATCCATTCTCTCAATCCTCAATCTCTGTCTTGACTTATCGCTCGCATTGTAATTGTATTTGTATTCTCTCATTGTATTGCTAGGCACAACTCCATCATGCAGTTCAACACCTCCCCCTGCCTTTGACGACATCTCCGAGGACAGCTCGAACAAGAATAGTACCTCCTCAATTGGACGACGATCGCACCATCACCATCATCATCACCAGCAGCAACAGCAACAGCAGCAACAGCAATCAGCCTATTATCAGCAACAGCCACAGTATTTGGAACGTAAAATGAATATTGGACCCGCCTATCGTGGCTCTTACAAGGAGGATATCGTTAGGTAAGTTAACTATATCCTTAACTACCAGCAAGAGCTATAATCAAGCTGGGTTCCCAGCGTCTCTGAGGTACATCTGGATACGTTTCTGGCGGTGGACACCTCATCGAGCAGTCATTATGGTTCGCGTGGGGGTCTGGCATGGACGCCACCGGCATCAGGTGAGGGCTCAACACCCACTTGGACAGAGGGCACACCCAGTTTTACGGACTCCAGTTCGAGTGGTGATCTCGGTAATTGGCACTTGTCATTTGTTTATGCATTATTCGCCTGTTTTGTTATGTTTTATGTACTATTTCAACTATATTCAATCACGCTTACAATCGTAGACAACTTCTCGCCCATCAACTCATCTAAAATCGATCGACACAAGCCGACCGTGGAAGATGCCATCAACTCTCTGTCCTCGGGAATGGTAAATATCACTCGTCCTGGCAATCTCTAGATCGACTCCCTCAACAGTAACAACAAACTCCCCACCAAAAAACACACACATATAGAAAACTCACCACGACAGTTTCACACATACATGTACATACCTCTAATACAACACGCTGTACTTTTTGTTATTGTTTTTGTATGCCTGTGTTTATCAATTGCACTCTGAATTTATTTACCAAACACAACAAACACATACACACACGCACACACATTTTTAATCTAAATCTTATTGCATCATTGTAGATCAACTAACATAGCATGTGATGATAATGGCGCTGAACAACAACATCAAAAAAGCACACACAAAACAACCACAACAACAACAACTACAACTACTTCTCGTTTACATGGTGCAGACAGATTTCGAGTAATAGAAAATATAACAGACATATACACATACATACATATTATAACGGCATTGCTTACGTGTTCAGGTACACATACATTGGATATATATATATACATATAGATATGTACATATTTGTGTACAAGTGCACTTGTATAGCTAGGTTTATAATCAAAACAACATAAAAGCGTCCTCGTAGAGAACATCCAAAAACCTTATATACACTTCTGCATCCAGAAAAACTTAACTACATTCGTATTATATATATATATATATATATATATATTACTATACAGGATACCAGATAAAAAACAAAAGATATCGTTCAAGAACTATATACAAAGAGAATAAAAATATATATACACTTACATATATATATATATATATTATACGAATACAATAAATTTATCTATTTGCATACAAAAAAAATTATATATAAAAAAGCAACGATAATTATAATTGATATTATATATATATATACCTACATACAAAACTTAAGATCAAAAATCGTTGAGAACATGCAATTTCCAGTTCCCGTTCCTTATCCCATATATAGTTCCATATAATAATGTGTAATAAAGGTTCGTTGATATTTGATGATAAATTAATGAATAATATCGAATTATACAATACCCTAAAATTTAATATTTAACATACATACACTAAAAAAAAAAAATTAAAAATGTTTTTTGCGATACTTTCGATCTCCGATATATCCACATACGTATTATTATATACCTATGTATAATCAGCAATCGCGATATTATAATATTGTTGTAAAATATTTACATTTATAGGACAGAAAAAAAGCAAAAAATTCTATGCATATTATTCATTTGTATTTATTATTATTAATGGTAATTGTAAACATGTTTAGGTTTAAACTGACGACACGCACTCAAGACAAAACAAAACTTTACGACGGGAATGACAAAAACCAGGAAAAAAAAGAGAGAGACGGACTCACGGACACCGGATAGGGCTACTAGGACTTGACTACTTAATAAACCAATACGAAATGAATTGATTATTTATTAATTAGTTGAATGTTATTTAACTTATATGCATTATTCTAAAGATTAACTGAAATCCAATTGTAATTACAATACAATAAATTAAATTGCAAGGTTGAAATTCCGGCTATGCTCGCTATCCTTCATCTTCATTTAAAAAATGCACATTTTTTCTAACTGTTTAAAACTAGTACAACTTTTGCAGATCCTTCAGCGATTGATTCAGAAACTGATTTGTCCAATCGTTCTCAGGGTTGTCCAAATGATTGTCGAAATCAATAACATCCCGCATGGCGCCGCGCTTCAACAACAGTGATACTCCCTCCAGCGTTTGTGCCGTCTGTAATAACGTATATTTGGCCTTGTTCCAGCGACTCGATTCACTCGTACAGCCGTACACGTGCAGTGCAGCTCGATTGTGCTCCAGCGACATCAGCTTATTGTCAACGATCGCAAAGCATGCGTTCTTGTTGTTCTCCGTTATCTTGTCGGCGATTTTTGCACCTGGCGCCTTCTCAATTTGATTGTCGTAAAAGTTCTCGGGTGCAGCGTAGTAGCCGGCTATAACCAATCCCTCATTTTCAGCATACGTATCAATCTGCAAACGGCACACGTTTATCATAATCTAGCACTTCTTGGCAAAATATCAATTATGTTAATGTTCACCTGATTTAGGGCTATTTCTGCCATGGGAGTGACATGCAGGCACTGATGAAAAAGTGGGATTGCATCTGTGATTTGGACTATAGAACCTTTTGGCTTCTTCTCTGCCAGCAGCAAGCCGTTGACAGCTTGATGTGGATATTTGGCCGCATGGAATATTATTTTAGTGTATGCGGTCTCGGAAAATTCATATTCACACATTTCAACTGATTATTTTGTAAATTTTCTTTAACGAAAAGTTGACTTGTAACTTTTGTAGAATCAATTAACTAGCAGTATGACCGTAAACAGTAAATACGTAAATGTACTAAAATTGACAATTTAGAAAATACTAAAACGTGACTTAACATAATAATCAACAGAAATGTTATGTTATCATGTATCAGCTGTAAGGTTCATTTAACATTTGGAAATTTAAAAAAAAAATGCATTTCATGCTCACTTTTGAAAATCATCATCGAGTCTTATATATTATGGAAAAACATAGCTAAAATATGTATAACATTTTATTTCTTAACTGTTCGTCTGCGTCCCGATCTTGTTGTTGTTTCCTATTTCTGTGTGCTTACGCTTATTATATTGTAACTAAAATATATATATATATTTATATATATATATATATGAATTATATGTATGTATGTATATGGAGGAGGTGCCAACGTAAAGCCAAATCCTGACAAAACAAAAAACAAAATACTACTGGTTGTCATTCAATATTGCTTTGATATCATCAGCATCCAGAGTCTCGTATTTAAGCAGTGCCTCTGCCAGTGCCTTGTGTTCCCTTGTATGTTTCTTCAGGATCGCCTTCGCACGCTCGTAACTATCGCTCAGGATTCGCTTGATTTCGGCATCCACAGCTTCAACAGTGTTGGGTCCTAGCGTTTCACCCGTGCCGAGACCCTTGGGAGACTCAATTGTACGAAGTCCAACCTTCTCCGACATACCCCAGTCCTTGACCATATGTGTGGCTATTGATGTCGCCTGTTTCAGATCACTGCTCGCGCCCGACGTGATTTTCTCTGCACCAAAGATGATCTCCTCGGCAGCACGACCGCCCATCATGGTGTCCATCATGGCGAGCAGTTGCGCCTTTGTGACATGATAGCGTTCCTTCTCTGGTATGTAAGCGGTGTGTCCCAACGATGGACCACGTGGCATAATCGTCACCTTGTGTAGAGGATGCGATTCCTTTGTGTAGAAGGCAACAATTGCGTGACCACCCTCATGGTATGCGGTTATTGTGTTGGCCTCCTCGTCGGGCAGACGCGCCTTGCGCTCTGGACCCATAAGTACTTTATCACGTGCGGTTTCCAAGTGCTTCATGTTTACAGTCTCAGCGCCATCAATGGCAGCTCTATTGAAGATTGGAAAACTTGAGTCAAAGCCAAATGAATCAATTGCGAAACTCACCTCAGTGCCGCCTGGTTGATCATATTCTCCAGGTCAGCGCCCGTAAATCCAGATGTGCCACGTGCCAGCAAATCCAAGTCCACGTCATCGTGCAGAATCTTTTCTAAATACAATGAGATAATTTCCTTGCGACCGGTAAAATCGGGCGTGGAGACAACAACCTCTACATCGAAGCGACCGGGACGCAGGAGAGCCTGATCCAAATCATCGCGACGATTCGTCGCACCCAAAACTATGACGCCAGCATTCTGATGGAAGCCATCCATTTCGGAGAGTAGCTGATTTATCGTCTGATTTGCATATGGATGGAGAACAGAGTTCGTGCGTTTGGCACCAACCGAATCGATCTCATCGATGAATATAACGCAGGGGGCACGTGCCTTAGCAGCCTCTGTAACAAAGATAAACACAATCAACATTCCATGCGACATTCAGGATATTCGCTCACTTACTGAATAAATCTCTCACACGTCTCGCACCCTGTCCAACGAGAACTTCATCGAACTCGGGACCGGCGGCATGGAAGAAGGGAACATTCGCCTCGCCAGCAACAGCACGGGCCAGCAGAGTTTTTCCAGTGCCAGGTGGACCTACGAGGAGGACACCCTTGGGCAGCTTGCCACCCAGATTCGAGAATTTGTCGGGGCTCTTGAGGAACTCGACGACTTCCTTAAGCTCCTGCTTGGCCTCGTCACAGCCCTTAACATCATCGAATGTAACATGTATTTCCTCCGGATCGACCTCGACCTGATTGCCCAGTTGTATGCTGCTGAAATTGATCAAGTGTTAGAAAGATGCACTTGTCCAGATGGGAGGCTTGAATACTCACCGGAATACCGATCCATTCGATGAGGTGAAGAAGCTTACGAAGATGCCAATAAAGACGACGATCACAATGAGTGTCTGGAAAATCTGCGTGATAATTACTGAGCATTATTCAAGACACTAAAGGTGCGAACAAACACATGGACACACAACGAAAGCACACCAACAAGTGAATCACAAACTACAAGGAATTCGGGTTGGAAGGTGTATTACTTAGCCTGCTGTTTACCTTTAGATACTTCATTGTTTTTCCCGACTTTTGTGAATCTTCTGCATTCGATGCAGCCAAATAGCCTTCGGCAAAGGCAATTTTCAAGTTCTCCTGCAGTTCAAAAACGTATTCCCTTAAGTAAACATTTGCGAACAGTGTATAAATGCAGCACTTACCGAGGTTTGAACGCTGCCCTGTTCACCAGTTTTGTTCAGCAATTTCTTAAGCTTGTCAGCCTGAATGTTAAACTCGCCATCGGGTCTATTTGGTGCACCCTGAAGCGCAGACTTCAGTCTGGTTGTCATTGTGGGATTACGTTTCTGCTCTGCCTCTATGGAACGATCCGTCTTGAAGTCACGCAACTGTTTCCTGCATAATAAATCATTGACGTCGTTCAGTTATATATATAATTAACGATTTGTTTACTTTACTCACAGCTGATGGGTCGATAACATTGGATTTAGCAGACCTCTCATCACAGTTGGATACATATTGCTGCAATTCAAAATGGGAATGGTGAAATTCAATGGAATGGTTTTTGTAATATGCTTTTTGGTTGAACCTACACTAATCCAATATTTTGGGTGGAGTTGAGCGAGACTTCAAACTTGTAATTTTGTTGTTGCTTGCCAAGAACACTTTGTGTTGTTGCTGGCTCCTCTAGTGTGACATGAACCTGACGCATTGAGGGCAGCATGCTTGTCACCCTGACCAGTACATCGTTCACCAGCTCCTTGTCCATAATGCCATTTAGTCTTGCCGCCCTCTCAACAATGCCCTGCAAATTGACGCCAGACTTGCTCAGCAGATTCTTAAAGTCCAGCACGAGGTCGTGGCGCTTTCCACAGTTCGTACTACTGCTGCTGGTGGTCGTGCTGCTGCTGCTGGTGTTGTTGTTTTTGCTGATGCTGGCATTGGAGGACTTTGATTTGTCGGCAAAGAAGCGTGGAACGCCGCCATTTGACGGCAGTTTAGTTCGCTTCACTGTATAATAGTGCGGATTTCGACTAAAATTACCCAGATAAAGGTACGGCTGTCATTGAAAATAAAGAACGTAATAAATGTCAGTGAAGTGAAACGAATGGGGCGCATCAAGTATGTTGTTGCTTGTTTGCCAGCACTTACCACCGAGTGTGTGTTGGCAGAAAACATTCTCAGAATATACAAAAATTTTATTAATTACAATAACAGGCTTTGATCGGGCGAGCGGACGACAAAAGTTTTTGACAGGCGAAAATGTCATAATCTTGTTGCGTCTGTGTTGCATCCCTGTTTGTTATGTTGAAGCCCTCGTATTGGGCCAGCCCGCCCAAGTCTTCAATTTCGAATACTGCAATTTAGTAAATTAATTTGTTGACACTTATTTGATTGTTAAATCAGTTGATACGTAGATGCTACTTTTTCACAAATTTGTCAATATTTAAATCTATATTGTATATATTTTACGGCTGTAATGGCTCAACCAAAATTTATTATGGTCACTTTGAATTCCGCAAGAATTAAATAATTGGAAAAATGAAAGAACAAACTGAAAGTATGTATTTGTAGAGTTATCATATCCAACTTGCTTAATTTTCAGTCTGTTTTTATTTAATTGTAAAACTTCATTATCAAAATTTGGCCATCGATATATAATGGTGTTTTTATCGAAATCGTGCGGCGCTTAAAATATGTTTTCAAAGCTAAATGTCGCTATGTAAAATGTAAAGTCAATGCATTGAAGCTGAAAACTTAAAACAACAAGATATTTTAAAGTTATTAATTTAATTAATAGAAGCTGTATAAATAAATCATTTGCCAAGAAAGATTTCAGATAAACCCTAAGAGTATGCAACAAAATAAATTAGTTTCTAGGTATAAGAGTAATATTGTTTAATAATCACAAGATGGCGTGATATATTTTAAATCGTCAAGCCAGCTTTGACAAAATACTCACAAGATGGCGTTTGCTTCGACGTTATATCGATAGCTTACGTGCTCATCGATACATTTAACAGTGCGCTAACAGTTTATACCGATAGCTCAGATAACTTATGTATCTGTATAACATTTAACTTCAACGGCCAAACGATCAGTCGAGTTTGAACTTCAACAGGTGTTAAAACGCACTCGTTACGAGAGAAGCGGTATTCCTACAACCGCACACGAGATATCGGTAACATAAGGAGCAAAAACGGCTTTGCTTAACTAACAAACTAAGCCAAAGTAAAATTTTAATTTAACATAAAACTATTGAAAACGTGACAAAATAATACTGGTTTAACAAATATTAAGCTCAAAAAATATTTATGTACAAACATTGTACACATTTAGTATATGCAGTGCTATAGATAAAACCTTCAGATTAAGTTTTGTGTTTGTTTTCGTTTGGTGGTTGTTAACGTTTCGTGTGTTTATTTTAGCGATCATATCAAAAACTCTTTGGATTACTTCGCTTCATTCGAGATAGAGAGAGAGAGCAACGTATTTTACGCCGCCAACAAGCGCACGGTAAGTGTTGTAGCTTTACAAAAACAATAGAAAATTTCTGGCGCATGATGCAAAATTGATGGCAAGTGCAGTTAGTATGTGTTCAAGCCAGACATTGAATTTGAATGAAAATTGAGGGATGAGATTTCGTCATAACCATATGTAAGTGTGACTGCAACAGCAACAGCAAGCGATCAGTGAACAGAGTTGATTCGTTCTCTCGCACGTGCTTTTCAAGTCCGAGTCTTGCTCGCTGTGTGGCTGCGTGTGTGTATGTGTGAGTGTAGCTGTAGTTGTTTGTCGTCTACCTACTACCTGTGGCTTCATTACCTGCCTTTTGCTGTGTGCCATATCTGAAAATTATAACAAAACACGAATAACACACACACACACACAGTCAGTGTGTGTGTGTGTGTATGTCTGTGTATTAAATGACATATAAATTTTCAGCTTAAGTTAGCATTATCTAAAAAAACATTTGCCGTTTTTTGTTTTTTTTTTTTGTAGTACTGTCCCAGTTCTCTCTCCACTGCAATTTTTACAGCTTTATCAGCTCAGACCAGTCCGAGAGACAGCCCAACTCTAACCTCACAGATACTTTCAGACACTCACACACACACAGACATACTTGTGCACTTCGTGATGCAGCTAAAAGTGCAGCAGCCGCTTTTTATTATTCCAGGCGGGGTTTTCGTAGATATTTAGTTGGATAAACAAAAAGCGCGCAATATTTTCGAATCAACAAATTTGTCGAACAGTTAGCGAAATGAAAAGCTTTTCGGAAACCATACGAAGCTTGTGTTCCCTTACAAATGTTTTATACTAGACAGAGCATTAAAACGTTGTTCATGAAAATCGGATAGAAGTATTGATAAATCCATAGAATATATAATGCTAACCAATACGGTTTATTTTTAATATTTTTAGCAAATCGCATTTGTTACTAATTGAATTCGAACACAAAAATCCCCAGAAATAATTAAATCGCAAATTAAATCAATCATTATTAAGATGTGATGTGATGTTATATCAAAGCAATAATTATTCGCACATTTGAATAGTCTGTTTTAATTTGTCTACTAATTGCAATTATTAACTTTTATTGACTGTTTGTAAACAGCTTTTGTGTGCTTAATATCGAAGCTGTTTTACCCGCCCATAAAGGGTATGCAAACGCAAGATTACACCTGTATGTGTGCGGTTTTCTTTACGTGTGTCCGTGCGTGTGTGTGTTTATTCCATTACTCTTTCTACTTTTGAGTACTACAGCGGTGCGAGTGCAGAGGAAATGGGCGAATAGGCGGAGAGGGGCAGAAAGAAGAAACCGGTAATGCATTCGACAAGAAGTCACCTTCGTGTATATAGTATAAACTCAACTCGTTCCAAGTGCGCAAACGAACCGAGATCGTGACAAAAGTCGAGTAGAAAAAAAAAAACAAAAACGTAAGTTCCCAACTGAGACTCCCTGGAACCCAAATTTTTGTTCGTTCACATTTCGCTGACATTTGCCGGGTGCGAAAATGTGACAGCAGCTGCCGCTGTTAAGTTATTATTATCAGGCCTGGCAATGCTATCTATCTTAACAGTGCATTCAGGTTCAAACTTAACGAACAGCGGGAAATCTGCAAGCTTAAAGAATGTTGACAGTCGATAAACTTTGATCAGTTAAAAAACCCCAAAAATGTATTTATACATTAACAATTCAAAACGAGTTTTATGGTAGATATTTCTATGCGCGTTTAGAAGCCTTTATCAATTTCATGGCTGATGAAATATATAACAAAACGAATACATATCCATATACCATATGCCCAAAAAATAATGGGTAATGGCTAAGAGATATGCATTTATGTGGCGTATAAGTGTGTATGTATTTTTTAGGAGGTGCGACATGATTACGTTAGCCAGCAAAATGTTGACAAAAAACTAGGTGTGCTGCAATTCCATGAAGAGAGAGAGAGGGGGGAAATGTGTACGACGAGTATTTATTTTTTTTCGATTTGCATACAAGTCAATTAGCTGGCACAGCAAGTCCTCGCTAAAAGTAACAACTAAGAAACAAATATCCAATTTATCCTACAAGAAGTTAAGAACTTTCCATCATCATGTATGGCCAGTGTTATGGCGACATTATCTTATCTGGCCATGTTGCCATAAGCCGACATACAGATAAAAAGATAAGATTTCATGTGTGTGTGTGTGTGTGTGTTTCGTGCTAATGAGGCCACAACACTCGGCTTTGACTCTCCCAACTCCAATGGAGCTGCTCAGGTGATTACAGCCGCTAATTGGTTAGAGATGTGCTATATACCCAATGCTACATATCATACATACATATTACAAACACCTCATAAAGAAGTTAAACAGCATACATTGCGGTTGAACTTACATTTGTGAACACTGTATTTTACTCAAACTTTATGAGCAGCTTAACAAATTCGTCAAAGTGCCAGACAAACATTTGGCAAAAATAAACAACAAAAACAAAAAAAAAACAGCTAAATGTTGTTCAACGAGCTTGGCACTCACAACACCAATTACAACAGCTTCAAATCACAACTGGCCGTAGTTTAATGTGTGTAGGCAAACTTGGTTAGAAACTTTAAGTGTTGGCACATGCGGCGTATGCGTAATGGCAATCAAATCAGTATGTACCCTCAACCAGTGGGCACAATAGGCGTATGCATATTAGAACACATTTCGAAAACAGATCACGACTATTGCAAATCAAATATATGTTAATTTCTAACCTAAAGCTCTGCCCATTAGGTATTCCAACGACTGTCAAGCTCATAATAGTTATTTTTAAAACTTTTTATGTGCCATTCAAAGAGTTTTTATTTTAATAGCTACTACTCTACATCTTCATTAAATATTTATAACGTGCTAGAATTTTCTTACAGTATTTCAGTTCAAAGGAATGTATTCTTTAAGTTTTTTGCAGACTTCAAATGGAATTTCTTTCGAAGAAATAAAGCTTTAAGTGTGTTTTTTAAAAACCTTATTTACAGAGTATTTGATAGTTGTAGTTTCAAAATTTGCGTATTGCTGTTAGTGAATTGGCGCATGACTGTCATACCAAGAAAGTTGCGATTCTTGAAATAAGTAAGTATGTTTTAAGTGATTTTGATGAGATGATGTCATAAAAAAAGTAATAAGCCAGATAACCTATTGCAGATAATCAGGCATCAACCATCAAAATGCATTTAAAAAAATATATATATATATATAAATAGTTTATTGGTCTAGTTGCGTAAGCAAATACGTATTTGTTTTATGCTTTGTGTAATTGAGCGTAAAATTTTATAGCCGCATTAATCGAGACGAGTACCCGAACCGATATATATGTATATACGTACTCAATAGTTGAGCACATGTTTAATGTAACATTTACCTTAACCCTGAGTTTAATCAATCAAGCTTGACTGCCAGAGAGAGCAATCGCAATCGACGGCAAAGTGATTAATGACTTTGATCTGCAATCGAGTAGCTTGTTTCTTGTTTGTTGTACTCGTTTTGTGCACACACGATGCTCTTGAGGCTGTGGCATCCACACTTGGACACCATTCTCCACTTTGGCAAACATCTCTGATCAAGGCAAGTGACAAAGTTAGTTTGAGGCAACGGCAACGACAACGACGTCATACAACTGCATGACGCAGTGTTGAAAGTATTTGCTGCTCGATAGTAGTAGAATGCTATTCTGACACCATAATTGAATTTCAATTGCAACGGCTCTTAACTTTCACTGCCCAACTGCCTATATATGTGTATGTATATGTATGCATGTGTAGGTTTCTACGCAGGGCAAATGCATTTTTCACTTTGACACCGTTTTTTTCTAAGCTGAATACCTCAAATTGTTTGCTTATAAAGTAAGGTTGTTAAGAATGTGTTTTGTACTTAGTATTCGATACTTTACTTAACATTTGTTTAACGATCATTATCTAATAGATATTTTAATGGATTATAGCTAAGTACTTTAACATTAACTAATTCATACATATTCTTTTAATGAAGTTGGATTTCAGTATATAGTACTTACTTATATTTAGATAAGTTTAAGTATCAGTAGCTGAGATTTTTTAAACCGTTAACCTTTAATAAGTTTAACGATCAATTGCTCAAAGATTTTCAAGCTTACCACCTTCACACTAGCTCAACGATCATCTACCAACTATAAAGATATAAGCCGACTTACTACAACTGGATTGTTTGAAAACAGTTGCTCAAGTTGAATTGTTATATCTTAATCGCATTTATTTATATAGTATGTGGAACTACTTTCACGTCACAGCTCATGATAAATGCATATAAACTAATATGTTTTATTTGATGTGGTCGCAATCATAAATAACGTGAACAGAAATGCGCTTATGGCCATAATACACATTCGGCGGCATTCAATCGGCTTTTCCATATGACTATCTCTCTGTGTGTTGTATATCTTGGCTGTATGGCTAATGAAATGCAACGATTTTGATTCAGACGCAGCCCAAAATGAGTCAGTTTGAAAGAGGTGGAGTTGTTTGTGGGTTAAGGGGGGAGAAGTTACGTGAACCGATGGCCGTTGGCAGAAGCAGAGACAGAGTAATACGTGAGGCGTACGTTTGGTACCAAAAGGAATGTGGACGTGGCCAACAACTGGTGTGTGTGTGTGTTTGTTGGCTTCAACTCGCAGTTTGTTGTTCTGTCTTTGAGCTTGAGTTGTTGTTGCTGTTGTGGCGCACGCCTGCGCTTGCCACAAACAAAATGACATTTAAGATTCCATTTCTGCACTTAATTAATTCAGAGTTCGAGTCGAGTCTTTTGCTTTGTACACGGCATTCAACTTCACAGCATGCCAATGCTAATATGTTAACCAACTCAAACTCATTGTAAGGGCAGGGTCCACAAAGAAACACATACATACATATAGACAGACGTACATACAGCTTACACGCCTATAAAACGAATTTGAATTTCATGACCGTTTCGCTGATAATGGCTGCAATTTGACAGCCCAACATTTTAATGCTAGTGACTTGAGTTTAAACATTTTAATATTGTTTTTCTGCTGCCATCAATAGGCAGTCTCATAAATACTTCGAGTGCAATGTGCGAGTATTAGCACTTTGACAACCCTGCTTAAGCCCCCTCCGACTTGTACGCCATCGTATTTTAACTACGTGCTGACAGCCAAGCCTCGACTGCCTCGGTTTGCGTCTTTCTGTCGCACACATGCCTAGCAACAAAGAACAAAAGGAAACAGCTAGTAGGTGACAACCCTGGCAACTGGCAACTGGCAACCCTGACTGCAACTAAGTGCAAAGTTGAATATGTGTCATGAAGCGCAAAGTCGCACTCGGTTGTGGAAAAAACCAGGTTTATGCAAACAATAAAAACTATCTGTGTATTGGGAGAGAGAGAGAAGAATAACTTGACAATATGCCCCCCCAGGGCGGGGGCACAAAAGGCAGAAAATATAATGTTCAAAAGCACACGTTAATTAAGTTTGAGCTGTAGCCGGTTTTATTTTTGTGTTGCACCTTTAATTTATGCTCTGCTTCCTGTCTTGCAAACGATGCGTATACATACTGCGTATAATTAAAACAAAGCACAATCATGCACATACTTAATATGGAAGGAAGCGTCAATAAATTGTGCACAAGAATCACTTAACTCTTTATGTAACTACAAAGAAAAAAAACCCAAAAAAAGCACCCGTGCTGACCGCAGAACGAGTAAAAGGGTAAGCTTCTTGTTGGCTGCTTTCTCCGTTCAGATAACACACACCAAAAGTAATGCACTTTATCAGCACAAAAGGTGTATTTCACAGCAGCAAAATGCTGGGCAATTGAAATTTTAAGCTCGATTAATCACATTGTGAACGTTGTCTACCATTTTTACTGTCTACTCAGTGTTCCAGACCCAGCAAGACCAGGGATCATTTAACGATAAGCAAAGCCCCCCCTTCAACAGAATGTTGACAGCTGCCATTGGCTGTCTGAACAAATAAACATATATACTGTATAATGTGTGTATATATATATATTTACAATTGCGCGTTGTCAGCAAATACAGCTAGGAGAAAAAATGTATAATGTAATCTTCTCTTTCTGCTCAAACAAAGGTATTGCAACAAAATGATATTGGGCAACCCTTTAATCCCTATAAAGAAGATGTGCGAACATAATGTAATTCTTAACCACAGTTGGGCTGACCCAAAAAAACCAAGAATTTATGGTTTAAGCCCTTTAAAACCAATTACGAAGCTTAATCGAAAACGTATTCGTTTGGCTTTTGTATTTGTTTATTACCTTAAGCCAAGAATGCTTGACAATGAAATATGCCAAAATACACGTATTGCTAAATTTTATAGTGTTTATTAATTTTTGAATTGTTGCCTTTTTACTTTTTTGAATTGCTTTCGCATTAGCAGTTACTAAAAATAACTTATTTTTTGCAACATTTGCAATTTGAAATAAAGAAAAAAAAATCATATTAAGTTTTAAGTTTAATTTTAAGTTTGTTGAGAAACTAAAGTTTTTTGATATTAAATTATATATTTATCTTAAATTTATTACTATTATTATATACAAAACATTTTTATAATAAATTTGCGACAAGAAACTTCAAAAAAACTTGTCGCTAAAACATATATTTCCACATCATCTGATGATTATAATTGTTGTTTATATAATAATTTGGTTGAGCAAGCAAAATAACATTTTATTATTATTCTATGATGTTGCAAAAACAAACACGTGCTGTGATTATTGTTAAGTCGATTCTTCATTATCTTTGCTTAGCACATTTACCAACTCGTTGCTAGGAATATGCCATATGCCATTTCAAAGAAATCCGATTTCGAAGCTCTTTTTTATGGTGCTTTTTTGAAATTCAGCACATGACCGCTAATCAACTTTGTCATCATCATCCAAACAGCTCAGCACTCAGCACAGTGGTAAGCAACAATAATAACTCCATTCCGTACATGACATAGTACTACTGTAAACACTAAAGTTCAACATTTTACAGTCGGTTTTTTTTAAATTTTTGGCCAGTTTACTATGTGCAAAAGTGTAAACTCAAATTATTTTTACCAAGAATTTTAAAACTCGAAAAAAAACCGCACACACAAAATATCATCTGTCTTTTGAAAAGACTGGCTTTTGGCCACAACAGCAGCTGCTTCGCAAAGAGCTAACTTTGGCTACTGCGTTGACCGTCTGCCAAGTTTCAAGTCGCAATTTCCAGCCACAAAAACCAGTCTGGGACACATCTCTAAAAGCCGCGTAGTTGCTGTTGTAGTTGTTGTTCAACAGTTTCCCCCTTTTATTTTTTGTAGCTTCTTCGCTCTCTCTCTCTCGCTGGGGCACTCGTCATGTGTGTGTGTGTGCGTGTTTATGTGTGTGGTCAAATGTCGGCATTTTTTTTTTATGTGCACGCCTTGAGCAATATTTCCATTGTATGATTTTGTTGTCGTTTTACGCTTCTGTAGCTCTCGAATCAAATATTCGAGCTGAAAACTTAACGTTGCAGAAATGATGACAAGCGTAGTTGAAATAGCTACAGTGATGCCTGGCAATAGACGAAACGAGATCAGTTTTGTATTATTCTTACTTTCATGCAAAGCCAACAAAACATTCTGGCAATGAGCCCACTGGCATAACAAACAATTCATTATATATATGTATATATATTACGCTGTCTGGGGGCTGCTAATGAACTGTCAATAACCAAGATTAAGTCGTGATCAAGGTGCGCCTCAAACCTGATAGCTAAACGCGCAACAAACTCTCTGAGCGAAATAGTAAATCGAAAAAGAACTCTCATTTTATTACTACAACCCCCGTTTTAATAGCTTTATTTTATTTTGTTGCTTGCGGAATTACTTCCGCTGCAATTCTGTACGATCTTAAAGAAAGAAAAAACAAAGCAACAACAGCAGTTTGCTTTGCTTTATATAGTATACATATATATATATATATATTTCTACCTACCTGCATTCTTAAAACAGATGTCGGTGAATGGATTCACATTTCACTTCCTGTTTTAAAAAGCAAAATACACAACGTTCGAGCATATTCCGGCTATTTTAAACGAGACAGCTCAATCGAACACCCACATGCCCGTACATGTGTGTGTGTCTGTGTGCGTTGCTTTGGGTATTTAGTGAGTTCATATGCCAAAAAATGTGAAATCTTAAGCCACTGTCAAGGCAAAACTACCTGAACCCGAAGCTGTCTGCCTTTCTGGCCTATCCTCGCTAAAACGGTCAACGTTTTCAGTTTGAGTCACCTTGTGGCACAGCTCATAGTTCGTTCGAGGAACTGTTACCAATACTTTTCTACTCCAAAATCTTGTCATAACATTGTTTGCTTAAATGGCGCACCCAATATTCAGTTGTCAACCGACTGCGCTCCAAAAAATACCAACAAAGAGTAAAGAAATTGATTGTTGATAACTTTCATTTGGGGCAGCTGCTGTTGCTGTTGCTGTTGCTGTTGCTGTTGCTGTTGCTGCGGCTAATGCTCCACATGCAGCCGCCAGATGACAGTTTTTGTTTGTAACATGAAACTCAGTCGAATGCGGGCGACGCCACATGGGGAAAGAAATAAAGTCTGTGGGTCAGTCTGTTGACAATAATCCATGCTGACTTTGCCTAAGTATCGATTCAGTAAATAAATAACTAAAAACTCAAAACGCATCGAACAAAAAGAAATGCATATTTGATTCTGTTTTACCTACCACGAACAAAGCGTAGTTTTGTCAGCAACTTTCGACACACGATACTTTTTCGGCTAGACTGATTTATGGCATATATATCGACGATTCTGGTGCATGAAATAAGCTGTTTGTCTCTAATCTCTTAGACTTCCTGCTCGTATCATAGCTGTCCGCCCTTTGTGGGAAATGGACGCTTTTCATCTATAAATCATTTAAAAGAGTTCAAGCTGTGCTTAAACCGCACCTTAACTTAAGTAAGCTATAAAAGAAAACAGTTTTATAGGGCCCAAAAGATTATTACTGATAATAAAGACAGAAAAAAACTGCTGGAAAAGTTGTTGAGAATATTGATATCGATGCATGTTCATCTGTGGAACACCCAAAAGCTGCCAATCAGAAAAAAGTATTGATAATCAGTATTATTCAAATCAAGTAGTACCAAAACTGATGTATCTCTAAGATATATAGATTATATCAACGCAGTTCAGTCAAAAGAAAGTTAAAATTAAAACCATGTTTGTATTTGAATTGAATTTGTTGAAGATTCTTTGTTTGTTTGTGTATTTAAATATTAACCGGCTAAAAGTTTTGAAAACAGCTCAAGTTAGTTAATATGCGCAACACAAAAAAGCACTCGGATCTAAATAATTATTTGTTTATAATACTCATATCAACCATCCACATAACTCGAAAGTAAACAAATAGAGACAGATAAGTAATGGAACAGAAGCAGCTCACTTGCACTTTGAGTAAGTTTAAGGTTAGGAGATATAGCGAGTAATTTCTAGCAACTAGCTACAGAGTATAATAAAGACAATCGCATATGATGATGAATTAGTTGAGTCATGATTTCCGACTGGAAACTGAGTGATTTGCATACATGTACAAGTATGGCCAGTGTCAGTACCGGTTTTTCTATATATTTTCTAAACTTGAACAAACACCCAACAACAACAACAACAGCAGCAACAACAACAGCAACAACAAACATAAACATCAACTTCATTGCAATAGCAAATGGAATTAATTATGGTATCGTGTCGACGTGTACGGCGCCTATGATCACCACCACCATCAGCTTGCTCTCTAGCTCCAGCAAGCTTGAATGCTTTGGCGACAATGCGAGGCAGGCGAAGACGTAGGCCAAGTTGTAGTGAAGCCGCTAACCAAATAGAAGTTCAAAGCAAGCTTCGTGACTCGACCAAATGCTGGCATTAGGCCCGAAATGCACTTGCAGAAAACGGGGCTCTAGATTAATTTGAATAAAAATGTAAACAAAAAATAAAACACATATTTGTTTTAGTTTAAAATCTTGAATCTTTTACAGCTAATCATCCTGAATATGTTTATGTTTTGTACTTGGTTTTGCTGAGTGTAAGACCTAAAAACCTAAACACGTTTAATGCCGGTACAAAGAGCAGTTTTCCCTCCATCGCAATATGGGGGAAACCTCTGCGCGCGCTTTGGCCAGCAGGCAGGCAATGTATCTGTGGCTTTGAATGCATCTGTGACTTTAACTGCATATTCACATATGTGTGGGTGTGTGTGTGCTGTCAGCCTGCGGCTTAAAAGTTGCAGCTAGTGGGGCGTGTTGTTGTTTGCCTGCATTCAAGTTGACACCCACGCAAATTGTGGCAGACAACTGAGAGCCGGGACTATAAGACCAAATAGCGATTTTATGGATACACGATAAGCATCTACACAACCAAGAGAGAGAGAGAGAAACGTGTGTGTGTGTGTGTGTGTCTAATTAAACGTCTTATACGTATGCATGTATCTATCTATCTATATTATAAACCACTCGATATGGACACACAGTATAGATAAATGCCATTTTTTATTGGCGCCGCGAGCAATTTTAACTGCGCATTTGCAAACAATTCTAGATACATATATTTTTTTTTGTATCTGCCCTACTGAACAGCAAATTGAACTTAAGCGCAGTTTGTTTACCACATTGCCCGACATTGATTATTTATTTTGTGCCCAAAACTGAAACATAATGAAATCAATGCAAACCGAGACAATTCCATTGGGAAGTGGTATCATATAGCAAAAGAGCGAGAATGAGCACATGGAACCCGATCAGAGCTTGAGTTGAATACTATTCGTCACATGAAGCAATATTTATGCATAGTTATTCATATGCTTATTATGGGCTTTGGTCTGCGTGCGAGGCGCCTTCTCTTTGCTATATGAGACACTTTAGGCACTTTAATCGAATACAACTAGTTTGTGCTTTAAATACTTGTTAATTTGAACACGTCGCGACACAATATTGTAAGTATTTTAAGTTGTTTGCCCTTTTCGCTTAACTTATCACTCAAAACTACTATTCGCGTCTTATATAATGTACACTATTGGCGCGTAAACAGGAAACACAAATAAATGCACGAGTACTGCCCAGAATTGTAACTACCAATAAACATACATACAACATATAGTACACTCTGATCTATTAAACGTGTTGCATTTATAACATAACTTGTTTGTTTATTAATAACACTCTGCACTTCATGTTTATGTCCCAATGTCGTTGCACTGTTTTTAAATCGATTCTTGGGGGGTTTTTCATTCAAAATTCGCACTAAAAAAACATTTGCATTCAAAGTGCTCATTGCAAAACCCGAAAAAAAGAAAGTAATTGTTTGTGTTTTGCCAAATTCTGACTAACTTATTGCAAATATCCAAACAGCTGATAAGCAAACAGTGCCAGGTAAAAGTGTTCGCATTGAAAATCCCCCTCAAGTTGTATGAAATAAGCATTCAAAATTGAAGCCCATGATGTCAAAGACGCTAATTGTGTGTATAAACAGAAAACAAGCTAGTCCCAAGTCCCCTTATTTAACAATGTTATATGGTTAATGAAAATCGCGTTGCACGTCAGCAGCTTTATTCGAAAGCATACATTAAAAATCACCTTCCGTGGCTGCAAAACGGATCCGGTATATATAATATAATACTCATTGCATTTCCAGCAAAAAGGGAACTTATATCGTTTATTGTTGATTAAATAAACGTATTTTGTTCATTCTTATCTGCAGCGTACGCACAGATAAGATAAGTCAAGTAATCATTTTAACGTAGTGAAAAGTTTCACAAGTATTTTATGTGAAGCTACGAGCAGTCGCGAAGTTTCGACTGGTGCCAGAGAGAAAATAAAGAAAACAACTGTGATTGATGTAAAATAAATGAATATATACCATACCTTTTCCCCCGTTCAAGATGTTGATTAAAGTTATTTTCATTTCATTACAGTTTGCGATCATTTAAAATGGGTCGCCCGCCAAGACTGGTGTTACTGCTGGTCGTCTCACTGTGTGTGTTCCACGTGAGTCACTCCATTGTATTGCCCGATGAGCCACTGAGCAATGAGCTGTTCTCCGAGGAGGAGCTCGATGACAAAAAGGCAGGCATTAAGATATCGACGCCCAAGGTTAAGGATGTGCCTGTGGACACAACCACAAAGAGTGCCAAAAAGCCCGAGAGTAAAACTACAAAGCAACCGGTTAGCGAAGAGACCCTCAAGGATCTGCTGGAGGCAGCCAAGCATAGTGTTGCCCTAGCTGAGGATCCGCGTTTCAATAAAATGCTGCCCGATCGTTTGAAGGTGGAGAACGGCACAAGCAGCAAGAATATCACTGAAGAGAACTACGAGTACGATGATAACTACGATTTCGATATGTACAGCTATGATAGCTCCGAGTCAGAGCAGGACGATGATGTTGATGTCAAGGAAACGACCAGTGTGCGTCCCAAGAAGAACAAACCCACGAAGACAGCAGCACCCAAGCTGAAACCCATTGAGGAGAGTAGCTCAGCCAAGCCAAAGGTACGAAAGTTATTATTATACAGTTCGATAATCCTTAATCAGTTGGAAAAATCTTTACAGGCCAAGAGCGATAAGAACGATAAGATCGATGCCAAGCAGAATAACATTGATAGCGACTCCAACTATGAGGAGTACGAAGACGATGATGAGGATGATGATGAAGAGGACGAGTAAGTCATAAACAAAGCAATTTTATTTTTTCACTTTTCATATATTTTCATATACTAAGTATGTATTTCGAAATCATTGTCTGTTCAACTTAACTAAGGTCAGTGAGTGAATAAACCTTTAACGTAAATCTTTCTTTATGAGCACGATAATCAAAGTCCGTCTGTCTAGCTATCTGTAGTTATAACACTTCTGACTCAGACTGCCTATAACTAACCTTGTATATCTCTGTTCTGGTAAAAAGATCAAAATTCGATAAAAGACATTAAAGTACGCTGTTTTCTGGAAATTATTGTATACCTCTTTTTGTACACTTGTTTTCAAACCGTTATCTTTTAAGAAATGATATGTCATTATTTCATTTTTTAAAAATATATGTTGATTCATTTACAAATTCAATTAATTTCAAGATAAAGAAGTCAAGTTCCTTTAAATAATACTAACAAATTAACTTATAGCGCCGATGATGATGAGCCAGGAAAGCTAACAGATGATGAGCAGGTGGTCTTTAGCGAGAATGTGCCTTGCCCCAGATATTGTTCCTGCGCGCGGAACATCAACAGCTACTTGGTGGCAACCTGCAGCAGGTTTGTAGAAAACCTTTCTTCAAGTACATTCAATCGAAGATTTCCCTTTCTTCAGACTGGATCCGGGTACACAGAAGTTTGGTTCGGACATCACCGATTTGGTGGTTACAAATGTTGGACCCAAGTATCCCATTTTGCTGGGTCCCAAGTTCTTCCAGCTGTTGGGCTTGAAGTATGTTGCGTCCATCAAAATTGCCAATTGCACCATTGAGTATATTCACCCAGAGGCTTTCCATGGTTTGGATGAGCTCTATTCCCTAAATATGACTAGTGTTGGCCTGGCCATCTTTAATCCAGATACATTTGTGTTGAACAAGAAGCTGCGCATGTTGACCATATCTGGAAATGACCTGAGCGGTATGTCCACCCTCCATTACTTGCTGAAGGTATGTTAAGAGTCACCCTCCAAGAAATGTTTCTTTATTCAATACAATACAATTTTGCCTAACAGTCTTCCAGCATTGAGGAATTGGACTTTTCGCGCAACAACCTTATGGAATTGAACCCCAGTGCATTCTCCAAACTCACCAACATTGTGTACATTAATCTGTCACAGAACAGCTTGCAGAAGATACCCGAGAAGGTGTTCGAAAGGGTTGAGACTATTGAGGAATTGGATCTGTCCTACAACTCTCTTAAGGAGCTGCCTGCTAACGTTTTCAGTGGCACAGCTCTGTCGATTCTTCATCTTAAGTTCAATACCTTCAATGGGGATTTGCACTTTGGTGTGAAGGAGCTCCAACAATTGGATTTGAGCTTCAATTCCATTACTCATGTGCATCACAGCATGTTCGATAAGATGCCCGGCTTGACGAATCTGAATCTTAAGGGTAATGGCATCAAGAAAATTCAACCAGATTCATTCCTAACGTTGAAGAGCCTGCGTCACATTGATCTGTCCATGAATCAGCTGGACCAGGTGTCTAGGATGCTGTTCTTCAAGAACTCTGAGTTGGATGTCATCCGTCTGAATGATAATCCCCGCTTGAGCGAGTTGCCTACCGATGGTTTCATCAGCTACAATGGCTACTTTACCGTCTACTATTTGGATCTTTCCAACTGTGCCGTGGGTGCTCTGGGACACAAGACCTTCTCGACAATGCCGCACTTGACCACACTGAAACTGGCCTGGAACAATATTAACAACTTGCCACGCGATACTTTCGTTAACCTTACCAAGCTCATCGATTTGGATTTGAGTAACAATCTGATGACCAAGCTGGATGAGCTCGTCTTTTTAAATAACAATGAGTTGACCAAATTGAATCTGGCTGGTAATCCCATTACCAAACTATCCGTGCGTCTCCTCATGCCACTTCGCCAGCTGAGATCCCTGGATGTGAATGATTGCGAACTGACCTCCCTGCTGACGGATCTTGAATTTGGCGGATATTATAAGTTCTTTGAGACTCTGCGTTTCTTCAATGCCTCTGGCAATCTGATTGAGTTTATCTCCGACTCAGATATTAAGAGCTTTAAGAATCTGCGCTCCTTGGACCTCGCCCATAATCCACTCAGGTGCGAAGAGGACTTCCAGAAGTTCATCAACTATGTCTCACTGCACACACAGACAATGGCCAAAAAGATGCCGCTGCTGGCCAATCTGGAGTTGGATGTGACATCACTGATTGAGATTGAGACACAGGCTGGTTGGGCTCAACTGGCTCAGGAGGTTTGCAAGCACAATAGCTCCATGAGCGACGAGGAGGAAAGTCTCGAGAAGCGCATTGAGGACAGCGAGAAGAAACTGGACGATGATGAGAAGAAGCTGTTGAGTGTTTTGGACAAGAGTGTGCTCGACAAGACCAAGTTGAAAAACATGGAGAAGATCATGAAGGGCTCGGATAGCAAGGATGACGATTCCAAGGATGAGATCTCGGACAGTGTCGAGGAGGTCCTGAACAATGGTGGCGAGCAGAAGGAAGACAAAGACAACGAATACGATGATGAAGACAATGATAGCGAGTACGATGATAGCGATGATGATGACGACGACGATGATGACCAACAGGCAGAAAAGAAGAAGAAGGACGAGAAGGTTAAGACAGAGAATGCATTTAAGAAATACATCGAAACCGAACTCAAGCCCAAGATCAAGAATCACGGCCTGAAGGTGGAGGAAGTCGATATGTCCAAGGAGACTAAGGATAAATTCTTGCTAGGTAAGGTCTTAATGATTTCTAATTATTTCTTTCGGTATTTCTAACAAATTGATTCTTTCACAGATAAGTTGGGAGTCGACAGCGACGAATTGAACAGCGATGAGGAGGAGATCATTATTGAACGTGGTCACATTTACTACGACAGTGCCAACTATATCATACCAAGCATCATTGTTGTCAGCTGCTTGGTTGTGATTCTTTTGGGCCTGGCTAAGATGGTGGCAATGGTATTGCGTAAGCGTGGCGAACGCTATCGCATGGCAATAATGCAATCGAAGAACTCCTTTGTGTATCAGAAACTCAGCGAGGATATTGTTAAGCCGACCGTTAGCAAGGAAGCAAAACAACCAAAGGTGCATCGATATGCGCCCATCAATCAGGTCTAAGTCCCTACCGCAACTCCGTGGGACGTCATCGGAGATGCGGAGCGCGGGGAGTCGAGTGTGTGTTGCGCTGTTTTCTTAATTTATAAGTTAATTGATAGTTGAAAAAACACGTGGAAATTGCAAGAAACAAAAACAAAAAACAAAACAACATAAAAACATAAAAACAAAATACATAATCCCGGTTTGGCTGGATTTCAAAACCCAACACGAGTCAAGATTAACCGAGCGCGTGCAAAAAGTATTAGCAAACAAACTGAAAGAAAATACTGAACGAAAGAATAACAAAAACTCCCTTCAAACAACTCCCTCCACATAAATGAACTATCTAGCTATCAATATAGCAAATAGTTGTTGTTGTACTTAATTCGGTTGCAGCCACCGATGGCAAAAGGCAGAAAGTTGAGATCGCGAGCAATTACAATTAGCAACCGTTTCGGGAGCAACGGATTTACAACTGATTGAGTTCGCCGTATTATTTTTTTATTTTTTTGTGGTTTTTTACATTCGTTTTGGAAAAGTTTTGAAGATTTAGTGCCATTTTGCCGAAATTTATAATCTAGTAAAGTCACCGAAAGATAAAAACGAGAGATATCTTTATCTATATCTAAATATATATGTATACAAGTATTTTGTAAACACTGGCAATCAGTCATATTGCAACGGTTGGGCGAAGTAGATCTGAACCTGTCAGACTCCTTTAAAACAAAAAAATAACATTTGATTTCAAATCTGGGCAAGAAACTACGTTAAGTCTCTTTTTTATTATCCTACTATATTCTTTTCAATTCAATCAAGTAAAATGTTGGACTTTGAAACATATTCCGAAATCAATAAATTATTTTAACCAAATTGAACATAATCTTTATATTATTATAGAAATAAATCATATATACATATACATATGTGTAACGAAACTACAATAAAATATACTTATTTATGAATTGGTCTTGGGAAATTTGATCGAATTTAATCTGTTTATTGCCTACATTAAAGCATAAATACATTTACATTGGGCCATTAGTCTTCTTCAATAAAAATATATTTCTTTCAAGTAAACAAATAACTTGTTAGCAATATTGTTTTTCCTCACTTGGCTGAAAGTATGCTTCTTTTTTCACAGGGAAATTTAGACAATGCAGCAACCCATTGTGTGTCACTGCTGCGTGCACCAGCAAACTTAAAAGCTAACGCTAGACTCAGTTTTTGATACATAAAATATTTATGATTTTTTAATGTACAAGCGTTTCTACTTTTATTAAAATATTTACAGTCGATTAATATTTAATATCGATCATAGAAGAACTCCGAAAAGCTTTTTTCAACGCAGCCAACTTCATTAAAAATATCCGTTAGTTCGTTTTACATAAAGTTTAAGACGAAAATATAAGAGGTAAGCCTACATTTTTAAATATTAATAGGCCTGCATGGATTTCTCAAATAATTGGGAAAGATCATCGTGCGTTTGTGCACGTGGCGACATTTTTGTAATGCGCTCCTGGGGTAGAGTTCCCTTGACAAGCGCGGGAATATCGGCGTTGGTGAAGCCAAGCTCACGGAGGCCATTTTCAATGCCCGCCCGTTGCATATAGCCACGCACTGTGTCTGCCAAAAGGCGTCCCGCATCGGCGGCTTTTACTCCAGCAGCATCAGCGCCCAGTATAGAAGCGGCCTCCAAGTGCCGTTCGGGGCAAGCGGGTGCCGTGAATTCAAAGACAGCGGGTGCACTGATCACCACAGAGAGACCGTGTGGAATGAGCGCATGATCACCGGAGTAGCCCTTGGGTTTGTAATCACGAACGTTGCCCGAAATGGGATACGAAAGACCGTGACAGAGATGCACGCCGGCATTGCCAAAGCCCACACCGGCCATCGTCGAGGCAAGATGCATGTTAGAACGTGCCTTCAGATTATCTGGCTGATAGATAGCCTCAATAAAGTTCTTGCTTATGATGTGCAGAGCAAAGCGTGCCCAAACATCAGATATTGGGTTTCTGCCCTGATACGTTGGCCGCAGACTGGGATCAGCTGGAGCTGGGCCGCGTTCACGATAATCCACAGCCGTAAAGCTCTCCAACGCATGGCAAAAGACATCAAATCCAGCGAATGCCATTACACGCTCCGGCTGCGTCAACGTGTGCAAGGGATCCACAATGGCTGCAAATTAGAGTTGTTGAAAATCGCGCATAAATCACGTGAAACACCACTTACCCAAGGTTGGCTTTAGATATTTGCTTGATATGCCAGTTTTGGCATGCAAACGTTTATAATCGAAGATTGCAACACCTGTTGTCTCCGAGCCAGTTCCAGATGTGGTGGGCACGGCAATCAGTGGCTTCAACTTAACCGAAATCTACGAAAAGAACGGAACGTTTCATCAGGATTATTCTGTAAAACGTTGTGTATAACTTACCTCCTTGGCCTTGCCAATGGGCGCATTAACATAGTCAAGCAGCTCTGCCTCCCGATCGCTGCAGAACAGATTGGCCACTTTCGCCGTGTCCAAGGAGGAGCCACCGCCAATTGCCACAAAGGCATCAAACTCATTGCGACGCGCAAATTGTGCCGCATGCCAGAAACTTTCATCCGTGGGCTCCACGCGCGTCTCATCGTACACCTGATAGTTGATGCCATGCCGTGCCAACGAATCCAGAGCAATGCGCACCGATGGCAACTTGGCCACATTCTTATCAGTCACCAGACAGACATGTCTGGCACCCCAATTACGCAAATCAGCGCCAAGTTCGGCACTTACGCCGGGTCCAAAGCGCACAGTCGATGCAGACATCTATAAAAACATAAGAGATAACATTTGCTGGACTTTGGACTTCAGCCAAAATTTACTTCAAATGCATATTCCTTTGGACCCGTTTGCTTTGTGGCTGCCGATGCCGATCCATAGTTGTGCGAATGCGCTGGACACTTGCAGCTGTAAATGTAAAGTTAATTGACCAATAATAACTTTTATTTACATTTTACATACGAACTGCCAACGATTGTGTTTATCAAGTTCAAGACGTTTTTGCGCGACATTTCGAAGCTAAATACCAGTCAGCTGTGATCTCGTATACATACTGATTGGAGCTTTATCAGCTGCGGGGCTGGCCACTCTAAACGTTAAAAGAGATCGATTAATTGATCGATAGCTAATACGTTTTCTTTTGAAATTGCAGAAATCGAATATTATACACAATGTGTGACTACATTAAAGCATAAATACATTTACATTTGGCCATTAGTCTTCTTCAATAAAAATATATTTCTTGTAAGCAATATTGTTTTTCCTCAGTTGCCTGAAAGTATGCTTCTTTTTTCACTGGGAAATTTAGCCAATGCAGCAACCCATTGTGTGTCACTGCTGCGTGCACCAGCAAACTTAAAAGCTAACGCTAGACTCAGTTTTTGATACATAAAATATTTATGATTTTTTATTGCACAAGCGTTTCTACTTTTATTAAAATATTTACAGTCGATTAATATTTACAAAATTGATAAGTATCGATCATTGAAGAACTCCGAAAAGCTTTTTTCAACGCAGCCAACTTCATTAAAAATATCCGTTAGTTCGTTTTACATAAAGTTTAAGACGAAAATAAAAGAGGTAAGCCTAAATTTTTGAATATTAATAGGCCTGCATGGATTTCTCAAATAATTGGGAAAGATCATCTTGCGTTTGTGCACGTGGCGACATTTTTGTAATGCGCTCCTGGGGCAGAGTTCCCTTGACAAGCGCGGGAATATCGGCGTTGGTGAAGCCAAGCTCACGGAGGCCATTTTCAATGCCCGCCCGTTGCATATAGCCACGCACTGTGTCTGCCAAAAGGCGTCCCGCATCGGCGGCTTTTACTCCAGCAGCATCAGCGCCCAGTATAGAAGCGGCCTCCAAGTGCCGTTCGGGGCAAGCGGGTGCCGTGAATTCAAAGACAGCCGGTGCACTGATCACCACAGAGAGACCGTGTGGAATGAGCGCATGATCACCGGAGTAGCCCTTGGGTTTGTAATCACGAACGTTGCCCGAAATGGGATACGAAAGACCGTGACAGAGATGCACGCCGGCATTGCCAAAGCCCACACCGGCCATCGTCGAGGCAAGATGCATGTTAGAACGTGCCTTCAGATTATCTGGCTGATAGATAGCCTCAATAAAGTTCTTGCTTATGATGTGCAGAGCAAAGCGTGCCCAAACATCAGATATTGGGTTTCTGCCCTGATACGTTGGCCGCAGACTGGGATCAGCTGGAGCTGGGCCGCGTTCACGATAATCGACAGCTGTAAAACTCTCCAACGCATGACAAAAGACATCAAATCCAGCGAATGCCATTACACGCTCCGGCTGCGTCAACGTGTGCAAGGGATCCACAATGGCTGCAAATTAGAGTTGTTGAAAATCGCGCATAAATCACGTGAAACACCCGTTTGCTTTGTGGCTGCCGATGCCGATCCATAGTTGTGCGAATGCGCTGGACACTTGCAGCTGTAAATGTACAGTTAATTGACGAATAATAACTTTTATTTACATTTTACATACGAACTACCAACGATTGTGTTTATCAAGTTCAAGACGTTTTTGCGCGACATTTCGAAGCTAAATACCAGTCAGCTGTGATCTCGTATACATACTGATTGGAGCTTTATCAGCTGCGGGGCTGGCCACTCCAAACGTTAAAAGAGATCGATTAATTGATAACTAATACGTTTTCTTTTGAAATTGCAGAAATCGAATATTATACAAAATGTGTGACTACGAGCATGAATACTCTTTCACCTTTGATGAAAGCACTTTGGAGAACGAGCTCAGTTTTCGTACATATGACTGCGGATTTGAGAGCCTGTGGCAGCGGATTGGCGAGGAGCTGCGACAGGAGCAGGAAAACAATGAGCTCGATCAAATGTTCCAGGACAAACTAAGCCTGGACTCGTAGGATACGCATAAAGATTAACATATTTATTAGAATTACTTTTTGTTTTTATTGTATATGATTTATTAGCATTTTCGACAAATGCTTTTATATATATTGGTACAGTCATCGCAGGTACAGGATAAACAGTCCGATCGATCATTTTGTTAACAGTTTATAAGATATCCGTTACGAGTTCTAAGTTAAATGTTCTCGTTAGTCAAATATTGTACAGTCTATTTTTGTATGTAACACTAAGAAATACTCTCAATTGTATATATTTGCTTATTTATTAATGATATTTTCGTTTCGAAAGTGTTTTCCTTTTGCTTACGATCACGATCTGATATGTGGTAAATAGACACACTTTCCGATAATAAAACTATTGTAAATTATAACCTACAATTATCGAAAATTCCGCTTGTTTTCCATTTGCATTTACACACATATTGTCTTTAGTACAGATGTCACTGCCAAAAGTCGCACGCTGCCAAAAGAGAACAATCGTCATTTGATTAGAACAAACAATTGTTCAATGCCTAAATGTCTGTCCGCCCATATTTAACGCTAGATTTACAACTCAATTTACAACTCAACTGTTTGATCTTAGAACATAAAGAACTGTAAACGTTGTTGATAGCTTTTCCCAGCGACGACATTTACATAAACATAGTATGAGCTTTGGAGGCATAATAAAAAGGAACGCTCCGCCAGATCGGTCATCAGTTTACAGACGAATTTAGTTGAGTAAAGCTTTGATTTGACTATGAAGTGGTTCAATCTATTCCTGATATTTGGTGTCTTGGCCATGATTTGCAGCCTGGGTACTTTGACTGCTGGCGAACCTTTGCCGGGCCCCGAGCCCAAGGGACGTCCGCACACCACACGCCGTCCAAGGAGTGAGAACGATGAGGATCGTCGCTAGCAAACCCAAACCCAAACCCCAACACAAACACAAACCAATCCTATCCGATGCCACGGACAAAAACGCATTCGTGATGCACGCACAAAAACTATATTGGTGAGGGTTCAATGTTTTGGTACACAACAATTGCAATTTGTTGAAGTTTTACTTGTTTAACTGTTAAATAAATCGAGCAATCAATAAAAGTAGACGAGCTTTGTTTGTTTTCATTGGTTTATTCGTTAGTGTTTGTGTAATTCTAGAGTTAAATTGGTCTGCTTAAAAGTAAACATGACATATTATTGATACAATATATATGCTTTCAGGAAGGTTAATGCTGGATATCGGTTATAGTATACTTTTTCGATTAGACATTTAACATTTTGACTATTGCGGATTCAGAGTCTTAATTGATTTGGAAACAACACACAGATTAAATTACGTTTTCATTACACTTAAACTAACGACTATAGCGAGTTTTTACAAATACTGCACAAATACTGCAGTTTATTTAATTTATGGGTTTCATTTGCTTAGCTACGTAATAGAATTGTTGTTTTTGGTTACGCTTACAAAACAATGTTTTCAATTTGTCTAAATTGCAATTCGGGTTACACACAAATCAAAGAGATATTTCATTTGAAAAGCAAACCGTTGACACTTTCAATTTATTGCCACAGGCCCACAACAATTCGTGTTAATCATGTTTAGCGGCGAGTATTGTAATTAAATCAAGTTGAGTAAACGAATATACAATTAATTACGATTTAATTACGCTAATAAAGTTAAATTTGTTTATAGTTTTTAGTTTGGTTTAGGAGCCTCGACAGTTCTTGACTAAGATATCTGCTTTTGCTCTGCGGTTAATTAATTTAATTAATTAAATGGTTTTTGTTGCTTGCATAGAACAACCATACGAATACACACTATATATATATATATATATGTATTGAATTATTTAATTTGTGTAGTTTGCAATCTGATTTAATCAAATATTCATATAGTGTGTAAGTGTTTGTATCTCTTGTTGACATACTATATATATACTATATGTATCTGTTGAATGCACCAAAGTAAGTTTTAAGGTGGGTCTCGTAGTGATTATAGTAATTAAATCCAAATTTTGTTATGTCGACACTTAACTTATCACTTTTTGGGATTGTTAGCTCTCTCTCTCTCTCTCTCTGTGTGTTCACTGTGGCGAATCGGATGCGAGAGATATGCCACCCAGACTGCATGCACCCATGCTGCCGCTACTTGCCACACCGATGTCACTGATGCTCTTCACGCGTCGACTGTTCTGCTCGTACAGCAGATGACTGTCCAGGCCATGGGGGTCCAGGATGTTGGCCAGGGGCGGGGCGCTTACACGATGTCCAGCCGGACCGTAGTTGGAGCTGGCACCGGCTGGTGGTGGGGGTGGTGCACTGGTTGGTGGTGGCAGATAGTGATGGGAGGGCGGATGATGGTAATGTGAATGCGATTGCTGGGGACCTATGGTAGCGTATATTCCTCCGCCGCCCTCGCTGCTGCTGTACGATGGCGTTGGGGAGGTGGAGTTACCGAAGGAGCTGCGATCGCCGGCCCGATGGGATTTTGTGTTAAAGCGAAAGGCTTTTGACAGAGAGCTCTGCAAAAAAAGAAAACCCAATATTAGCAAAGTACAATTGAATTATTTTTAACTTTTACCCATTACCTGAGATCCTTTCCATGCCGAAATCTATTCAAACCCAGGAGCAGACGAAAAGTAGACAAAAAGAAAAAATTGCAAATTAGTTAAACATTCGTTTTACAATTGCAAACCGAACCCCGCTTTTGACCCACCCCAATCCAACCGAGCTGAGTGGATTTAGATTGAATTATTCAACACTTTGGCTGTGGAAACGATTTATCTTTGGATTTGTCGTGAAACTTCTGGTCTCCTCGTTGTATTTGATTAATATGTTAATTGGTAGTCAAAAGTCAAACAAAATATTGCTGGAACCCAAATAAAAGTTCGCAAATTTGTACAGTTTACATTTAATTTAATTGATTTCTTGCATATATATATATATAGATTTAGTTTATGACTTGTTTTTTAATTGTTGCATTTTACAAAATGCTTTTTTTATTATTGTTACTTACTTGCAATAACTACGTATTGTGAACGAGTATATGTATTTTTATATTTGCTTATGTAAATTTTCTTGGCATTTAATTATATGTGGTTTTTGTAATTTTAACGTTATAGCGTGCTTAAATCTACTAAATGTGCGCTTTACAACACTGATTAATAATACCGTTTGATTATAACGGTCAAGCACGCTACAGCGTTAAACGTCCGTTACGTAATTTAACCTAAATATAATTGGACTAGCTAATTTTAAATGTTTCCTTCAATATTTCATGCATTTCCTACATTTATACATTTATTTATATTGATTATATGCATAATCAAATATTTAAGCCTCGGTACGATAACGTATTATTTTGCGAATTAATTCTGAGATTCAATTTGTCTTCAAATCGCATGCCAAAAAAGTATAAAAAGAAATGATTCTTACATATTTAATATAGTATGTATTTGAATATGCTGGAGTTCAAGTATATTTAATACTATATTTCTCTAAGTGTAGAAAAGTTTGTTGTACTGTGTGCTCAAAGTACATTTGAGTATTGGATAAATGTCTGTCGAATATGTTTGTTTATTGTTGTTTGTGATAAATAAGAAACGCATATAATCTTTGATATTCTACACAAGTACTGAAAGCGATAAGATTAGTTTAAGGCATAGACACACACACACATAGATATAGATAGTTTAGAGACAGAGAGAGAGACAACAAAAGCTTCACGTCAAATCAGGCTAAGATAAATACAGAGGCGGAAACTTGTTTCAATTTTGACTTTTTCATTTTTCGCGTAGACAACCAATGTTTTTTGTTTTTAAAGTTATTATAAGTTTCAGTTGTGTGCAAGCGCTAGATACATTTAGATTTTATGGAATGGTATGATAGATATGGTATAGTATAGTTTAAGACTTACCCGCAGGCTGCCACTCGATCGCCGATCTGTTGTGGCATAGTGCTGTAGTCCGCCGGGTCCAGTTAGTGGCACTATGCCGCAACCGGAACGTATGCCTTGACCCAAAGTTGCTCTACACAACAAACATTGCAATACAACCGGATTGTTTTTTGTAGTTTAAGGTGTGTGTGTGTGTGTAAGTTGGTGTGTAATCATGTTTGTGCATGTTGACAAATTATGTTGCAAGTTGTTGGCACAAATGAGTAGTAGTAGTAGACACAAAACGGGGCAGGCAGAGACAGATAGAGACAGAAAGAGAGTTTGGCAGAGGCAGGCGGCAAGGCAAGCGCATACACACACACACATGTTTGTTGTTTGTAGTTTGTTGTTGTGTTGTATAATGCATTATTGTAAACAATCAAGACAAGGATAGCAACAACAAGCCGTTATACCAACATAAAAAAAAACATATATGGAAAGAAAGAAAGATCAAAAATTTATATGTATATATAGAAAGTAGAAAAGAAACGGGACAAAGACAAAAAACAAGTATGGTTAATCATATTGTGGAAATTTAGTGGTGTAATAGTACATTGTTATGCATAATTGACTACTTGTAGCGTAAACAACAAAAATCATACGTAGATGAGTTATGTGTGGGTCCCCATAATAAATACTACAATAAGTGAAATAAAACACTCATCAAAGTTTCGAGATAGACAAAAAACACTACATAAGATTAATAGACATACTGAGGTACTCAAAACATTATTTGAGTATTACTTACAATTGACATAGCATTGACTTAATAATGACTGGAGTAAAAAAATGAAAGAACTAACAAATATCAAATGTATCTCATTGCTGGCAACTGCAAGCGCACAAAAGTATGCAACATCGAGTGGAAGTAGACAAAAAAGCTAATGTGTATGGTAATACGTATACGTAAGTATGTATGTATTTGGTGAATGTACAATGTACGCATGTAGTTATGTCATAATGTAAATATGTTTATGGTTATCTTGTATGTATGTTTAGTTTGATGCATGTTTCTGTATCACAGTGGACGGCTGTCCACATTAGTTACAAAGGCTTTTCTCAGCCCAGTTTTGAGTTTAAAGTTTTGCTTAAAGAATGCTGTATTACGTATCTAAAGAATGCGCCATATGTTTCTAACTGTTACTGCTTATATTGTTTCTTGGCTATAGATATAAATACATATATGCATATAAAACTAGAAATGAAACGCATTTGCTACTTAAAAAGTTGTCTCTACCCAAAAAGATTGCTGGACCACTACACCTATAATATATTCACTATATCTGCTTTATCTTTTTCTTACTCTGCGAATGCAAATAACACCGATACAAACAATTAAACATATGGTTCGAATTATGCTACTATTTCGATATCTTTTGTGAACTTTTTTTCTTTGTGTGTTTTTGATTTAAATGCAAAAAGTTCCGTTGTGTTTTTTTTTTGTTTGTTTGTAATACTGATGTGTATAGAATAAATGCGGTCTTAAGAGCCCGATAAGTATTTTCTTTCAATCGATTATTATGTGGACATATCGATAACGCAAAGCTCTTTAGAATTCCGATATGTTGGTATTGTTTTTTTTTTTTATTTCACTATAATTTCACTCTCGATTTATGTTTATTTTTGATTTGATCGTCGTGGGGGAGTTTTTGGGGGTGGGTGTACACGATTCTACGAGTATTTCGATGCTTAAGCATAAATATCTATATTCTGTTTTGATGTGTATGTTTGCTTTTCGCTTGTCATCTTTTCTAGTTTATACTAAGTAGTACGAGTAGTAAGTATTAATTATGTTTTTTATGTTTCTTTTCGATATTTGATTAGCGCTGTGCTCCAATTATTGTTCTCTTCCTAGATTTACCAATCAGCTTAGCTAAAAAATACAATTGAATATATTGAAAATCGAGTTGAATCCCATCGAGTTACAATTACAAAATAATACGCCTATTGCGGATATATTTTTTCTTTGTTTTTTTTTGGATTTTTAAAGTACTTTTTTTATTTTTTGATTTGTGATTTAATGGCCCTGATTCAATTTGGCCAATTGCCGGGAGCTTTCCATTTGAAATTCTTCCATTTGACAGTAAATAATGTATCTGCATAGAAAATATATATATATATATATTTGTTGATATCGAGATATTCATGTTTATTTGGAAGAGAAAAAAGAAGAGAGAAAAATAACGGCACAAGCCAATTAGTGCGTTTTTGGACGGCATTTGAGACATGCTCTAAAACACGCACACCACAAACACACACACACACACCACACACATTTTAAATATATATGGTATGTTTGTATGTACACTATTTAACCTATGTATAGATAGATATATGAGTGAATATAATAAGCTAACACTAAACAGAGCGATAGATGATGGTTACATATGACAGCGCATGAATACGAATACGAATACAATTACGATTAATTTATAATTAGACAAGAATGGCACAGTCTTCATTCAACAACAACTACAACAAGCGTTGTTCGTATAATTCCATATTGAAATTATGTTGATTGTTCGAGCGCAGACCGAGAGCTTAACGTTCAGATGAGACATTTATGTATGCATATGTATGTATGTTTGGAGAAGATAGAGAGATATGCAAAGCAGATTTTGAACTCAGGAAAAGCTTTTTACACAAATTAGTGTTGAATGAGGTGATTAATGAAAGAAGCACAAACATATCTTAAGTTCTAATACTACCGCAATTTAAAATTTTTTGAACATTTTCTATACCTGCAAAATATTTTATATATATTTACGATAAAAATTTGAATGATTTGATACTTAAAACACATATTGCCAATATATATTTAACAGAACTAGTTGCAGATATTTTTTTTTGCTTTATTGAAACACTGGAAAACAGTTTTTGCATAATTCAATTAAATGATTTAAAAAAAAAATACCTTTACTGAATAATTTCGAAAACTTTTCAGCCTCAACTGTATCCCCTTCCTATAAGAAATATTTAGCTAAAATGGTTTGCCAATGAAAAAGCTTTGATAAAAATGATTTTGCATGTGAGTTGAATGATGATGATGATTATGTTGATGATGTGGAACGTGCAGAAATGATGATACAACTAAAAATGCTTGAAATAATGAACGACAATGGAAGAAAATGCAACGAACAAACCAAAAACAGTTGAAGCTCAATCAAATGTGAACTTAACAAAAGCCATTCAAATTGAATGGTTTTAATAATCAAAACGCTGTTTTACGCTACATACACATATTATAGTACTTATTTATTGATTGGTTATATGGTAGAGTGGCTTCGGTATCGAAACCAGGGTTACACAAAAATCAGGGACAACAGCACACGCATGATGTGAATGAAAGAGATAGACACAGAGAGAGAGAAGAACAAAAGGGAGAGAGGGTCACACACACACTCACCTTGCGGGCAGGATGAGAGCATCGAATTCAGTGTTGAGATGTCGTCGTATTATATTTTTAGATGGCGGAATGCCCAATGCTGTTGCCATGGTATCACCCGAAAAGGATGGCTCCAATACCACTAGGCCGCCATGAACGCCACTGTCTGCAAAGAGAGAAAGCGAACACAAGTGAGTATTAGTGTGGAAACATTTTCAACATTATTCAATTTGTCACTGATATCCATGTGGATAAAAGTGAATCATTACTATAGGTATAGCATAGAACTCACCCTTCAGATTCTCCGCATACTCGCCCAGGTCGATGGAGCGCACCCAGCGTATAAAACGTTGATTTGTCCAAACAATCGGATCAGTATCAACAGTCTCCGACTGCACTCGTCGCATGGCCAACGTTTGACGGTCGTACTTTACAATACGCAAAACATGAATGCCTGGAAGGGAAAGTAGCAATCAAAATCATGAGTTAAAAGTCACGACTGCACAATAAGGAGGTTTCATTAAAAACTTATTGAGAGCTCAACAATACTATGCGTAGGTACATTCCTACCAAATTTTACACGCATATCTATAAAATTGCAGCTTTAAATGCTATCGATATTTATCGATTATTTATAAATTATTAAATTTGCTAACTATTAAACATGAAATCCGAATCTCAATTCCTGATTTTGTTTCACACATACCGTGAACTATGCTCGCCTGATGGAATTTGCGTGTCACACCGAGAAATTTCTCCAGCTCCTTCTTGGAGAGCGTGTCCAGCATACGAGCATCGACCAGAGACTGCAGAAAGGGCTCTGCATATTGCGGGAGTCCAATATCCGGCAACCACTCGCTGGCCACCCAAGTGTGTCCCAGTTGTGTGATAAGTGGATAACGCACCATCTCCGGACGACGTTGCTCCTCGATGGCCAGTCGCAGCTTCTTACGATGCATGGGATGCGCCAGACCCAAACCAGCCTCCAGCTCAACGTCATTTAGCTCCAGCAGCACCTTGCCACTCTTCACATTCTCCGCACAGCGTGCACTATACTGTGGCATCCCGAGGGCAACCTCCAGCCAGGCGAGCACCTGTGTGGCCCGCCAGCGCTCAATGGGTAGCTGGGAGGCTTCGCGCAGCAGTCGTAGCTTCTCGCCATAACCCTCCTCGGAGAGCGGATTCCACGAGTAGTCACTGTACTCACTCGCCCCATCGGCGGACATGGCCTTAGTCTTGTTGCGCGAGCGAGCAAAGACACGCGAGATGCTGCCCCAGGTGCCGCCGCGGCCATTCCGTGCGCCCAACGGCCCGCCACTCTTGTTGGCAAACTTTCGCGACATGGCACCGGCGCCGCCGGGTCCATCGGCATCCGGCGAAAGCTGTTCGACAGATCTGTTTGTGATTTCACAAAATGTTAAATCGAAATTAGTTATGGTAAATCTATACAGAAAAAAGCTTTCAAATTGGGTTTAAGAAACCATGAATATAATGAAGAAGTTATGGTATTGGGGACTATTTATTTTTAGAATCGTTCGAGTTTCAACGAATAATTTCCCTCTCAACAAAGTTACCTGGAATACGCTGCCGAATTCAAAGGCGATAGTGTGGGACTTCGTTCCTTAGGCGTGCCAACTGCAGATGGAAAAAGTACCGAATAAGTTAAGTCAACAGGTCAGACTAATAGATGGAACTCACATTGGTACATATTCTGGCTGGAGACTAGAGAAATGCTATCAGGATCGACGGTGATGCAGGGTCCATTATCGCAGGTGCCATCACTAAAGTTCAGTTCGCCACCGGTGCTCTCGCGATCGCTGCTATTTCTCAGTCCCGAATCATTGGAGCAGGAGTTGCGATCTCCAACGGTGGCGCCAGAGCCACCACTTAAACTTCCGCTAAAAGCTGACAGCGAGTTGGAATTGCCACGGCCGCTGTCCTCAGCGTTGCGGAGTCCACTCAACGCACCCACCACAGCCGATCCGCTGGCCAGCTGACTGAGCAGCGTGGAGGCAGCCGATGGTGGTGTTAGTGGGGCAAATGAATGCAGGCTCTCCTGATCGGAGAGGCAGCCTGTGAGTTGACGTCTTGCCTCTTGGAGTTGCTCCTGCAAACGTTGCAGCTGCAGATCTCGCGCCGACAACTGCTGGGCGAGTGCCAAGGATCTTTCGGCCTCATCGCGTGCCTGCTTCAGCAGCTGGAAACGCTCCCGATCACGATCGCCCAAATTCTTGGCATTCGTAGACTCTGTTTCACGCACACGTTCCTGATAGTTGCGTATGAAATCGCGTAGTTCCTGCTCCCGTTCCTGTAGTGAGGCACACAACTGATTCACCTGACCCAACAGATCGGATCTGTCTGTGCGTAGTTTTTTGCGTTCCAGTCGCATGGTTAACAATTGATTCTTGACCGTACGCAACTCGGACTCTAATCTATCGACACGTTCCTGGTTATCGTGCGATGTTATCGCTATCGACTCTGCGCCCAGTTCAATTCCACCTACAGCGCCATCTGTGGAGTGTTCGAGCAGTCGTCGCAGACGCACCAACTCCGCATTCAAACGTTCGTTCTCCTCGCGCAACTTCATGGCTGACTCTGTAAGAGATTGTTGTGTTAAGTAAGTGAAGTTCTTTCCTTAGCTTATCCTTCAGTGCCGCGCTAAGTTCAAGCCGTGGAAAAAGCGATTATATTGGTGTCGATTGTTCAAAAACTAGCTCCAAAATATTCCACTACTTACAGTATCTACTATCTATTTGCCAGGCGTTCTTATACAAGCCCCAAAGCGACCTAGGCTTATTAAACTAGTTGTTCCCGACAGTTGTCCAATTTGCATGCCAAAATCTCTACCACAGAATACACAAAAATACAGGCACAGAGAACAAACTACAAACTACAAAACTTCAAAAAGGAGAACTTAAGAAATAACTTAAATAGGCCATGTAAAGGATTAAACTGTATTGGGATTCCTAAGGAGAGTTAACTGGGGTGTCATGCGGGTGGATTAAATGTAAATGCAAGTGCTGATAAGAACGTCTGCTGTGCTCCAATTAAAAATATATATATACATAGAAAGAGAGAGAGACAGAGCGAGAGCGCGAGCGGAAATGGGAGATGAAAAAGGTAAGGAAAAACGCAAGATTGGTAAAATGGCAAATGGCTTTAGTAGGATAACGAGCTGGAGTTGAAGGAGTGGGAGGTGTGCGGGTAGAAAGAGGCCAGGGGGGGAATTTGTTGTTCAATCGACTCACCTGGACGATATATGAACTTTAACTCATCATTGCGATTGCCATCTGGAATGCTGTTGCTCAACGTGCCCATTGCTGTCGTGGTTGCTTCAAGCATCAACAGTGCGGCAGATGCAACGGATGCCGGGGAGCAGCAGGATGATGGTGATGATGTTGATGCCGATGCTGATGATGGTCCTAGCAGCGGCGGCAGGGGCACGGACATTGGCACGGATTTAATTTTCATTGTCTTTGATTTGGGAGATAATGATGCTGCGCTGCCGCTGCCGCTGTTGATGCTGCTGTTGCTGTTGCTGTTGTTGCCATCGACCGCTGCCCTCTCCGGTTCCATTAATTTAACAATCGAACAAACTTCATTGGCATTTCTCTTGTCGACTGTTTTGTATTGTATTGTGTTGTGTATTTATTCGCAGAGCAGGGATTTCGAATCGAATTCATCGATATATATATATATATATATATATAAATATGTATGTATATGAAGCGGGAGGAGTTTGAGGTGTCCAAAGTTTGATGGGCCGAGAGGATGGTTAACAAAATAAATAACAACAGTAATGACAATGGCAACAGCAACAATTTAAGCACATCACAGATATTGGATATGTTAATGATAATGATATGGATTTAAGATGTAGTTTACATACAGAGTTGGGAGGGTTGTGTACGTTATTGAAGATGGATTAATCACACACACACACATCATATAGTATATATATATAAGAAAATAGAACGTGCAGAACGAGAATAAAATAACCAAAGACCATCAGAGAAGAAGAATTTTAATCACGACATTGAACAAACATTGAAACAAACAATTTGAACATTTAGCTAAAAAAATACGTAAGTGTAACATTTTATAATAGTAATATAATATATAGAACTGCGAGTTGATTAGGTTTATTTTATTTATCTTGGCAAATCACTCAAATGCAGTCAAAACTCAGCCATGTGCAATTTAATTCATTTTTTAAATCGATTTGCCACAACAACAACTATTTTATTCAATTTTCTGTGCGCATTTCATATATTTTTGTTCTTTTGCCCAATCAATTTTGCAAATATTTTATAGCAATTGTGTTATGTAAGCCGCATCATGATGCATGGCTGACTATAAATCAGAAATGAACAATTATTTGCAAATAAATTCGCATTCGCATATTATATATATTATTTTCTGCATGTGCATAAATCCATAAACAACTTGTTTTTTTCATTTAAAAGTTTGTGAATAGAAAAGCTAATTTCAAATTTTTATGCTCATTAAATATGTTTCAAACTATCGAAGAAACTTTCTGTTTAGTTTACCAATTATAGTCCTTACTTAACTTCAAACATTTTAACCCATTTTATAATCTTTTGAAACTATCGAAGAAACTTTCTGCTTAGTTTACCAATTATAGTCCTTACTTAATTTCAAACATTTTAACCCATTTCATAATCTTTTAGCCCATCAAAAAGTGCTTGCTAATGTCTGTTTGAGCATTTTCGAAAGCAAACTTTTGCTTTGGCAGATTCGTCAAGTTTCAGAAAATATGAAACTGTTTTGCTAATCTCAGCTCACATCAGCATCGCATTAGCATGCATCTCAACGCATCTCATCTCAACTCATCTCAACTGCCTATGAGTGTGTATATCCTGTTTGTGCAATTTTGAATGGCTTTTTCAGTGCTGTTGACAGGCGGGCTTGTTGGCAGGCCAGAAATGCGTGTTCCTGTACCACAATCCATCATCGGAACATCTGCGCATCGCTTTTTGGCTCAGTCATTAAAACGTTAAATGGGTTGCCCATCTATTTGCAGAGAGTTTTCGAAGCTGGCTACACTCGAAGATATGACTAAAGAATCGTGAGAAGCACAAGTTTCTTACTACATTTTATATCTTATATCTTTAAAGTAGAATTTAAAAAAAAAAAAAAAAAAATTTACACTAAGTTGATTTTTTATGTTCTTGTGCACACATTTTTCTCTGAGTGTATGTAAAATTGCCATCGTACTTTCGGCACTCAAACATAATCCCATGCACTTGACCAAACAGCACTTTTGGCCAGCAACTGGGCAGTCAGTGAAAGAGATAGAAAGAAAGAGGGTGAGAGAGACATATGTCGGTCCAGTTATGTAACCCATTACCGTTTCCTAATATGTACGAGATTGGTGTACGGTTTCATCAGAGTCCTTGTGCCATGTGCCTCGTGTGTGTGTGTGTGTGTGTTGCTTTAAGGTCCCGTAACAGCAATTTGAATTTTAAACGTTGCAGTTGCATCAACCGAAAGCCCACAAAGTCTATGCAACAGCAAACTTAAAATTAAAACGTAATAAGCAAAACTGTTTCGAGTACAGCCCCCCAGATGGTGCTTTAAGTAGCTTAAGTTGACATGTTTAATAAGCGTTGCACAAACGGATTTTTGTGTTTTTTGTGTGTGGCAAGCAAATGCGAAAACCTTTGTAAACTATTTCACAAAATTTGTATTAAGTTGTAAGTCGAATATTCAAGTTCTCTTTGCACAGCTCTCAAATAAAAAACCTCTCACACACACACACACATACACACATTCATGTATACATATTTGTGTGTGTATATGTATGCTTTAAGCTTCATTCAGTTGTCCAGCAGCTGAGCTAATTGCAACCACTCGAAAAAAACCCCAACACAACTCAACTGAAAACTGCAAATGCAATTGCGACAGCAACAAAATATGAATATATATATACATATATCTATATTTACATATATATGTAGAGAAATGAAATTTGTGGGGCAAACACTTACCGGCATTGAGTTGCTGGCCGCCGTTTGAGTTGGAGTTGACCTGCGTGAGATGACTGGCGGCAATCAAATTTGAGTTATTCGTATGGATCATGGCTGCTGTCGATATGGAGATGGCGCCAGGACCAGAGTTGCCACCAACACCAACACTGCTGCTGCCATTCACTAATTGCGATTGAGCTTGCGACTGCATTCCTTGAGCAGCTTGCATGTCGCCCTTGACGGACGCCAGACGCTGCTGTTGTTGCTGCTGCTGTTGTAGTTGCTGGCTGTCGATGGTCATGGGTGGTGTGAGGGTCTGATTGCTGCTCCCATTCGAGCTGGCCGATGGTGAGCTGCTGCTGTTATCCGAGCCCGACGCCGAGGGTGTTAAGTCCCTTTTGCTGGCCAACAAACTCGGTGGCTTAACGTTCGTGTGCGATGTGGAGGAGGAGGCGGAGGCGGAGTTAGTGACTATCTGTTGGCTACTGCTGGTGCTGCTGCTGTCCAGGGATAGCACCGGCTTAACGGGCTTGTTGTTGTTCACGCTCTTCTCCTTGAGCGCTGCCACACTCGAGTCCAGTGACTTGACAATTTTCTGCAAAGTTGGTCGCAATCATTTAGTTAAATTGGTATGCACTTTAAGTTTGTTTTAGTTAAGTTAAGTTGAAAATGTACCAAAAAAAGTGAATGAAACATAGAGAGGTCTACAGGTCAATTACTCAATGAAAAATGTATGTGTATGTTTGGAAAATGGAAAATGTGCCGCAAAGCTAAGAAGACAGCCAGAGAGAGAGGGAGAGAGAGAGAGAGGGGGAGATAGAGAGAGAGAAGTAAGCAAAAGTATTTATAAGCATGTGGAAAAGTGGAACAGCGTTGAATGGCGAATCGCATGCAAATTGTATGTTAAATGCACTACCCAAGGACCCCCGCTACCCCGCAAACCCTCACCCTATTGCCCCAAATGGAGTACCCTTAGTGCACCCACAGCGGCGCTAACAAGCAAATGAATGAGGCCCAATTAGGTTAAACATCAAGTGTATGAGGAGGGTTCGTTCGTTTTTTTTTATTTTTGGATGGCTGGGGGAGAGCGCAAGGCAGCACATGCAGGGTGTTGGCACTTGTGGCGGTCGGGTAGTGGGTTTGGGGGAACAAATTTGTTTGGTTGGTTTTTTTTGGTTGTTGTTGTTGTTGTACTTGGTGTACTTACGGATTCGCCAAGCTTGTGCAGCGAGGCATTTATGCGATCCGGATTTCGTGGCGGCGGCTCTGGAGGCTCGGATGCGGCCATGGTTGGTCCGGCAGCAAGACAGTTTATTTGCATACCTCACACACACACACACAACACACACACACACGCCCTATGTATGCCCCTCGCTTTATATATTGGTAGGGATATAAGAATTGTAAATTCGACAAAACGTTTTCGTTGCGCTGTGGTTCTCTTTTCAACTGCCAACAATCCACCGCTCTAACATTCTGACCAAATCTATATATGCGAAAAATTGACCGAGACCCGATTTAACGGTTATACATTTACGTACAGAGAGTGAGACACACCCGAGTTAAGCCGCAGAAGATGTTTGCCACAGATTGTATTTGCTGTCCCAGTTTGATTTTTGTTCGTTCCTTTGCTTAATCCTTTCGTTTGATGTTTCTCATGTTTCATTCATTCCATGACTTCGTATCCGCATCTGTAAATAGAGAAAACAAAGTTTTTAATTAGTTCGTTGTCTGGCATTTACCAAAAAGACATCACTACAATTAGCAATAGGAAATGTCTAATGAGAACAAGTACGAAGGCTCTAGTCGAGAAATCCCGACTAGACTATACCCTGAACTCTGAACTTTACGCATACAGTCAGTGTATGTATACGCGTATAGTGCATACTTTCTAAACTTCAATACTCCATATCTCCAGTGTTTCTCAACCGATTTCACTAAATTACACAGATAGTCAATATTTAGTCTAATCTTTCAAACTGCATCAAAAAGTTTTCCAAATTCAAGATTTTGTTGTTATCGATCACATGTGTATATCGGAAACGGGAAGAGTTATCGAAAATTTAAAACAAACTTCTACTGCCTAAAGATTAGCCGAGCTTATGTACCAAATCTGGAGTCTCTAGATCTTATAGTCTCTGAGATCGATGCGTTCATACATACGGACAGACAGACTGAAGGACGGACATGGCTTATTTTTACACAAAACCATTATACCCTTTTTACCCATTTTCAATGGGTTCAGGGTATAAAAAGACAATGCATGAAAGTTCTGTAAAATGCCTGATAGAGATACTAAAGTCTTCGATAGTTTTATATCGATATATGCTATAGTGAACTAATTTGCAGCTCTGACAAGCATAGCAGAATGATATTTGCCTGCTATTCCTAAGTGTGCTTCTAATAACTGCATTAGGCTTTTATAGTATATTTTAGTTGGTTACTGCAGTATTGCGTGCTCAAGAAGTAATTTCGAAAGAACTCGTATTTTACCAGCCATAAAAGCTGTGAGCCCGGTCCACACGATGTACTTTGTGTGTGTGTTTAGGCATGTAGGACACTGGCAATAACTTATATTTTGGGGTTATTTTCATGTTTCGTGTTAGGAAGCGGTTTTGACTGCACTGCAAAACGAAAGGAAATGAATGTACAAACTAAATTGGAAATGGTTTTTGTTTAAAAAGATTAAAAATGTTGATTTAACTTCTTGAACAATCAAAACTTCAAAACAGAACTAACATAATCGATTTTCGATAACAATTTTACCCTTATGCTTGCATTGAAGCTTTCTTCACCCGTTTGGGAGTGATAAGCTTCAAAACGAAATGAAATTATTATTTATTAATGTAATGCAGTTTTGCTTAGATACTGAAATAGTAAACACATAAATAACATTTATTTTCTATTTTCAAATGTTTATAACTGACTCCACTCGCTTTTAATCACATCAAAAAGGATTTTACATTGCTGATTCTCATTTATGTAAATGGCCATGCTTACAAATAAATATATGTTTGCTCGTATGCAGAAAAAACAGCTTTTTCATTCAAATTTTAATCCGATTTAGCTACACACAAAAAAAAAAACAACGAACAACCAAAACCATAAAAGGTGTTTTAGTTTCACAGCTGTAATAAGTTTTTTTTTTCTGTTCAGGTGTGCTTTTAATTTTTATGTTGCATTCTGAACACCACAAAAAAAAAAAAGAGAAAATTTTACAAATACCAGGCTTAAATGGCGTCCTTCCAGCTAACTAATGGCGGAGAGTCTTATGCAAAGCCTGGCAACACTGCACCTTGACTCCAAGCCACAAAAAAAAAATAAAGGTGGGATATGGGCATAACAAACATGACCACAGCAGGAAACACACGAAGCGCGCAGCTGCACGTGAAGTTAAGTCCGGGTTGAGTCCTACTCCAGCCTCAAATGGGACTAATACTAATGTGTTTTATGGTGGCAAACATTGTGTTCCCATTCTCCCACTCAAAATGTGGCAAGAACGAGTGTGCAAGAGATGTTTGGTTCGGTTTGGGTTGTTCGGTTGTTTGTGCATGTGGCAAAAACGGGAACTTTAATCATAATAATAACACATACAGAACTTTTCTGTTAAATCCTTGCAGATAGTGGCACATGGTATAGTCCGTGCTTATGTTGCTATTAAAGTGGAAAAATATGTAACTGCAATTTGTAAATGTGTTATTTTATCATCAACCCGCTGCAAACAATAGAGTGAATGCTTAAAGCAACATGAACTTAAATTTGAAATTTTATCACTCTCTCTCTAGAATAGTCAATCTAGCATCCCTATGAAACAAATTTCTTTTGCAAAACTTTATTTCGGAAAACTTTGTAGTAATAAAAACTTAATTTATGCATTGTCATAGTGTTTGGATTTTCTCTCAACCTTTCTTATTATTTTAATACTTTTGAAAGCACTTTATCTAAATTTTGTATTTAAAATGCATTTTCATATGCCAAGCTGTGGACATTACTGTGCCCAGTATCCTTGCATGTATAGAGATTACAGGGAGTGTTTACCAATCAATATCAAGCCCTGTGCATCCTTTTACGTACACTTGAAGGATGCAAAGCGCACTCAGCTGCCAAAATGCGTTCGCTTCTACTATCCCAAATGCAATGCTCAGTTAATCGAAGAAAAACACAAAAAAGCAAGCGAGCGACGAAAGCAATTGATAAAAGAAATTGTGGAAAAACAATATAAATATGGGATCCAAGTCGTTACGAAGTGCTGTAATATCAAAGACAAACGGATTGACAAATTGATAATGAATATAGAGCGTAGCACCGACGATATGGAGGAACATAAGCAACGATATGCGCTCGTACTGAAGCAAAGAGTATCAAAACTTAGGGCTCACAATGAGGATGTGGAAAGACGCTATGCCGTCTACCATTTTGATAGCTATCTGGTGTATCTGGCAGCCAAGCACGAAACGAAACGGAAGCGTAAGAGTATATTTTAGTTGACTTAAAGTATATTTCACAACAATATGTGTACGTGTGTGTGCTCTTGACACTTCAATCAAAACTCCGAAAAGTGATTTTGTATTCATGCCGTGTCGCGCTTCTAAAGTTCTGACAAAGTTAAAAGCACTCAAAACTTTAGCCTAACATCAACGATACTAGTTTCAAATGTACATACATACATGAAGGTGCTCTGTATGCACAAATTGGAGGTTAAGGATTTGTTTAAATCGCTGTTGTCAACTTTTGACACGACCTGCAATATGTGGCATTACCAGCCCCAATTATCATCATCAAAGTCGTGAATAAAAGAATCATCTGTCGCCAAAGTTATTTGCTCTCCTTTCTTTTGTCTGTTTGGTGTGTGAAAAGTTTTCATGGAATTTGTGTCAAAGCTGCTAGTCAGCTAAGCCCTAATTAGCCATGGCTCTACTTGCCATTGAGCACAAGGACAGAGGAAGAACTGTACTCGTTGGCCCAATGGGTGCATCAAGAGGCGATTATATGGGTGGTGGGGTTTAAGTGTGGCTTTCTTGCTCTGGCTCTGGCTCTGGGTCTGTTTTGCTTTGCTTGCAAGCAAAAGTGTTCCCCTGGTACGGTATAAACAGACATAACCAGTGCACACTGTTATAGCTGCCACGTCAAAGACTCACACACACACCCACACCACATGCTTGCAAAGTCCTTAATAGTACTGTGGAAATCATGTGCACTCAAGTGCAATTGCATATGCATCATGCGAGCAACCAACCCAACAACAACGCATAAAGCTTCCCCTTTGAGCTTTGAGGGACTACGAAAAAGAACCGACAATTTGTCTGTCTCTGTATGAGTGTGTAAGGAGGAAACAGTTTCGAGAGTTTTCTTTCCCTTTTTAGCCAAGTTCAACTTAAACACTTGACCTGTTTTAAGCAACAGACATTTGAACTGTGGCCAAAGCCGATTCGTTTCAATTAAACACTAGAACCTGAAGCATTCAGTTCTGAACTTGATGCTTTTGCGCAAAGATCTTAGATTTAGTTAGGAGCAAAGCTTTTTGGCAGTAAAGGAAGCTATTACATTTAACTACACGAAACTACTTGAAAACTTTGAAAACTCAAAAATGTTAATCTACAAATTAAAGCATGAATAAAACTCGTTTCAATTTTGTGGAAAGTTGAAAAGATGTTTGGATAGTTTCACCATTATCTCGGGAAAACTGAATCGCTGTTCAAAATCGGCTTAGTTTAGACCAAGTTATGATTGGGCAAAACTTAATTATCAAGTTTCAGATAACTTTTGCACCAAATTTAAGTTTTTTCATAACAGAATCTCAACACAATTATACAAATTATGCAAATCAGTGAATATTCTCCTGATCTGTGTGTGTGTGTGTGTGCACGTGTCAACTTTCGCAGTTTGCTATAACAACGCATTTGCAGATATCAGCACACATCCACGTGTATGTTGCACATGCAACAACATCGATGTCTGTAAACTTTTGGGTGCCTAGTTGCCGCAGCCAGCTTAACTCCTCGAACTGTGCTTTCCAAATGGCACACAAAACAAATTTGGCACTGTTGAACAACGAATGCGTCAGATTACACAATGTGTGGGGCAGGGGCAGGCACCCAAAATCAAACAGGCTGGCAAAGCTGCACTCTCTGATTCTCAGTGTAGTCTCTTCGCTGTTTGGCAACAGAAATTAATTGGAAATTAATATGTTAAGTAAACTGCTGTGCAACATATCCGATTATGTTCGTTATTGCAACTGACTGACAGAAATCGCATCAATTGCGAAATGTGTTGCCATGAATATTTCGTGTCATATGCACGACTCCGTGACTCATGGATATATTTCTAAGTATGACTCACTCGTAGAATCTTCATTTGGCAGCAACATTTCACAGTGTTAATATTAATTTCCGGTTACTGCCGACGCGTCCTTATCCTTATCGAGCTGAAACAATCTAAAGGGCTCAAAGCATAAACCTTAAGTACACGCTGATTAGCTGTCTGGAACACGTCAAAGCCATAACCAAAGTAAAGCAACAACATTAACATATTGAAATAATGTAGGCCTTAAGGGACATAACAAAAACAACATAAGAAAAGCATTGAAATGCAAATTATACTGCATGCCTCGGCATTTTCCATTCATTGTGTATCGTTAACTTGGCCAGAACCATTGGCGCCTTGGCTAAAACATCGTATTAAGCATATTTGTTCCCAAAATGAAATGTGTTTACTTTAATGAAGTACGCATCAGCAAAATGTACTCGAAGCTTTTTTTATATTTTTGTTAAAGCTAAAGACTCAACCATTTAACTGAAAGTTGAGCTCGTAAAATTACGATCAAATTACGTTGCAACGAAATTAATGAACTTGAGCAAATTCGAAAGCCTTCTCAATTGTTCTCGGAACGTGTTAAATGTAGTGAATAGTCTCATTGAGTTTTTGGGATTTGTGAGCCATAACGAACTTGTTGTTCAAGAATATATTTGAGCTTTCGCTTGTTGATTCGAAAGTTAAGTTAAGGGATTTAAATAAATATGTTTACCTTTGATGGGTTTCAACGATTTTTTCACCTGCGTATACTTAATAACTTTAAAAGTCAGGCATGTTAGTCATATATGTTGTTGCTGTGCAACTTTTTCGTTCACAGGGCTTCGAGGGGCAAGCTGCCTGCTGTTTTGTAGAACATTCTTAAGGTGAAAGTTTTTTTTAGTTTGCAATTAATTAGTGGCAAGAAGCAAGCGGTCGAGCCAATACCAACACCAACACCAAGCATTAGTTTGGAAGGTTGAAGTTTTGTGTTTTTCATTATACTAAATTGATGCGGTTTCTGCAGATCGTTTTGTTGTTGTTGTTTGTGTTATTGTAGTTGCTGTGTGTTGAAAGTTTTGCCAAAGCGGTTTGGGTTTCCGGTTCCTGTGCTTCTTTTCGTTCTGCTTTGTAGGCGTTGTTGTAAAACGAATGAACAAACACAAAAAAAAACAAAAAGGGAATATTTTTGTGTTATTGCGGGGCGCGAAATGAAAATGCCTGAAATGCTTGACCCAATTGGCAGCGAGCGAAAAAGCCCCAGCCCCGGCAGAAAACATGCAAAATATGTTAACCTCATCATCCCCCCACCCGCCCCTCCCAGCTTCATAGCGCCCCTTGCACTCACTCTTTTTGCTCGAGATAGCAGGCGGCATAGCCATAATGCTGTGTAATCTAGGGTCAGTAAATGATTTCGCCATTAAAATGTGTTTGTGTCAGCAGCGGGGGGAATGAGAAGGTGTGAAGGGGCAGGGTGTTTTTTGTGTGTGAGATAAGTAAAAGTTTGCTTGTTTCTCGTGGCAGATGTGCGGCGTTGCAGCAGACTTGCCCCAAGAGAAAGACCTAACCCCATGTAGTTACACAAGTTGAAACCCTACTTTTTGGGGCAGTGTTTGTTGTCGTTGTTGTTGTTGTGTTTGCTTGGCAACATTAAAAATTTACACATAATGACATTGAGGCATACATTGTGAGCTCGGAAGATGTGGCACACTCATGTCCTTGAGCTTATGTTTTTGTTTCGCATTAAGAGCATGTCAAGCCAAGTGCGTGGGTAGGCAAACACACACACACACACACACACAACAGCTGTGGCATAAACAGGAAGATGCGTAGTGCCTACGCAACAACAACAGTTGCAAGTCTACATTTTGTTTCTTGCGGCAGGAACAGGAAGCGGATCCCACAAAACGGATGTCTCTCTCTGTCTCTCTCTCTCTCTCTCCCCATGCTTGGTCTGTCTCCTCATGTGTGCGTGGCGCGGCGACACAAAAAAAACAATAAAAAGGGCGCAGCGTGCACAGCTTGCCACTTGGGAAATACTTTAGGTCCTCGTTGCCTTAATAGTCTGCGCCTTTTTGCAGTCTCCTGCCAACCAGTTTGTTCCCCCACATTCCACAGGATTTTTTGTATTTCTTTGCTGGTTGGGTGAATTATTGTCAAGCGATTTATTACGAAGCGACGCTGCTGTTTCTGCTGCTGCTTTTGCTCCACATGGCGTATGCGTAACGTACAATTGTAATAAAATGCACGTAATATTTTGTCTTGTGGCAAGGCGGCGGCACGCGCATTAACCATAGTCGGAAGGACCGAGAGAGAGAGAGAGAGAGAAGAAACTTTTGAGCACCTGTATAACTATATAAAGTTGAAATAGTCCAGACTACCATACTATATATGAAATATAGTCGTAAAAAGATTGTTTAATGTGCACATAAAAGTTTGATTCCATTCGATATCCACACCTCATTTTATGGGCATGGAATGACAACTGTCATGTCTGCGAGTTGGCAAGAAAACATGTCAACTGATTGGCATCAGAATGAAAGACAATTGGAACGAAAAAGCCTGACAAATATTTGTTAGTAATCGCACGTAATACGAATAGTTAAATAGTAATTGGGTAAAGGAGAACTTAATTCGAAGGTGTGTAATAAATTCATGGCGATAAAATCAACTCTATCTATAAAATAAATGAAACATAAAAAGCAAATAATTAAGCGCTGACATTTTAATCGTTTTATGATTATTTTGACATCTAATTATGGTAAAAAAAAAACAGCGTTTAACGTAATTGCATAAATAACACCTGACTTTAATGGCACTTGAATAAAATAAGCCCAAAAAAAAGCATCAAACTTAACTGGTTGTGGTCTAACATTTATTGGCAAATAAATTATTGTTTCACACCCTCGATATCAAAACCTATTAGAGAATTATCTGGAAAAAAAAGAATTTTAATGGACATGGCATAATATTGGTTTATCTACTAATTGCCGCAACGTCTGTCAGGCTGAAACAAGCTAAAACTGTTAAACGAATAGTATAATTAAAAGGTATAATATCATTGGGCTGATTTTTAGTTGAAAAATTCGTTTCAAAATTTGTTAAAATTAGTCAAAAACTAAAATAAAATAAACACAAAAGTGTAAATGATTGTTTTGAAAACATAATACTATAAACTTGTTTTAATATTTTGCTGTTATTATTTAAATATTGCAAATATTCCAAACTTTCCCATTTTTAAACCACTTTCACCTAAAAATCCCTAGCTAAAAGTGCTCAAGGAACAATATTTATAATAGAATAATCAAATAATAACTTTAAGTTGCGGTTCCATCTATCAGAGCGTTAATAAGCTTTTTATTTACATAAATTCGAAAGCCAGCTGTTATTTTTTTTTTCTCTTCTTTTCGAGTTTTTCCACGCTCTAGAGACTGAATGCGTCGCAATTTATGCTGACACAGATTTTGTTGGCTTCGCGTTTCCTGTGCACTGTTCAAATGCCCAAAAAAAAACATAATAAGAACACATTGTTTGAAAAATTTCCCTTTTTTTCGATTGTGTCGCAGCAGAAACACATAGACACATACAAAGAGAGAGAGACACACACATCGAAACAAATATTGACCGAATTTCGGCGAATTTTGGCCATGTTATCGTTGCTGTTCGCCTTTCTGTTGGTCCTGCGGTTTGCCGTGCTGCCCCAATGTTTTTGTGTGCGTTGTGTTTGGCTTTTGTCGCTGTTTTCATTGTCTGCGGCGGCATTTTTGACTAAAAGCCTGTGCGTGAATAACGCATGAGTACACACACACACACGCACAATGGCCAACAAATATATATATATGCCGTAATGTATACTATAGTTACAGAATTTACCTTTTAAATTGCGTGCAGACCGCAACGGAAAAGAGGCATTGCATTTGCTAATTGTTAGTTCGTTGCTCGTTCTTGTTATCTGAGTTGGCAAACTGGTTGGTTGGTGGTTGCCAAAAACTTGTTTGTTTTATTGACACACCGACACACGCACGCACACAGACACGTTAGCCACGCACGCCTACACACGTGCATAAGTTTGTAAGATGTATGTATTTAGTTTTAACTGTACTTTATATGCGCTGAACACTGAACACGTCTCACTTGGCTCAAGTCTCGAACGGTACTGAGCCAACAGCAGCCGAGAGTCCTTGGCATTTAACGATGCCTGTGAAGAAGAACGCTGACGTCACTCAAAGCTCGCTGCCTGCATGCCGAATGCAAGCCTAACGAGCGAGAGAGAGAGAGAGTGAGTTTAACGCATGCGTTCGAGCAAGGAGCTTTCTGCTAGTAGCTAACGACTCGGGCATCAAGTTTGACGCGTCGGCCACACACAAGTGTTTGTTTACGTTTTGAATAGCGAAATATTTCGCTGTCGCCGGAACAACAAGAACAACAACGACTCCGCAGTGTCTGATCCTGTGTCGCATGCTCGCAGTTCTCTTGTCGCATCAGCCGAAGGTCATCGGAAAATGAAGAAACTTGAAAAATGCCAAATTCCTTTTCTCTTCCAAATGAACCAAACCAAGCAAAAATATAATAACAAAAACAAAAAATCTTAATACAAAAACCATTATCCGCATTGCCTTGACAATAAAACGAAATAAGTTAGCCAGGTTGCACTTTTGAAGTTCTCTATCTGCAATTGAAACTAATGAAATAGTTGCATGCAACAAAGGAACAACTACTTCAATAGTTTGTTAGCTTTTGGCTTTGAACAATTCTTGTTTGTTAGTCTTTAATTAAGTGCATTAGATTGAAACGGAAGAAAAGCTTTTCTTTTGTATGTATTTTATGTCCTCAACAGATTTAATTTATATATTTTTTTTTTCTGTGTTCACATTGTTTGCCATTTTCTTATAGACGTTTAGCAAATATGTCTCCTTTATCATATTGAGTCCTAGAGTTGACGATTTTGTTGTCCTTGTTTTGTCCATTGACTTGGCAGCCACAAGTGATTGTGGTCATGTGTGTGTGTGTGTGTGTTTGCCAAGATGTTGAATGACAACTGAACACAATTGAAATTGCCGACGACTGTCCGTTGTTGCCTTAACATATAATACTAAATTTGTGCTAGACAATCTTCTTAAGTTATGGCAAAAAATTGTGAGTGGAGCGGATTGAGTCTTTAATATTAAGTTAGTACACATGAAAGCAACATTGTATATAAGCAAGGACATTCAATTTCACAGCTAAATATATCTGAATCTATCTACATAAAAATTCAAACGAAAAAACGTTATTACTAAAAAAAATGCTAAAAAATCAAACAATGCGATTGAATGTTAAACAGAAAAGAAAGAAAAGCATTGAATAAATTTGTTTGCCCATTAAACAAAATATATTCAATTGTTTGTACAGGGTGCTTGAGAGTGTATACAGGGTATCCAGAAAGTTTAATCAAGAATTTAAAACATTTTTAAAATATTCTCATTTAAAAATTTTCATTTTACACAGAATTCTTAAGTAGATATTTAAATATATTTTTCTTAATTATCACTTAAATGTGTTCAACAGGATATACTCACGTTCATCATGCTCATTGGTTGAGCAATTTAAGGATTTTTTTTCATTTATTCAAGCAATTCAACTTTCATTGAAATTAAACAAACTAATTTGATTTGTTTGCAGAGATATGTAGTAATTAGTTGGGTTTTGCCAGAACACACAAGCAAACACAAACACAGACACAAAAATATATACGTGTGTATTGATTTTGTTGGCTGTGCAAATAGCATAAGTATCTGTCTTGCTGCACAATGGATTGAAATGTGGATAATGATTAGCCCCAATGAGGACTCTACTTGTCCATTGTGAGTTGCTCGCATTGTTAATTGTCGATAGTTTGAGCTCATAATCCCGAGAATACCTGAGAGCAGTGTTAACTACTCTATATGCGTTGGCATTATTGTCTGTTTGTGTCAGGTCATATCAGTCAGGCCGCAAAACTTAATGCTTATAGAATGTATGTCAAACTTTATTCTCTGGCCATTGTCATGGTCTTGACGCAAAGCGGCTAATAAAACTTTATCATCCTGCAAACGTGAAAACATAAAACGCACACACACACACACTAGTGTTATATGTGAATGATATTTATATCGGCCAGGCTTAAATGCCGTGGTGAATGACGGCAGGCATTGGACTGAAAATGCCACAAAATGTGTATGTGTGTGTTATCAATCGATTGACAGCTACGTAGATAGCAGGAGTTCATTCATCTCGCTAGACAACGCCTACCTTTCGCATAAAGAATGCGTTTGAAATGAGTACACACACACACACATATATATATACACATGCATACAAAGTACATACTTTGTAGAACGAGTAAATATAGCAAAACTATTCGTCACAGTTGTTGGCCCATGAAAAGAAACTTAACTCGAACTCAACTCAACTCGAACTCAACTCAACTGAAGCAACATTTTCACAATGCAATTTACGGCTTTGTTGTTAGTCAAATGTTAACGCTGCAGCAGCTAGTCTTGCAGCAAGTGTTGCAAGTAAGTGCTCAAAAAAACGAACATTAGAGCTCACCTCCAACAACGCCTGCTGCCAAATAAACCAAGTAGAAGCGAAAGAGAAATGCATCCAATTTTTCAATACAATTCCAACACTGTTCGAACATAATGGTGTGTGAATGCGAAGGACTAAGAAACACCCTGTAAACTGAACTAAAAATGCCTACAATTGATAATAATTAAAATCAAGAACTTACTTTAGCTTGTCAGCAACAACTTTGCGAACATTAAATTTGCTTTTTATGTCTAACTATTGCCAGGTTATAGGGTAGAAGCTTCCTAGCAGGCTGACAAAAGCAGCGAACGTGGCAAGAACAGAAACCAGAACAAGAGACTCCACTCCACTTCAATTCACTTTACACTCCGCTAACATCACTGCCATTGCGATTGTCATTGTGGTTCTGCAAACTATAATAAATGTGAATGCAATTGTGTGTATCTGTGTGTGTGTGTGTGTGTATCTGTGTGAATTGCCATTGTTGCCATGGCAACCGCATCATATTTTTTTTAAGCAACAACTATGACTGGGCTTGCTGACTTGTGTTGTGGCGGCGGAATGGGGCATGTTTATCAATGTTGTGCGCTTATCGTCACGACAGACGACAGCCGCCATTTTCAAGGCGGAAACGGGCCCACGACAGCCATGAGCTGGAGGAGGACGTGGAGGTGTAGTTTGGCGTTAGCTTGACAACTTATTTCAACATCTTGTTGTTATCCGTCGTGCAGCTTCCTATTTTCATTTATTGGCAAAACTTTTCTGCACAGATGGGCGACAACAAGGCACAAGGTATATGTGTGTGTGTGTGTTTAGCTTGCGGCAAAGTTTTGTAGCTATTGTGCAAAAAGATCCCATACACATATAAATAAGTATGAATATCAATTGCGTATGTATATATAAAATACTCGTATGCGTATTGCAAAAATATTCAAACAATTTATTTATATTAAATTCCAAAGATTCCAATCGCCATGTCTTTCATTTAAATGAGCCCTGGGAGCCCAGGCAGTCAACGGAGGAGTCAAAGGATGTCATATACATGTGTATGTGCTAGTTCCAGGAACTACGTCAAGGCACATGCATAGCCTGCAGATAAATGTGTGTACGTACATACTATTATAAGCCAAATGTTCGAAATGTGTCACTCTGCAATTCAGTAAAAGGATTATGTCCTTAGCACAAATGTTGCTGAAAACTTAGTGTCAGGCTTATTGGCTTACTACGAAGGATAATCTCTCGGGTAGAGAGGAGACCCCGTCGTTGTTTCTGCATCCCTTTCTTGAAATTAAATCAATTTTAATAATGCAAGTCGAATGGAATTTGAATAAACGCTTCGAATTCCTTGAAGTGCTTTTGCAGTTTGACTTTGATTTGGGCACAAATATGTGACAGCAAATCAGTTAAGAATGCTTATATACAGTATCCCAAATGACACTAGCCTTTCCTTGGCAGTTTATCAACCTATTATGATCATCATTAATGATGGAAATTCGATGCTATTGAAAGCATGCGGTTTTGACACGAAAAAAAGGCAGGAAAAAACCATAAAATATTGTGTTTCACGTTTTGTTTGAGTTTTCTTTTTGCTTTTTGCGAGTTAATTAATTTCGAATAATGGCAAGCTTTTAAAATTGAATTTTGAATCTGACATTCATGTTTAATGATAATAAAACATTTTAAAATCTTTTCATAATGAGGTCTCACATTATGATTTAAAATATTTTTTACATATTTTTCCTTAACAGTTTTTATTTTAAACCCTTTCAAAAGCTCTTTAAAAGGTGGCACAGTGGAAAAAAGAAAATGCAACAACTAAAACTGCACAAGCAAAATTATTAGCACATATTACGTATACGTTGTTAAGTTTGCCTTTCTCACTCTGTGTGTGTGTGTGTGTCTCTCTCTTGTGTTTTTGCCGGATATTGCTAAATGGTTTATCGCACTTGCAAGTCGAGAGGTCTCTGTCGACCGGAAGCAGCGATATATTAATAATGACCAAAGGGGCGAAAGCAACAGCAAAGTGTGCTATGCGGCGTATGAGCAATATACATGCATAGATAGATATATGTTTATATGTGTGTTTTCGCTTTTGTATATATTTTATTACAGTAAATATTTTCGGGGTCCCCAGTGACCAAATATTTGGCGCCACATTTGTAAAATATATATTTTCCTTTCTTCACTTCACTTTTTCTGGGGCATCTTCAACCCGACGAAGCTGTGTGGCAGCAGGCGGATTCCAATTCCCCTTTGAGCGCTTATTGTAAAGCGCCTTAATAAGATTTTATTGCGTCGAGTCACGGGCGGTCGGGCGCAGGCTGTACGTTCGTACGTGTTTGTGTACAACTGACGCAGATAATAAGTTCCATTCATGGCTGCGGCAGGATGTCCTCATCCTTCAGACCTTTTTGTGCCCGCCCCAGCCTTCAGCTGTAATGACTGCCCATTTTATTACGTCCTGAATTGGCGAGGATTTTCGTTTTGTGGCTATGTTTTGTGGCTGTTAGCGTCAAGTAATTAATATGCCCTCGACCAAATCCAAAAATTGAATTTGTGTGGCGCCAAATGCGTGAAAATGTATAAATGCCAACCAAAAAAAAAAAAAAAACAAAACAAAAAACTAAATTTGCATTTTAAACTTTAATTTGGAGCTGCAATGATAACCAACATTTATTTCCGCATACACAAACAAAAATTAGCTTGGCCTAAGCTCTTGATACGCTGCTTAATAATATGCGTCGTATATTTTATTTGGTCTCTTGTGTTCTTTGCCTTTTCAAATATTGCATAAAGCAGAAAATAAGCGTGGCAAAAAAAATAATATATAAAAGAAGAAAGACAACAACAACGATACAATTTTTGTTGTTGAGTTCTTTATGAAAGCATTTTTCATATGATATTGCGCCAAAGTTTTTTTTCATCTCATTTTTTTTCTTTCTTTCTTTTTTTGGTTGAACGTGCGTTCGCAGTTTATAAGCCAAATACATACATACATATGTTTGTAATCGTTTGGATAGCTCATGCATTTATGTAAGCGATAAATCTTCTTCGTTCGGGAGTTATTGCAGCAAGCCTTTAAGCTACTTAAAAAGAAAAACTATCTTTCAATGTTCAACATATTAATGCAGTATTAAGAGAAACGAATTTTTATAGCTATCCGTTGTTTTTAAAAGCAAGTAAACAAAGTTTAAGTGATTTTTCAAAATATGGCATTAGATACATATATATAAAGGATGTCTTTGCGCGAATGCGAATTGAGAAATTTGTTTGTTTTAATGTTTTCATTTGAACCTTTTCTTTTTTTTTTTTGGTCCGCGGCTAATAAAGGTTTATTTACTTTGCGAGATGAAAATGTTTTATGATTATTATGAAGACCTAAGAGGATGATTGGATTTATTAAAAGGGATTTTCGAAGATTTTGGTTCTTTGATAAATTCAATTTAAAGAGGTTGGAGATGAGCGCATTTGCATATAACTTTCGGCCTGTTTCAGGCACGATGCATGAAAAAGCAGTACATATCAAGTATACGCAACCACATTGTTAACTTTTTGTCGCGCGTGGTTCGTTGACTCAACCAAATATTAATAAACATGACAGTAAAATGAGAAAAGACAAGTAGTGAACCTTTTCGCACTCAACGCGGACTTTGTCTGTTGCACAAAATGTGGCCACAAAATGTCGTCTCGTACTTTCGGTGGCAGTGTGGCCAATGCACTTAAGATGTCACAAAACTGCAGACCGAACATCCTCAGAGTCAAAGAGTTGCTTTGCCACATGTGGCACTCAACCGGTGCAGTTGGCTTCTTTTATTTTTTGCGTTTTTTACTAACCAATAACTTTCCGCTGTGGTACAAAAAAAGTGCGGCAGTTTTACGTTTATGGTTTGCCACCGATTAGTTTCTGTTCCGACACTTTATGGCCCCATATAGTTGTATGTACAAAGAGTGCTTGTTTTCATTGTAGCCATAAAAACTGGCAACGCATTGCCACAGATCCTTCGTCCTCATAAAAGATGCAACGATGCATAGGATCGCTTCATGTTTTCAGGAACTTACTTAAAGCTACCTTTAAAACTGCATTTTGTCTAATTCCTGAACAAAAAAATGTACACATGGGGATGGATGAAAAACTTTCCGAACCCATAACTTTCACAAAACGTTTTAGTCCTGGCTAGACCTCAATAATAATACTGCATTCATGGTTGAAAATGTTTTATTTTCTTCAAAAAATTCCACAGGAACTAAAATTTATGGTGACAAAAGCTTAGAAGTTGGCCTGGTCAAAAGCATCGATTCAAACTCGGTCAACAAGCAAATTATGTATGTCAAGTAAAACTAGCGCAAGTGTGTGTGTGAGTGTGTGATTGTTTCTTGGAATGCACACATTTGTACCCAGTTTCGATGATTTGTTTGTGCCAAAAGCCAAATGCATATACATACATAATTTACGAGTGTTCGTAGAAATAAAAAGGCCAAGTCAAGTCACAGAGGCAGGCAAACTTTCAGCGAAACTGCACTGAGAAATAGGCTATAGAATTTATAAAGTGGTAGCGAAAACTTCATGTTAACGTGACGCATCGTTTTCCAACACTGTTTAATGTAACTTCATAGTTGCACACATGTATATAAATGTACTTGAATCCATAAAAATGATTTTTTTCTACTTTATGAGAATATTGTTTTCCTACATTTTTTATTGATTTATTAAATTTGTCTTTAAGTATTTCTTGCTAATAATTTGTACATCTTAAACAAAGTTTCTCAAAATATTCTTGTGTGTTGGTTTTCAAACTTCTCGAGCTCATTATTTTTCTAAGTGCACTCAACTCGGTTCCACATTTGTATATACTTCGAAGTTTGTATGAATAAGTACTCAGCTCTTTGACTGGCATTGCGGTTGCTGTCTTAATCCTTTACCAACACCAGATGTAGAACTGTGACAAGAGTCACACCCACATACACTGGCATATGTGCTGATTTTATGGGTATGTGTGTGGCTTAGTCAGGAGTCCCTTTTGTTGTGGCAGTGTTTGGTAACCGCATTGTGAAAAGCGCACACAATAACAAGTATGATTAGGCCACAAAAACTCAGAGCTCCAAATGCCACAAACACAAACAGTGAAGCTTATTAGAACTAACTAAACCAAACAGCTGGAGTAAAATCAATTTTGTTTACATGTTGGAACAATGCACTCGATCAAAGTATTTCAAAAAAGTTTTCCAAATCGAAGAGTAAATACCAAAAACTGTATTTAGCTTTACTAAAAGAGGAAAAAATAGCATATTTAAGGACTTGCACTTGCTTTTGAAAACTGTTGAAGGCAACGAACAAACAGTAACGTAGCGGAAATTGTTCAAAAATACATGAAGTTTATACTATACAATTACATGCTGTGAAATAGTCTCACGTATTTCGCTTGTTGTAACCGTGACGATTGCCATAAAAATGCGCTGAGCTGAACGTTTTTTTCTTTTCGTTCGTTTTTGGCTATCCTCTTTTTGGCAAACCATTGAAGATGTCGTGACTGAAATGCCAAATTGCAGACTTACCTTACTGTTGGAGAGTGTTGTGCAGTGGCTTTTAGTACACAGGTCTGGAATTGAAAAAACGGAAAACAATTAAAGAAAACTTGAAATTTCAAGTCGTTGTTGTATGTAAGCAATATTTGTATGTATAGCTATATAGTTTTATCGCGCAATTGCAAATCCAATCAAATGTGCACTTTTTCATTGCCTAACCCCAGGCGCCCCAAGGGAGGCTCTAAGTCAGTGTGTGTGTGTGCAACGCACATCTTGCACAAGCAAAAGATTTAACTTGTCTCGTGCGTCTCAGCGTAAACAGAATTATTTCCAGCTGCCTTGGCTCTTGTGCTTTGTGCAACATTTAATTGGGTTTTCTGCCATATTAGATTTTCATTCTCATTTCCATTTCCCAAAGACTGCAGCCGTTGCATTTCGCATAAATTTGAATACGAAACGAACACACACACACAGATTTAAACTACTTTAGTGCAACACAATTTCAATATGTATATATGTGTATTTGTTTGTGCAACAGTAAAGTCGTATGTGAAATTTAATAGCTTTCAAGTTTAAACCAAAGGAAAGCAAGCAGACAAAACCAGGCATGCAGAAAAAATACAAAAATATACATAGACTGAAAAGCGTAAAACAATTCGTTCAATGCATATTGTATGACCCGACAATCCAAACACTCAAAAACAGAGCAAAACAAATAAGTCAATGGCGTTTGCTAAAATACCCTATAAGAAGGTTAAGCTGACTAACAAATTGAATGTAAATTTAAGGACGAAAACTTTATGATGAAGGTGAAACTTTAAGTTACTGCATATTCAACAATTTTACATTCACATTAATTAAATTAACTTCATACCACTTCCCACTTCAATAACTATAGCAACTATATAATTATGTATTCAAACATTCATTAAGAGCTCCTGGATGCGAAGCGCAAAGCCACATCGATCCGATTTCAAATGCGTATCGTGGTTACCTGTTTAACCTCGCATCAGACACACCCACACACAAATGCACAAATGCACGTATATGCATGTTGCACGTTGCTGTGATTTTTCATGCATTCAGGCAGGCAATGCCAAAACTTCAACCAACCTCAACCCCAAATACTCGTTTTGTTTTGGCCTCTGGTAGCTCGGAGCTGCTGTCAGTGTTGCTGTCAAGTTGCCTTGTGTGCAGTTGTCATGCTCTCTCTGTCTTACACGAAATAAGGAAGAGGCAGAGACAGAGACAGAGACATGAGCGGGCTGTCAGCAGTTGTAACTCTATTTGTGTATGCTTCCGTTTTGGCGAATTTAATAAGTTGCCGCATCATTATTATTATTATCATCAGCATCATCATTATTGCCATCACTAGTAGAGTTGTTACCGCTACCTCAACGAGTCTTGTAGTTTAACTTCTTCATGCTGCAACTGTTTTCATCGTCTTCTTTTTTGTACTTATTTTGTCATTCATGCCATTCGCCGTGCGCTTTTTCATGTGCGCCATTTTGTAAGTGGGTTATTTAGCGTAAGTAATGCAATAAGTCTGTTAGTTTTCATATTTCCTGCCGCATCTGCAGCTGCATCTGCGTATAATCCATTGCGATCCAAGTTCCTTCTTTTCCCAACAACACAAAAAAAAAAAACGATGAAAACTTTTTGTGCACACACACACACACCAAGTGAAAGATGATACGGCAAACTGAATTAGTGTGGCACAAATGTGAATTCCTCTTTTCGGAAAATCCACTCCTTAGCTTTCTCGTACAATAGTTGGCTGGTTGGCAAGTTTTTTTTTCGTTGGCAGCACAAGAAGTAAATGTAGAATTTTAATTTATTTTGCAAAACTCACTCGAAGTAGATTACGAAAGTTAAAGCTGAGTTGCCACGCGAATAGCAAAGTGTTTCCAATGGTCAATTAACTAAGTGCAGCTGCTTTTCAGCTTCTTTTTCCTCCAGTTGTTCAGCATGGAATGTCTCAAGCGTTCGATAGTACATTTTTAGCTTTTTTTTACATCGATTTTTATGCTTTGGTCTGGTCTAGTTTTTCATTTCTGGATTTAATTGCATTGAAACTGCAAGAATTGCTGAGACATGTGAATGCAAAAAATGCAAATTTACAGTATTTGGCAGCTGCTCGGCAAAATGTCATCGGAAATTGGACGTTACAGTTGTCAAAGTGTCCATCTAGATTAGGAAGTTCTTCTCTTTTTCTTCAAGAGTCTAACTTAATAAATAAATCCGTTAGTTGAGTTCATTTTCAGTTGATGGAAAGGCTTTTAAGCTTTAGGATTTGAAAAATGGCATCACTTTGATTATAGTTTACAGCTTCAGTCAAATATTAAGTATACGCATTATGAAGTAGTTTAGCAATAGCAATTTCTCTGTGTAAACATTTTTATTAGCTCGAATTTCCACCTAATCTCACATGTTGTAAGCGACACCCTGTATGTAAATGCAAACTTTACGAACGCAAGCTTATGAACGACTTTTATTGAGGCAAACATACGACAACTAGGCATGACCCTATATATGGCGGTTGGCAAAAGAAATAATTTTTGGTGGAAAACCGGCAAGCGACCTACCATAAAGAGAAACTACTGAAATGAACGCGTACGTGACAATAAAATGAAATGTGTAAAAGCTGTCAGTGGTGAACTGGAGCTAGCGAAGGGCAGCCAAAGAGAAACGTGAGGTGGTGAACGTGCATTGTGGACACTGTGCTTGGGGACAGACAGTGGAAACACCAGACATCGACCAGAGCCAGAGCTACGGAATAAGAGAATAAGCGACAAGCGACACAAGACTAAGACCAGAGACACATTGCTGTGTCACTTGATTGCGGCTGCTGTTTTCCCTCCCTGTTGCTCGCCCCTGTTTCATAAGCAAAGAAAAACAGCGAATTTCGAATGCAATTTGACAAATTTATTTTCAACGGCACACAGCAAAAGCAACAGAAGCAGCTTCGCGTCTTGAGTGCAGATACAATACTTTTTGTGTGTTGCTTACACTGGGAAGAAAATATGTGACTTAGAATAGGGAAAGACGAATTAGTTTTCAAAACTCAGAGTTGCATGTGAATGCATTTTTGTATACTTAAAGATCTTCTACATTGAATCGTTTGATCAACTTTTAACTAAATAACATTATTCGTGTTTTGCGTTGTATTTTTGTTAAAATTGATTAAAGTAAAACTATTTGTTTTACTATTAAAAAGTGTTTTTGGGTTCTTAAAACGATTATAAGATTGTTTTTCCATTTAGGTTTTCAACATAAGAATTTCTTTAAGATATAAATGGAAAAGCTTTTCCTAGATTCATTCTGTTGTGGTACTTTAAAGAAGTTGAAATAAAATGTAATCCTTTCTTTGCCCAAGTGTATAAATGTTCCAAATATTTATGTGTATATATATATGTATGTTTATGTGTTTGTGTATATGTTTGTGTTTGTGTGACAAGCTTTGAACCAAGGGAACAAAATGAAATTTCTTTAATATTGTAGTAGTTGGAGTAGCTGTAGTATATGTTGTATATGCAACCTGCCGCATATGAAAAATGAAAGAAAATTTGCCAAGTTCCACTTTGTGACACAGACACACACGCACACACACAATATGCAAATGGCAACCAAGGGAGCACAACACACCGACCTGATGGCGGATGCAATCGAGTTATCTACCCCGACAGCCATCACGATTTTAATAAAAAACTAAACTAACAGTGTGTGTGTGTGTGTGTACTCCATATGGAAGTTCGTGTTGCACCTGTTGCGAACTGAAACATGAATGTGGGCGTTAGAACTAGTGAGAAATGCATTTAAAATGTTCTCCATAAGCACGCATTAGACACACTCAATTTCCTATTCCATTTTGCTGCCTCACTTCATCCGGGGTATCGACACGACAGCAACAACGTCAACGTGGCATCAATTACACGCACACACATATGCACAGGCATGGTGCTGTTTATCAAATGCCCTCAGACACACACACTCATATATATAGAGAGAGAGAGAGAGAGAGATTCCTTCGCCCTCGCACACATCCCATACATCTGTGGCATCTCCATCTTCATTCGTGCAGCTACGGCGGCTGTTGCCGGAATTAATGCCCAACCCTGCTTGCCTTGCCTTGCCTCCCTTTCGTTCGCTGAGAAGGTGTGCCACATGCAACATTCCTCCATTGCAACATCAGGTTGGTCTCTTGTCTGCTTCGTTGCTTGCCTCCAGGCTGTGGCATTTTGTGCCTGCCTTTCTGCCTGCCTGTCTGTGGCAAGTAGTTAAAGTGAAACGCATAAAGTTTTCTCGCTCGCGCGACGACAGAAAACAAATTAAAGATGCATTTAAATTGAATTACTTAACTAACTAGCTAAGTCAATGTTGATTCTCTCGACTCTCGGCTGCTCTGCTGTTTATCAGATGTTTGCCGCTTTCAGATGCAAATATTATACGAGCTCGGCCTTAAATTGAATTGTGATACAGTAGAACACAAAACACCGTAAAATAGCTCCCAGGTGTGTACGTGGGCTGTGTGTTTCGCTGGATAAAGATAATAGGATTTCACTCCGCACCGCCGTCCATTTCAATTAGTAGGGACGACCGTGTGCATGTTAGCGTTACCTCGGACTGCTATCATTTAATTTGGTTGCGAACACGAAACTAGCGTGCCATGATGTACAGTTATGCATGACATAAGCATTATTGGGTCCGCCCGAAGCAGAGCAGGTTACCAGTAACCAGTTACTAATAATGCCATTAGCGTGACTTTAAAGCTTGGAGTGTTTCTCCTCTCAAAAGTCTTTAATACACAGGAAATTTCAACTTTTTTTTAACTTTTTTATACTTGTTTTTTTTTTGTATCTAAGTCTGAGTGGCTTTCTAGCTGGTCATAAAAAAAAAGCAGACGAAAAGCTGAAGGCAAGCCCCAAATGTACCATGCGCGTTTATGGCTTTCCAATCGTTGCTCCTTCTTCTGCTGTCATGCCTTCGATTTCTCTTTGGCTGTTGCTTTGTCCTCGCTTGTCTATCCAAGTCCCCTTGGTCACTTGACACCACAGAGATAACGGAGCGCATCAAATCATTTTGTGCTAATGGAATTGCATTGATGTTGATAGAATTGCTAAAGCTTTTTTTAGAATGGATAGAACGGTTTTTTCATCAGGTTTCTAATTAAAGTGAAAGGTAGGAAACCGGAGTAAAAAATGTTTAAAGGTAAGTCTTTAACAATTTAAGCTAGACAGAAATGATTTTACATAAAATAACCCTTTGAAAATCGGTTCTGAAACTTTCAGCAAGTTCAGTTTTAGGGTTAACTCTATAAGATACATTTTTGATTAAGCTCTTACGTATTACTCTAGACGTCAAATCATTTATGAAAGGGCATAACTTATGAAAATCGGATCAGTTTTGACACAGTTCTAATAGTTTAAAGTTTTTTTTTTAATTCTCCTAAAGGAAATGTTCAAAAAATATATCTTACTAGCTAGGAAGTGTATTTTGACTTCATCTACCACACATATTCAGTGTTTTTATTACGGTTCAATTGGGTCCTGTGTGCTGTCATTGAAAGCTCCTCTCATCCAACTTACACTCAAAAAAAGCAAATAAAACGCAATTTTTGGCGGCTTGCCATCTATACGTTGATTTTTATGGCATTTTTACGTGAAGGGAAAGACAATAGAAGTTCTGTTCCTGAACGCAGAGACAACAATGATGACTATGATGATGAACCGGTTTTTTTATTGAATTTAACGCAGGAAATTGCTATTTGCTCAGTGCGTAATATCAAATGGAAATCAGAGACAAAAAATCTGCATAGTAATGTTGCTATATATATGTATATGTGTATATATATGAATCTAAATCAGTAGTTGATTGCCCTTAAGCTCCTTCCACAGCAACAACACCAACAACAAAAAGATGTGCAAGTGAATGAGAGAATCATTTACAGTTTGGTTGTGGGCTTGGGCGGTTCGGAGCTTGGCGGTTCAGAGGTTGGTAATACATCAAACAAAATTAAAACGCACTGCGGCAGTTGAGTGGGGGACGTGTGGGCAGGGGGCAGGGGTGTTTGGGTGAAGGGGTTGCCACTGGCTAAAATAATGAACAACGGGGTAGCTGCCAAACAGCACGTGTCCGCTCTCTACCACTCTGCGGGGGGCCGGCTGGAGGAGAGATAGGAAGGCGGGGAGGGAGGAGAGTACGGTGAAACTGTCACTCAACGTACAAAAAGCAAATAAACGAAATGAATGTATCAAAAAGCCAGGCAAGGAGCGCAGACCAGGAACGTTGCCAACTGGGCCAGCAGACTGTTGCTTCTTCTTCGTTTTTTCGTTGTTGTTGTTGTTGTTGTTGAATGTTTTTGTTTGTGCTGTTGCTCAATTTAGTCCATTGGCTCCAGTTACCCCATAGTCAACCAGACAATTGCTCACGCCTCCGCAACGCCTCCACCCCCTGCTCTATTCTCCCAGGAATATACGTATGGTAGCTAGAGCCAGACTTGATGACGCTTTGCTCGGGGTTGAAAGTGCATGACACACAATTGTTTCCCGAACACCGAAGCGCCCTTCCACGCGACCAGGCCATTAACATGCACACTATACATACCGTTCCGTATATGAACGAACCGTGTTGAGGGCCAACCACCAAATTGTTTTTGTGTGGTTACCAGCTGGGTTTATGGTTACACATTTTCTGCTGCTTTCACCTTTCTCAAAAAGACCTTTGGGTTCGCTTTCATACCTATAGTACGACTATATTGACATCGATCCCAACATGCAATCTAATGAAGGGGGTGTTCGAGGGGGGTTTCCTAACAATATGCTACCACTGCAGGTGCTCAAATATAATGTGTGTGTGATTCAGTTCACATTTCTCTCCCTCGCACCACCGATTCTAACCAGTTTCTATTATATTCCAGCTATCGCATTGCTGTTATTTATGACCCGAATTAAATACACTGTTCGAAACACACACAGAGAGAGAGAGAGAGAGTATGTCACTGGATTCAAGGAGGACATTCATTACCAATTGATTCATAGGCCCATTGCGTAATCAAATTGAGCTTTTACATACATTTTGCTTGCCATCTAATTGACCAATTCATTTGTTATATATTCTGTGGCACAAGACAAATGTGTACAACTGAATGAATCGTAATAAATCATGCACCTGAAAGGGATTTGTGGATTTTGATTTATTTTACTCTTTCATTCCATATAAAACCAAAGGCTGTGTGCTTTTGGGTTAAGGCAATAAATTTGAATTTATAAGAAAATAAAATTCATTTTAATTTCTTTCAATATTCATAAGCATATGTGATTAAAAATAAATCATATAAAATATCTTCAAAAATTATTGGCAAAAATACTTAAATGCTTCTGGGAATATGTCAAAAATAAATTAGAATTTTACTTTAAATCTTTTCATTAATTTCTTGATTAATGCAACTTATTTGCCTCAAATTAAACATCTTTCATACATCCTTGAAAATTTCCTTTCTATAAAGTTTGACGCTTCAAAAATCGCAATAAAATTGTCGTACTTGCTTACAAAGCATTTGAAATAAGTACTTCTGGCTAGCAATGATTTTTATGATTTTAATTAAAAGTTTAATTACAAGCTTCTTTTCCGGTCAAATCCTGTGACCTTTGCCCAAGGCAACGCGAATCATAACAAAAAGTAAGTAAACATCTGGCAAGGCTATTAGGCCAAAAAGAAATCTCAGTTCGCATTTTATGACAATTTTTGTTGAACGCTTTAAATTTAAAACATTTTCATGTGGATGAAAATATTTTTTGTTTTTGTTTTGCGCAACAATTTAATTAATGTGAACAAAAAAAAAAAGTATATTTATGTACAGTGGAAATAACAATAACAAAACACAAACTCAGAGGCCAACAAAAGCAGCAATACAAATTATTTAATTTACTGCTATGTTTTGCTCTGCTTGCTTTTGTGTTTGTTGTTGCTGTTGTTGTTGCTGTTGCTTTGTGTGTGCCCAGCATGGTTCGCATATTGTATTTAAGTTGAGGCATTGACCAGAGCGCCGCCAGTTGCGCTTCAATTCAGCACCGCCCACTTCAGCACCACCCACCCTCACGCTAACCCACCACTCACCACTTGTCATGCTCACCCGCCGCCGGTGGTGTCATTTAATGTCAGCTCGAGCTTTTCTTGGTCATTCCGATCACGTAACTTGTGTGTGTGGCAACCAGCACTTTTTCATTTTCATTCACTTATGCGAACCGAAAGAAATGTCATCATCATCGTCATCATCATCATCATCATCGTCTGTCCCGATGGTGGTTAGTCTTGAGATGTTGTTTTCTGCTACTGATTTGTGTTGATTGTTGCTGCTTCGTGTTTTCGTTGTTGACAGTCGCTTTCGCCCACTCACACTCACGACAGCTGACAGAGCTGACATTGAAATTGAATTGAATCGGTTGCGTGGGTTGAGCTGTTATTTTTGTTCTATAATTTAATTTGTAGTTAATTGGCCAGCAACAAGCTTTGCAATTGCATGCTGCCCACACTCCGAAGCTGAGTTAAATTCTCAGTTATAGTCTTTATCACATATAAGTGCAGACACCGTGTCGTATGAGTAATAAATGTAGAGCAAATCTTCCATGTTTGGCTTGAAGAGACATAGTTGAATGTAAATTTGTCAGGTTTTTTTCCATTTATATTATTGTTTATAGTTTGAAACTGGTTTTGATTGGAAGCAATAATATTTTTATTGTATAATCATTTGGTTGAATCATTCTTTTTACAGATATTGTTGTAACAAGAGCTTGATTATTAATTATTGCATTATCTGTGTTAAGCTTAATATCTTCGATATCTTTCCATGCGATATTAAATCAGTTTACAACTTTGCTTTATTACTTTTTGTTTTAAGCTCCAGTTCATCTTAAGATTTGCTGTCTATTTCGTTTATACAATTTTCTGCAGCGTTCCGCTTCAAATCTACATAAATCTCTTTAATCTTTCTTCGTTTCGTTTTTTCACATTCTTTGCGCCTTCGCGAAAAGTTGGCGCTTATCTCGTTTCAGTATGTTGTTCTTGTTGTGGTTTTTGGTTTGTGGCTCGCGGTTTGTTCCTTGCATATTTTGCAATAACTTGTTTCAGAATACTTTGCATGCAATGAGTTAATCCTCCAAGTTAAAAACTTTGCGCTGTTCATAAAACATGCACATCCTTATTTATTCATGTCTATACATACGACTTTAAGTATAGTATATCTACGTTAATTGTATGCAACTGCAAGTAGAGCAAACTACTCAAATGCATTCAGCTTGTTCAGCTATAAAACAGCTAAATTATGGCATGAATAAATGATAAGCAGTGAATGCAAAGAGCTTTAAACTTCTTACAGAAAAAAAGAAGTAAGAAGGCTCTAGTCGAGAAACCCCGACTGGACTATACCCTGAACCCCATACTTTACAGTGCTTGTTAGTATGTGTGTTAACTTCCATGTTCAATATCTCCGGTGTTTCTCAACCGATTTCAATTAAAATGTTACAGATTGTCATTATTTTGTCTAAAGTTTCAAATGGCTTCTCCACGTTTTCCAAATTCAAGATCCTGTTGTTATCGATCACATGTGTAGATCGGAAACGGAAAGAGTTATCGTAACTTTGAAACAAACTTGTACTATCTAGAGATTAGACGAGATTATGTTCCAAATCTGAGGAGTCTCTAGCTCTTATAGTCTCTGAGATTATCACGGCCGGACAAACGGACATGGCTATATCGACTCGGCTCAAGAATACATATACTTTATGGGATCGGCGATGCTTCCTTCTGCCTGTTACATACTTTTGCACAAAACCTTTTAACCATTTTTACCCATTTTATGAAATAGCTTAAACTTTGTTGTGTTTACTACAAAATAGCCAAAAGTTTTTTAGTTGAAACAGATTTTAAACAAATTAATTAATTAATTATGTCAAAGGGTAGACAGGCTGTAAAGTTCATGGGAAGCAACACTTTGAATATGTGTACACTTAAAGAAAATACTGTCAGAGGTATAAGAAATATCTAAAAAGTTTAAATATGTGAATAATTTATAATTATTTTTTTTTAGTATTTGGAAGCTTTGAAACTATGAGTTGAAAAAAAAGTTGCTACAAATAAGTATTTTAATAGTATTTTAATTTTTACCTCTTAGAAGTTTTGGAAAAAAAGATAAAAGGTTGCTTAAAATACGGTAATACTTAAGGATTTGAAAAAATCTATCAATCCGAAAGTTCGAGTTAAAGAAAATTGACTTTAAAAATTAAAATTGTATATTGCAATAAACATTATATTTTGTTTTAAGCTGGTTTTGTGGGAACAACTATATTTTTTTGCCAAGTGTATATTCTGTTTTTATTTTTTTCCCGATCAAACAGCAACTCAAAACTGTTAACGGGTTACTATGATAAAAGTTCGTAACGCTATTCGCTCTCCCTTTCTCTCTTTCCGTCTATCTCTCTCCCTCGCCCTAGCTAAATCATTGAGTAATCTCTGAGCTACGCCAAAGTTACATGCAACGGTCGCTTTTGTGGTTTGGCTTATCAGCAAAGCAGACTCGCCCGTCGAAAGGATAAAGTTTTCTTTCTCTTTTTTTTTGTGTTTTTGATTGAGCGAACGCGAACCCGCCAACAAAAAGGAATTCTCGCTGTCTTTCGAGGTCTTTGGGTTTATGGGGTGCGTCGGCCCTGGTTAACAAAATGGCGTCGGCACATAATTAATTGCACTAAAGAGATTAGTTGCTTTGCATAAGTTTTACGCGGCGCAATACACGAAGAGGGAAACGCCAGTCGGATGGAAAGCGAGTTGTTTACAGCCCCCAAGCCCCCCTTATCACTCTTCCCTCTTCACTGTTGCACACGCAACAATAGCAGCTGACTTGCTATCCACAGCTGACCCCTCCCTCTCTCTCTCCCACTTCCACTCCCACTCTCTCTTTCGCTGTAAGTCCAAGCTGCTTGCACCTGCCTCGCGTCTCGCACTTTCCCACCTTCCCCCTTGTTGTGCACGCAATCTAATTTAGCCGGAAAACGTGAAACGTGCCCGGCGTAGAAATGGCCTCACACAGAGACCCAAGTCGACTTGAGTACGCCTCTCATTGGCACGCCCACTTATAAAGATAAAGCCGCTAATATCGTTAGCCTAGACCAGAAACTTAACGGAACTGCTGTCAGCCGTGATATCTTTATGTTTAGAGTCGAGGCCAATACGCATAATTAAATTTTTTTGGCTAAATGGACAACATAAATCGCAGTGAACCTCAAAAGGAAGATAAGTTGTTATATATATGGATGTAATATGCGGAAGTTTAGACTTTAAATACGAACTAGAGAGACTTTTGTTTATGGAAGGAAACCTCTATCAAAAAGGTATTGTTTATTTATAAGGGTTTAGTTTTGACAAAGTTAGAAGTATTCGATCGATTCAAAAATCAATAAGTCTATGAATACTTATATTGGGTACAAAAAGTCATAACAAATTCAACTTAAATCTAGTTGAACTATACCTAAATATCTTATCTTAAAGTATTTTTCTATAAGATGTTTAGAATTTCATTAAAATCCAATTCAAATAAGTAAATAAATACTTAAATAGAGTAAAAAACTCTAAACATACGAAAAAATATTCTTTAGTTAAGACAAATTCACCTAAAATCAAGTAAAACTTGAAGTATTCGATCGATTCAAAAATCAATTCAGTTTTGAAGAAGTTAATGCAGTTTAATCATTCCAAAGGATCGCATTTTGGGATTTAATATTTTTTTAGAATTTTCAAAATACTTAACTTTACGTAAAATAGTAAGCTTTTTAAGGTTTACATGTAAATTGCTTTCGATTGGAGCAGAAATATCAAATTCCATGCCAGTCAATAAGCAAAATGTACGCAAGAGCTTAGACAGCAGCAAAAGGAATTCCCATAATGATTGATGAGCACAGGCACAGACATCATCCGAAGGATGCATATGCAGAGTCAAGGATTCAACAACGAGGCCTCCAAAAAAGTACAGAATGGAATCAAGAAGATTTTGCTACGTTGCATGCAATTAAATTTGTGTGTTGAGGGTTGGGGTTTAGGCTGTGCAATTGCAACTCGCTCAAGGATAATGCCCTTAAGCTCGAAGCCCCCTCCCCCCTTTGACCTGACTGGGATCTGTGGAAGCTACCGTTATTCACATGGTTTGGTTTTGGTTGCCTTTCCCTTCCGTTTCTTTTTGTTGTTGTTGCATACGAGATGCGTCTGATTTTGAATAATTCATCTGAGTTGCAAGCAAGACCGAGGGTTGTTTTCACACTCGACCCTGCAACTTGTTCACGTCCTTGAAGGGTGGCGGCAACAAGCCTGCTGCCCTTTGTACATTTTCCAGTTGCAGCATCCGCATTTGTTTCAGTTGCTGTTGCTGTGTTGGTGGAGCAATTCGAAAGCAATTTCTACAGCATTAATCATTCCCCTTATCCACACATGACACCCGCCTTAGACCCCCTTGCCCCTTCCTTCCTTCCACACACACACACACGCTTGAGCCCGTTTCCTAATGTTGACAAAACGCATTTTAAGCTCTTCAGAATTGCCTTCTTTTGTTTAGTTAGCTGACTGTCCACTCACTAAACACACATACGTTCGAACGTGTGTGTGTTGGCGCCGGACAAAAACTCTGATTTGAATTTGAATTTGGATTTTGGGATTGGTCTTTTTCTTGTTCACAGTTCTGCGCAAGGGGCTGGAAGGGAAGAAAGCCTTAATGCTAAATGACATTGGCCGCTCTTTGTTTGCCGAAAAGCCCTTAACTACTTTATTGTTTAGCTGTTGACTAAATCACTTTCGAGTTTTACTCACACAACACAGTTGCGCTTTTACTGTTGGTGAGTACACTGAGCGAAATCTAAACTCAAATATTATGTTTTATGATATTTTAGGTTGTAAACATATTAAATTATTATTATATAATGTTTCGATAAAAAAGACTTACTAAAAATATTATTTTGTCCATATTTTATTTCCAAAAAAATCCAAAAAATTTAAAAATATATTTTTTTTTATATAAAAAGTTCATCGTAAATCATTTTAAAATGTTTCTTCATAGTTGGCGTTAAGAAATCTAAACAATTATCCATAAACAAGTAAGAAGGCTCTTGCTTGCAAGTACGCGTATAGTGCATTCTTTCCTAACTTAAATGCTCCATATCTCCGGTGTTTCTCAATCGATTTCAATACAAATTTCACAGATTGTCATTATTTCGTCTAATGTTTCAAACTGTGTCTCAAAGTTTTCCAAATTCAAGATTTTGTTGTTATCGATCACATGTGTATATCGGAAACGGGAAGAGTTATCGAATATTTCAAACAAACTTGTACTGTGCAGGGATTAGGTGACCTTATGTACCAAATCTGGAGTCTCTAGCACTTATAGTCTCTGAGATCGACGAGTTTATACATACATCTATATCGACTCGGCTGTTAATGCTGATCAATAATTTATATGTATTTACTTTATGGGGTCGGAGATGCTTCCTTCTGCCTGTTACATACTTTTGCACAAAACCATTATACTCTTTTTACCCATTTTCAATGGGTTCAGGGTATAAAAAGTTAAGAACCATCCCAAAACGATGTCAATATATTCATATTTCACATACTCAAAACATAAGACAGTTACTTTATCGAAATCTAGTCCAATTTTATTATTAAGTTACTAACTTTAAAATTCTAGTGTAAGTTTCGATCGTTAAATATCTGCGAGGCAAATTTTACTTTGTACAGAAAACAACGGTTTCCTCGAAATATGATATGTACTCAATCATATTGATGCAAACAACACACTCACCTAAAAAGAGATAACACACTTTTTCTCTCCTCTGTTGCTTTTGTACACAAACTTTTGCACAGTTTTTGTTATTTATTTGTTTGGAGCTGCCAGTTGCGCTGGCAAATGCACGACAAATTAACACGGAGCTACAACAGAAACCGTTGATATGGTCCCGTTGCAACTGTATTATATGCGCTACGTATGTGCGTCAGTTACCGTTAGTCTATGTTACTTATTGCTGTCCCTGTCTCTCGCATGCTTGGCCGCCACGCCCGCGGCTTTAGCTCTGTTGTTGTGGACACTAAGCAAAAATGGCTGTGCGAATACAAAAAAAAACTCCGACTGGGTTTGTTTATTCTGTGTGTGTCTGATTTTCACAGCACGATTGGGATGAAAAAGTTTATTCAGTAGATTTTTTGGGGGTGTGTGTGTTCCCAGTTCACCCTTGGGTTAAAGCGCAACACGGCGTTACAGTGAAACTTACAGTTATCTCAAAAACTGCACAACGCGCACTTTATTTAACGGTTAGTTGTTTTTGTTTGTTTTCGTTTTTATGCCATTTGCATTTACACTTAAATACACAAACTTTGTTTTCGTCTAAATGTAATTATTATTAATATCTTTTTACACTTTTCACAGGTTACGTTTCTAATTGCTCGTTATGCTAGTGCAATGATGTTATTTTTTAATGTTTCAACCCCCGCAACATTTTTTTTTACGTTCGCTACTTGTGATAGGATTTGTCCCGTTACCGCACTCGCGAACGTCTTTCGTCAAACTGGCGAAAAAAAAACGTCGTACACTCACCGGAGAATTTCGATATTGAACTTTTTTTTGTGTGTGGAAAGTAGAATTGCGCTGTTTAATACAACAGCAAAAGCAACAACAACATGCATTAGTTTGAAGCTTTGCTCTTCCCCATTGTGCTCTCTCACACACCCACATGCGTCTCTCTCGCTCTCTCTCTCCGTCGCTTTGGTCAAAGTCGACGACGTGAACAGTAACTGCGACGCAACAGCGCGCGCCCAGCTTGAAAACGACAACCACCCAAAAATGGCAAACGAGCTGAATCGTTAAGCAGCACGAAAAGCTCAGACTACCCCGCCGAAGCAGATCTCACTCAGTGCGCATGCGACAGCATAAGTCACAAGTCGCGCTCAAAAGCGCTCGCTCTCTTGCGCTCTCTCGTGCTTGATGTTGTTAGTGGGTGGTGGTTGGCCAGCATTGGGTTTGTGGTCTAGCTGAGCACCATATGTCTGTGTGCGCGCGTGTGTGTGTGTGTGTGTGTATGGGAGGATATTGCCTTTGTATTTGTAATGCAGCAGCAGGCGGCGTTTTAGCGGCAGGAATGTGCACTTCGTTCCATGTTGTTGTTTGTGCATTGTTTTTCGTGTTGTTGTTGTAGCTACTGCAAATTGCCTCGTAGCATTTAAGTCGAATTATGAAACTCGGGTGCCCCTTCCTCCCCCTCCCAACAACTAACAGTAGAAAACACCCAACACAACAGAAGCAGCCGCCGTGCAATGCGTCGAGGGAAATGGGCATGGGAAATTGCGCCGAAGGGAAAATGCCTGTATTTTAATTAATATTGATTGAAGTTATTTCTGCGGTTGGCTTGCAGGTGCGTTTATATATATTTTTATTATTTTTTTTTTTTAAATTTTTGTATGCCAAACAAATAAATGGAGAATGGAACATTTTCTGTGTTCCTTTTTGTAGTTTCGATTTGATTGCAACAATTAAATACACTTATCGTCAAGTTTCGTTGATAAACTTTCAAAGACATATTCTCAAGTTACATACAAACTTTTATCGTGGCACCTGGAAAAATTTGTTTTGTGCTTTCAACAACACGAAAAAATTTGCATTTCAAGACTTTAATTCAATCCTTATTTCCCCCCAAACTTTCCTCTGGCTCAACAAGTTTGCTGCCGTTGCTTCTTCTTCCTTCTTCCTTCTTTTGCTCTTTCCCCACCTTCCCGCTCTGTTTACATTGGGCTTTCTCGATACTTATTCTCTTGACACTCTGTATTATTATTTTGCAAGGACATAAAAAATCATATACATAATATTCAAAATATTTTCTCACTCTTTAGAACTTGTTAAAGATGAATGCAACTTTTTTTCCAAAGGCATAAAATTGATAAACGTTTGGAAAGAGTATTATAAATTCGGCTTTTTCTCTTTGATGGCTTTTTCTTTTTCTTGAGCAAGTAAAACTTTAAGTGTGATTCGTTGTTGCGCTTAATGGCGCGTGCAATGCAGCAGTGCAAGTTAAAATAGTTTTTATGCAAAACTCAAATATATATATAAAGCTGAACTTGACTGAAAGTGAATTGTAATGCATTAGAGCTGAAAGATGTTAGAAAATAATGTGGGGCGTATGTAAATTAAGTAATTTAACTCTTTCAGTCACAGTGTCTGAGCATGATTGCAACCAACTTATGAACAATATTAATTTCTACTAAACGCATATATTCAAGGAAAAATGTATATATACACAAATTTGAAACTGGCGCTACAGTTTTGTAGCAGTCGGCTTTCAACAGACACCACACTCACAAGGGCTATCGAAAACTTATCGACTAGTTCATACTATTCAAAACTTCATTAAACCGATAGTGCAACGCTCTGTAAACGTCACTGTTATCTAATATTGCGGAAAAGATTTGCAGCCATTCAACCGTTGTTATATATTTGTACTTTAGCCTTTTATATATTGTTTATTCTTGAAACGTGGCCTAAAATATAAAGAAATTGTGGTGCTTTTCTGTATTCAATCACGGCGATTTGCATAATTCGATAAAGTGTTAACGCAGTGCTTCCGCGCAAAAATGAGCCATCGCTGTTAGTAACAGTTGAGCAGAATGTTAAGGTCTTGTCGCAGTATATTTGTATATCTATGTTAGTTATTTATTTTCACACTGTTTGCAGGTTAGCTTTGTTGTTTGGCACAAATTTTACTTAATTAGTATGGGAAAACGTCGAACGCAATCTCAAATGGACTCCAATTCTAGCGATAGTGATAGCGACACAGATACCAACTTGGAATCGGTAAGTAATGCCCATGAAAATACGAAAAAAAGATGCTTTGAAAATGCAGCCGCCATGCAACAAATCAATGCGACGCAAATTTTGTGCGAAAAATCTATATTCATTTTAATGTTGCACACAGGACTTGCTCTCGTTGGCCAGAAAGCGTAAGAAGCCAAGCAATGTCACAAAAGCCACAAATTCAAAGTCCGATTCGGATTCGGACTGGGCTAACAATAAATCGGGAGCGCCAGCCTCGAAAAAGAAGCGCCAGAAGAAAACGAGCAGAGATTCTAGTTCATCGGAGGAGAATTGGGATGATGATGATGGTGGGGCAGCGCCAGCAGCAGCACCTGAAGCGCCCATAGAAAAACGTTCCGAACCCGAACCGAAGAAAAAACCCGAAACTCAAAGTGAGCATGAGGAGGGCGAGGTTTCTGACAGTGATTCGGATAATGGAAAATCCAAATCGAAATCAGGTTCATCGTCGGGCTCTAGCTCCGGCTCAGACTCATCCGATTCGTCTTCGTCGAGCTCCGATTCCGAGTTCGATGATGGCTACGATGATGATCTGATGGGCGATGAGGAGGATCGCAAGCGACTTAATGGTCTGTCGGAGAAGGAACGTGAAACCGAGATCTTTAAGCGTATTGAACAGCGTGACATAATGCGCACCCGTTGGGAGATCGAGAGGAAGCTAAAGCTAGCTCGGCGTGGCGAAATGAACGAGAAATCAAAGTCAAAGGGCGATCGCGCCAAGAAGAAGTCCAAGAAGGAGAAACGTCTCAAGAAGGCGGCCAAAGAACTTGCTCCGCCCAAGCACCAAACATCCATCACAGCTGACATTGAGGCCAGCAAGAGCAGCGCCATGGAAGCACGCACTCTGGCCAAGAGTCCATCGCCCCTGCCCCCGATGCGTGAGGGTCCTACCACATCGGGCACAAGTTCCGGTTCGGGAGGTGCGCCAAGAAGCAGCAGCGCCGAGCGCATCTTTGAGGAACAACGAGCCAGCGATGTGGCCGATTACTTTGACCACAAAGAGCGTTCCAAGGAGCGCAAGAAGAATGTGGAGGCCAACAAAACTGATGACAAACGCAGCAATGCCATGGCCATGTTGAAAGCGAAGCGCGAGGGAAAAGCTAAACGAGGTAAGGTTAAAATCGTTATTACTATGCAATAAGTACTAAATGATTCTACCCTTACAGAGGAGGAGGAAGCTAAACGGCAAGCGGAACGTGATCGAGACGATGACAAGGAGGAGCTGGAGAGCGTATCCGGTTGCAAATCAGCTGTAAAGCTGAAAGCATCCGAAATCTATTCTGACGATTCGGGCAGCAGTGATTGGGATGACGATGAGAAGCCAGCAGGCAAGAGATCTCGTTCAAACAGTAGCAAAGCATCCAGCGAATCGGAGGATGACGAGAAGAAGGCCAAGAATCCGGTATTCATCACCAATCGCGACGATCTAAACAAACTGCGACTCTCACGCTTCAAAATGGAACGCTTTGTGAATCTACCAATCTTTGAGAGCACTGTGGTCAATTGCTTTGTGCGCATCAGCATTGGCAACAATGGCCAGAAGCCAGTCTATCGTGTGGCCGAAATCGTTGGCGTTGTCGAGACTGGCAAAATCTACAGTTTGGGCACAACGCGTACGAATCGTGGCTTGCGCTTGAAACATGGCACACAGGAACGTGTCTTTCGGCTGGAGTTCATCTCGAATCAGGAGTTCACCGAGACCGAGTTCAACAAATGGTACGAAGTGTGCCAGCAGCAGCATGTGCCGATGCCAACGATCGATCTCATCGAGATCAAGGCCAATGACATTAAGAAGGCGCTCAACTATGAGTACAAGGATGAGGATGTCGATAAGATTGTTGAGGAGAAGAATCGCTTCCGCAATCGACCCACCAACTATGCCATGAAGAAGACGTGCCTGATGAAGGAACGCGATGCGGCAATGATACGTTGTGATTATGACATCGCCAACGATCTTAGCCAACAGATCGATCAGCTCGATAGTCGCGCCTCCGAACTGGACAAGCGACGCTCGCACAGCCTCAACTTGATATCCTACATCAATGATCGTAATCGCAAGCGCAATGTACAGGACGCCGAGAAGGCCATCATGGAGGAGGCGCGTGCCAACAAGGGCCAGAAGATCTGTGATCCCTTCACACGTCGCATTACCCAGCCACGCATGGGCTTCAAGAGCATCAAAAAGGATGATGAGGATATGCTGCTAGCACCGCTGCCGCCGCCACCACCCGGCAAAAAGAAGCCCAATGAAACGAGCACTTCCAACAATGCAAAAACAACCGATGGCAAGGACTACAGTCTCTACTCGCTGCATGACTTTGACATCGATCTCGATGTGCCGTTGCCAGGTTAGTTTATTGAACTGTTCGCCTAATCGAGTCACGTTAATTAATGACATCGTCTTCCCATTCCATTTATAGTGAACAGCGCGAATGCATTGCCCAAGCCGGCGAACAAGCCAACCGAAACGGTGTCCAAGCGTTCACTCAACCTGGAAGATTACAAAAAGAAGCGCGGTCTCATCTAGGTGCACTCAATTGCAGTTGCACATACGACGCGATGTTCTTAGTTCTTAGGCTAGTTTACTAAGCAGTTACGATTAGTTAAACGTAATCGATATACATATTGTAAGAGGACAAGTTTTGTTAACAATGCGCTCCATTCAAATATGAATTCAACTATAATAGGCATAATTTATACAACATTAAACACGAATACATCGCTTTTGTGCTGGAAAATGATTTTGGTTGTTTTACATACTTATTGTTTCTACGCGTATGCGTATTTGTTTGTATGTGTGTGTGTGTGTGTGTGAGTGTGTGCGTGCGTGTGTGCATATTTATAATTTATAAACAACAAATTTAGCTACAATTTTTTAAGAATACATAACGCATTTTTTGTTAGTCATATAGGATTACATTTATACATACTACAAACATCCTTTGACACTCAGCTAGCATTAAGTTTAAAAGTTACAAAATGTATTAGTTGCTGTATATTTTCCTATATATATATAAACACAAACACTTGTTCAATAAACTGACCTATATATATTCCCAGACAGACAAACATACATTCTCGTAACTTAAGCTTAAGTCCAAAACACAACCACTTAAAATCAAAATATTAAAGTTGCTAATGCATCGGATTGTAAGCATTACTTTTGGAATGAATTGAAAGAGAAATGAAACTTCAACTTAAAAATAAATAAATATAATATATACTCAATGAACATGAATACAGAAACATATCCATAACCAAAATGAAAACAAATTGCTACAACTGTACCAAACAGAATGATGATGATGAAAACATTAATGCTTTTAAGTGATATATATATATATAGTATCTTGAAGCGGGTTAAGTCTTTTGGACGCCTCGTTCTTTAATTGGTTTGCAGTTTGTTTGCGCAGCTGCCTTCGCCCTTTTGATCGTGGAGTCCATCCAACATATAATTTAATTAATTCGATCAAATTGACTTTTAATTGAAAGCGATCACATTTCAGATGTATTCCAACTAAGCGATATAAAGCTTGTAAAGGTCACAATCGAATCGAATCGACTCGAGCTGGTAATTGCTTTTTCTGAAAACATCGAGAAAAGTGTGTGAGAAGTGTTGTACGGATAGTGTTCCTTATGGGTAATGATTCAAAGTTCCTTTACTTTGAGTAAGAATAATTATTCAAGATGACTTAAAGAAGTTTTTCATATTAAAGTTTTTCGATTTTGCGTAGCAATGACTAAAAATCATGTTCTCAAATAATGTAGTAAGAAAATGTAGTGATAAAGTTTTGGTTCCCAAGAGTTTCTATCCATTCATAAATTTACCTTTTTTTCATTCAAAATGTTACACAAAAAATGGTAATTAATTTATTCAATATTATGCAACATGTTGTATGGGAGAGATAGAATAATATAATGCCCTGCACTTCCGGTAAAAGTTTATTTATTATTATTTGTATTATTAAAAAAATCTGTGCATGCCAAATGGGGGGAAGGAGAGAACACTTACCAGCCCCCTTGGGCACACATTGTGAACAAATGTGAATGTCCGAACCGAACCGAACCGATCCGATCACAAATGATGCGCCGGCATTGTGGCACAATGACACTTTATCTCAAAATATGCAACAGAGGCACGTTCTGTGAAGCGGAGCAACAGCATCACAATCGAAATCCGATTTAGTAGAATGTGGAAAAAAGAACCTAACGATGCATGGCACATGCAAATGGACATGCTTCGTTCTAGTGGGTGTTAGGGAACGCTCCAATGCTTCTATAGCTACATACTGTTGCATATTGTATCTCAAGCTTGCACACATATGTGTGAAGATACTTCAAATACGCAATGTACGCCGTTGCTGTACATTAACTGTCAGCTAATCAACCGGCATCCCAAAAAAAAAAAAGAAAGAGCAAGTGACTTTTGTTGAGCTGTCTTTTCTGTCATCATCATCATCGCCTCGGCCGCTGTCGCTGTTGCTGCCTCTGCCACTGCCACTGCCACAAACTGAGCGGGGCAAAGTAAAGTCTCACAGCGGATTCACATCGGCAGCTCAAGCGTTCAGTTGTGCTTGTGACGGCGAACGCGGCGGAACGAAAATAAAATAATTGTTAAATTGCGACACGCGACCCAAGTTTAAAAATAGTTCAAAACCTAGAATCGCTGGTCTCCTCGCAGTAATTCAATTTAAATCCCAAGTGACCCCAACAAAATGTGTAATCCAATGGATTTGCTGTTAATATCACTTCTGGCGATGATAGCTCTCTCACGAGCCGAGCTCAATTTCAACAACGATCTTGAGAATAATCAAAAATTCAAAAGTGTTCCAACCACATTCAAATCGTACGAAAATGATACGGTTCTATTGCCTTGCAATTTGGATAGTAAGTTCATTTTGAAGCCCAATTGAAATCAAAAATGTTTCATTCTCATAAATGATGGCATCTTATTAGACGATCCAACATTAATAGGCCTTGAAAGTGCCTTCTTTTGTGTGCAATTTGTAACAATGACATTTAATTCAAGACTCGAGATTGTGAGATATATTATAAAGTGCCTGGAAATTAGTTAACAATAGACAGCCAAGGAAATTTCGTTGAACACAATCGTTGGACTGGACTTTTCTTCATTCTTTCCTTCACAATGGAAACCAAAACGGATTCTATTCATTTAAAAGTCAACGAAATGTTTTTCGCTTTTCTTAACATTCTGAAGAACATTCTTAATGCAGCTATGAAGTGCATTTCCCTCGTAGGTCATGTCAATTAAAACATAAAAAAGGGTTATTGACAGCTCGTTTTGAATTTGTTTATGGAAGATTATAACAAGCTAATTAGTTTTGAGAGGGGTTCAAGTTGCCTAATAATGATTAGAAATGATTTTGATTTGATAATTTTTGAGATTTTCAAGGGGTATTTGATTGAGTAGATTCAGAAGAATCAATGAGATAATATTTTTAAACCTAAGAATAATGTTTCCTATACTTTTTAAGAGCAAATTGAAGCTTTTAATCCATATAAATGTTTTGATTTGCAAAAACTCTAAAAGTTTGTTTAAATCCCAAAGAAAATATGATTCGAAACATGTTTCTAAGAACAAACAAATCGAATAATTTCACAATTAAGCTTTAAAGAAGTGACATAGTTTATAAACTCCATAAGAAGTATGACGAGAAATGATATCAGACCCTTACAATCGGATGTTGTTTACTATTTCAATGTTGACTCTGGTTTTTATTGATTTAGCTACATGATAAAGTGATTGCAATAAGATACTTGAAATGATTCATTTGTTTTGCAAACATACTCTATGAGAAAAGATAGTGAAACACATTCCCCATTCAGCTCCCGTTCGCTATGTGCGTTGGCATCGCGATGATCAACCCTTGGTGGACTCACGTCATCCGGAGATCTTGCCACCGAACGAAAGAATTGTGCTCTGGGCCAATGGCAGTCTGCAGGTGTCCAACCTGAAGGCGGAGGACACTGGCGATTACTACTGCGAGATCATGTCGAACAGCAACCATGCTGTCCAGATCCATGCCATCGAGGTGCAATATGAGCCAAGCGTGGTGACCGAACCAAGTGGAGTTCTGGAACTGCCCGTTGGGGCCATCTTTGAGGTGGTCTGCATGGCCAAGGGTGTGCCACAGCCGTCGATTAGTTGGCGCTTGAACGGCAACACTGTGGATCAGTACACCAGTTCGGGCAATCGTCAGAGTCACATCTTTGAGATCAAGTCAAGGCTTATGGCGGGATTGATTGAGTGCCTGGCGTCGAATGGAGTTGGCGAGACGGCAATAGCAGGTGTCCAGCTGCAAGTTCTATGTAAGCTCAGATGTGTGATAAGTGGGATGCCGTTAAAAATAATCCATTAATAATCTTGCAGTTGCTCCAGAGCTTACACTTCCACAGAGTGTGGTCTACACCCGAGTGGGAGATCGGACGCATTTGGAGTGCATTGTGGAGGCAGCACCACTGGCAAGCCTTCAATGGTTTCATCATGGTGTTCCCGTGCACATTGGCTCCCATATCAGCAGCCAGGAGACAGAACTGGGCGTTGTCAACCACGCTGTGGACAGCTATGTCAGTTTGGTCAAGCATGTCCTCACTGTGAAGAAGGTTCGTGACTCCGACATGGGTCAATATGAATGCCGTGCCAGCAACTCGATTGGATTCAAGAGCGCCACTGTGGAACTAACTGGTCGTCCAATGCCCTGTGTCTTCAAAATCAATCCAGGCACACAGAGTTCCACATCGCATGTACTGGTCTGGCAAACGGAGAGCATGCTGCCCATTATGGAGTTCAAGCTGAAGTTCCGACAGATTCCATCCGGTAAGCTGAATTACATTCAACTTGTTCTTGATTTTTGATGAGTTTTCTTGATCTTTTAGCAAATGTAACAAGATCCATAAGAACCAACTGGACGGAACTGACGATTCCAGCTCAGGCAACAAATGGTGAGTAGGATTCTTACGATAGCTGTATGAAATAGAAAGCGTAATGGTTAATAGACAATGTTTATTGATGTAGCCAAACTGAAACCAAATGTGAAATTTGGCTATGACAGCAAATTTTTATATAAATAAACAAATCAAGCATAATTTTATAAACATAAGTCACAGAACAACAATTAAATTTTATTTAACCAAATATATTTTGCTTGTTAAAACTTAGGTCCAATGTATATAAAATCCTATACGCTATATGGCCTACAACCAGCCAGTCTCTTTGAGGTTTCTGTTCTGGCCCGAAACACTTTCGGCTGGAGTGATAACAGTAGAATTGTGCGATTTGCAACTGGCGGGGAAAGTAAGTTATTGTACGATATTGTTAGTTAGTGACTTAAAAATGTGCATTGTTTCCAGTTGAGCTGCCCAATTATTCCACGGAATCGGAGCTGCAGTATGATGCAACGGAGGAGATCTTTGAGAATGAGATAACCCAAAGATCACAGATAGCCACAGCGAGCATGATACATAATGGCGCAAGAAGTTATAGCTACAGTGGCTTAATATATCTAACGATATTCATTCAAATTTGTCGCGACATGCATTACACATAACAATAGACAACTTAATGTATAAATAAATTACTTTTGTACTGATTTAAATGTTCCAACAAATAAAATTTACAACTAAAAACAAGTTTAAAATCAAATCTTACACAAATTGGCAATATTCCTAATTCATAGCATTTGGTTTAACCTCTTCGGGTTCCGGCTCTGGTGATATATGCCACAAGGCATCAAAAACGAGCAATTGCAGGAGTCCAGAACCAGCTGCACAATCCTCAAATGTGATTGGAGGAAGTTCTCTTTTCAAATGCGAGCCATAGATCTTTACCAGTTTGTTGTTCAAGCCAAGCAAAGAGATTGGTTTATCGCGATGCTCCTCAAAGTTCCACATGGCAAGCAGTATTTGTGGCAATCGATTCACATAGTCCATGAGCAGCAAGACTGCATTCATATTCTTGGTACTATTGCTATTGATGATTCGGCTGAGTTGCTCCTCGTAGCTGCTTTGTAGATACAACTCATGGGAAACACGCACGGAACAACGCACACAGGCCGAACAGAACATGTCTCTTAGCGATTTCTGTAGATCGTTCATATCATAGACACATGGCAGCATCACATGTCCGCTGGCCTCGACGAGCATCGTTACATATGAGATACTCAGTCTGTTCTGATCACAAGCTATGGCCACAATGTTCTTGATTCCTTTATCTTGAATTACTTTCAATATGTTTGTCATGGCCTTGGCAATGTTCTCGGAGGTAATAAGCTGTCAGATAAGTTAAAGATTATTCACTGGACATGTGGCCACTGGACCATGTTCCAAGTCATCTTACATTTGTTTCCAGCTGCGCATTATCCATGACACCGCTGGGCAATGTTTTGGCAATGTGTTCACTACCAATAAGCTGTGGGAATGTATTAATTAGTATAATAATAATTTGGAAAGTAGAAGCGTTCTCACCGGCCATTCAAACTCCTCCGTTATCTCATCCCAGCTGCGCAGTTTGGCCAGACTTCTGGCATAGCAAAGCTGAGGCTCCTGACCGCCAGTGCGTGATACAAATACAACAAAGATCTGTAGAAAATCATGAAATTTATAACTGTCATAAACACAAGTTGCACTTGCCTCACCTTATGTATATAGGGCTCTTGTCTAATGAGAAACTCATCCATATTTAGCATATACGTTTTGGAGCGATCAATGCGGCTGAGGACTTCAGGATGAAAATACTCCAGGCCCTCGCCATCGTCAGTGCGACGCACAAGATCGAGTCTCCACTGTACTTTACCCGATAACAAATCATATTCAGCCTGTGTGTAAAACTTTACTTCAGCAAAGTCTTCCAGCTGAACACGAGCTCCCAACTTTGCAATGGAACCCTTTCGTTGGCGATCGCTCGAAGTTTCTGCCTCCTTTTGGCGAGCGGCCAACAAGCGATCATAACACTCCTGCTTGGAGCCTTTGGTATCCATTGCGCGGGCGTAAAGTTCGCGCTCCAAGTCCAACGAATTAAATTCCGAAAGAGGCACGTCCATTTTTACGTTTGTAAACAAACATTCGCGCAGTCTGCCGATTCAGTGTTGATAAATGCAAGTGGTGAAAATTTGCAACACATGCGAAATTTCCTATCGATTCATCGATAGTTGGTGTCTTCAAATAAAAGTCGTTACAGTTTGAACTGTTAATAAACTTTAGCATATATTTTTAAATGAAAGTCATAGTGATAAATGCTTTTGTTTAATTAAAGATTATTTAGTCACTCAGTTTGCATCAAATCGGATGACAAATAAATGAATCAAGACATTTAAAGCTTCCGTTAAGATAACAGATACCAAAATTTGATAAGACAAAGTAAAAATCTGAGACAAAAGCATGAGGTAATCTTGACGACAGTCACCTTAAAGAAAATTTAATGTTCTTTTCAAAAATAAATATTATATACTTTCTACAAAAACAACTAAATGACTCAATCTCTTTGATACCATACGTTACTTATTTAATGGGTATTTATTCGGTATAGGGCTACAATTCGAGCGAAAAATAACGAGCAACAACAATTGACACTGACATTGTGAGCATCTTCTGGACCCAAACTCTCTCTCTCTCTCTCTTTCTCAGATGAAATTGGCGCCACAAGAGGAACGTGGAATAGGTACTGTTTACCTGCGGCAGGAGCAGCACACAGCGAACGGCCCCAAGCAGCAGCAACAACAACAACAGCAGCACTCTGCTCTGGTGAGAGCGCTCGAGCTGTTGTGTTCCAGTTCCCAAACGTTCCAGTGTGTGCTTTTTGCTTTTGGGGCTACATCAAATGGCATCCAAGCACGCGCTACACTTACAGTCAGTTCTCGCTTGAAAAGCATCGCGACGGGTACGACACGAGCGCGTAGCGCACTAGAAAAAATACAAAAGAAAAAAAAAACATTGAACTCCTATCAATACAGCCATTAAGTACTTGAAAACTTCAATTTGTTTTTGTGCGCGCAGACAGACACATATAGATATAACGTGTGCATGTAGTGGTAGTGTAGTATATGTATATCTGTGCAGTTGGGCCAAGCAAAAGCTATCTAAAACAAATGAATTCGTTAAAGGGGCAACACAAATTCGAAACACGAAGCGAAGCGGAGCGAAAGAAAGCGCTTGCAAGTGCAAGTGTTACAAGAGCTTAAAGAGCATCTTTTATAGGAGTTGGGTTGACGGTGCTTTTGCTTACCTGCTGCTCGTAAATCAAAATTGCCTCGCACAATATGTCGTCGTTTGTGTGGCAGTTCGGTTAAGGTTGCCTTTTGTAACTGCTGCTGCTGCTTCAGCCGAATTATTTGTTGTTGTTGCTGCCTCTTCATCTCTCCATCTGGAAACGAAGTCGCTAGGCGAACGTAAAAGCAAAGGCAAAAATGAAAAACCAGTTTTAATTCCTCGTGTAAATGGCACACAGGCACTTCAACATTTAACCATTCTTTTACCTGGCAGCCCGGCGGGTGCAGCAGCTGCCCCAACACACACACACACACACACACACAAACACACATGCACACACAGATAGTCAGGCAACTTCACTGAACTCCTGTGATTCATAATAACAAAAATCTGTGCATCGTTGCAAATTGTGGCCCCCGACGTTATTTTGGCACACTCGCAATTAGAAACACAAACACAACAACAACAACAAAAACCACAACTAGTCGAAGCGCACTTGTGCAATATGCAAATGTGCATTCTATAAATATGTGTATGCAAATATGTAAAATACTCAACATTGCCCAGTTGTTGTCGTCGTCGTCGTCGTCGTCTTTCCCTCTCTCTCTCTCACACTCTCTTTTCGCCGGCTGCAGCAGCGAACGAAAGCGAAAACTGATGCACCCAAAAAAAAAAAAAAACAAAAACAAAATATGTTGGCAGTGAAAGGAAATTGAGCATATGGCAACGCCAGGAGCAGTCAGCACAAGATGAAGACGGGGGAACAGGCGGAAAATTAAAAGCCAGCAAGGGGAAATACAATGATTTGCTGTTATTTAAACAGTACAAAAAAACAAAAAAAGTTTTCAATTCCATTTTTTTTTTCAACTTTCCTGCCATAAGACACAAAAATCCATTGCAATAACCAAACTGAGCGCAGCTGCAGCTGCCTTACAAACATACACACACAGCCCTTGCATACGTGTGTGTGTGTGTAAACTTGGAGCGCAATGTAAATAAACAAACGGCAACAAGACAAAAACCAAAAACAAGACAAGCACAAGCGCAAGTCAGCGAGCAGAGATTGTTAAATAAAAAAAATGAACCCAAAAGACCAACAACTTCGGCGACTAACGGACAAAAGCGAGAGCAGTTCGGAGAATATTCGTGCTTGGAATTGCAATCGCAAATCCATTCCAAAAGTATCATTTGATCTTTATTTGAAGTTAAGCGCTCGAGTATGGGAATAAATTTGAAAAAATTTATTGGCAATTGTAAAGTGAAAAAAGCTCTTTTAAGTTTTCCCCACTAATTGAAAGTGAGAATTTTAAAAGCTGGCACTTAAAGATACAAGAGATTGCAATTAAGAGTTAATTTAATGATGTTTTGGTGCATTTCTAGGACTTAAACTGATAGTAATTATGTAGAGAAGTTAGGAAGTTAGATATTTGGTAAAGGAGAATAACTACAAACTATCACTTAAATAATTTTAAGAATTATTTCAAATTTGGTTCTTGTGCTTCACTAAGAATAACTTTCTTTCGAACTTCCCTCGTTAGAATCGAAGTCGAAAAGTGTGAAAAAGTGCGCTGCCATGTCACGTTTGCACCTTGCTCATTGATAAATACACACATATTCGAAATTTGTTGATAACTGTGAGTTTTTAACGACACTCACTCGTCACATGAGGTGTTTATTATAACTGCAATGTTAACTGTAGAATGGTTAAAACCAAGTGACGAGCAACACAAATTAAACTTTAACATTACATAGCTAGTGATTAGTTGTGTGCAATTTGTGCTAAGTGAATATTTTCGTGTTCATCCATCATTAATACGCCTTTTGCGAAATGTACATACGAATGTATGTACAGTACGTGTATGTACAGTATCTATGTATGTTAGTATGTACAGTTAGTATTCGTCTGCTGGTTTTAGCAAATGCAACGATCGCGACGCATTGCAAATTTATTTTGTGAATAGCGCACACAGGAAAAACACATACATATATATATGTAGATAGATCTATATGTATTTATTTGTACATATGTCTGTGGCAAGTGTAAACATTAAATGTTTGCATTGTGATACCCTGCCGAAGGATATTATGAGTTTGACTTACGTTTTACCTTAGCTGCAAGCGATAAACATTAAATTATTCCAAAAACATTCGAAAATGCGTTGTGTTAGATTTTAACACTTAAAAAATTTAACTGAAATCAAAATGTTATACATTCTACTATTATTAGATCCTTTTTTCATCCTGAAAAAATTTTTTTGTTAAATTTTAACACTTAAAAAATTGAATTGAAATCAAAATGTTAGACATTCTACTATTATTAGAACTTTTTTTCCTCCTTAAACATTTTTTTTTTAGATTTTAACACTTAAAAAATTGAATTGAAATCAAAATGTTATACATTCTACTATTATTAGAACTTTTTTTCCTCCTCAAAAATTCCATAACTCAATACCATAAAAGTGACTGTCAAAATGATTTATTACAATTTTTCCTACAAGCTCAAATGTCAATTGGAAAGGGTGTCGAGGTTTCGTTATGCTAACAGATTTGGTCTTTTTTTTGTGCCTGCTGTTTTTCGTTTTTCGCATTTGCACATTAATTTATTTATGTACGAGAATATTTGAATGCTTTTACAAGTTGGCACACCCTGCGTCCCCCTCTTTTGACTAGTCGTCCTCTCCCCCTCCTCGCATACCACCTATTCGCTACAGCTTCCTCGACCCGACACGACCCACTTTTGCAAGCAGCTCTGGCATTGAGCGAGCTGAAAGACAAAGAGTGAGAGCGAGTGAGAGAGAGAGAGAGAGAGAAGTGACTAAGACTGACCAGAGCAAAGTAACAACAACAACAACAAAACTGCAATTTTCGCACTGAGATCATAATCGTTTCTATTGAGTTATAGTTCGCCTCTACTTCAGTTGCATAACCAATGCGAAATACTTAAAGCCATGTTTACCATTTAGCTGCCAATCAGCACACAAAATATGTCCACCATTTGGAAGCTGTGATTTAGCGCACAGCTGTTAAACGCAGGGAGGGGAAGGGGGCTCAATGGGTTAAGTGCTTGACAACCGATTTCGTATTTCAAATATAATTCATAAAAATATTCGCGCGCGCTTTTCTTTGATTTTTTTTTTGGTTTTGGCTTGCAAGCGACGTAATGCATATAAATTAATTGAAGAAAAAAAACATGGGTAAAATATTTTGTTTCAAGTTTTGCGGCGCCCAATTAGTAGAGGGGGGAAAGTTGCAATCGGTTGTAGCAATTTGGTAGCAAATTAATTAACCCGACTTCCAAACAAACATATTAATTGCAGTTAATGATCTACCTCCAATAGCGGCAGCCAACAATAAACAAAACTACAAAAAAAAAACTTAAAGTGCGTGCTGCCAAAAATACAAATCGAAAATCAACACAAAAAAGCAACAACAATGAGATCGACTTGGACGTGGATGTTATTCATTTGTCTATTGATTGGACTATTAAATAGCGGTAAGTCTTCCCAAAAACCAAATTAAATGTAGTTTTTTACATGGCGTTAGCTGTTTTATTTAATTGCTACTTAAAGTTCACTTTTAATTAAACAAATGTCCCTGGAAAAAGCCTCTAAAAGTAAATAATAAACAAGTAAGAAGGCTCTAGTCAGGAAATCCCGACTAGACGATACACTGTACCCCATACTTTATTGCAAGTATGTGTGGGTGTGTGTTTGTACGCGTATAGTGCATATAATGCTCCATATCTCCGGTGTTTTTCAACCGATTTCAATACAAATTTCACAGATTGTCATTATTTTGTCTAGTGTTTCAAACTGCATCAAAAAGTTTTCCAAATTCAATATTTTGTTGTTATCGATCACATGTGTATACCGGAAACGGGGAAAGTTATCGAAAATCTTGAACAAACTAGTACTGCCTAGGGATTGGGCGAGCTTATATTCCAAATCTGGAGTCTTTATGAAGTCGGAGATGCTTCCTTCTGCCTGTTATACCCTTTACACCTTTTTACCCATTTTCAATGTGTTCAGGGTTTAAAAAGTAATCAAAGGGGAATATTTTTTCTATATTATTTCTACGCAGTTCACAAAGTTCATTCCGATTAAAATGAATAACAATAAACAAAAAATATCAAAATTTGTTGTTGCCATTATCTTTATATTGTTAAGTTTAGTTTAAGCTTTGTTATCTTAGTTTTGTATAGATAATTCCAAAGGGAAACATTTTCTAGAAACTTTCTCTTTGAAAGACATTTTGTGTTCCAGCCAAACCTTAAAGTAAACCATTAAACCATAATATTGCTCCTGAATATGTTTCCCTATGTAAAATATTTTCACCAATGGAATTTTCTTTACAAACATTCCATTCAGCTCATTTAAAATCGAATCGTTAATTGTTAAATAGCAATTGATTATTAAGTTAAGCAAAATAAAAGAAGGTTAATACAACAAAATTGGTTAATGGGCGAACGACAAATGTTTACAAAATGTAAGCATGTTAATAGTATTTATTTATTGAGGGGCGTTGTCAATGAGTTTTTACTCATGTGTTAAAATTATGAATTACCAAAGTTGCGTCTGCCATATTAATAGGCATGAGGCAATATGCGTCAAGCCCACATATCGTTATAACAAATGTTCATATACGTGAGTGTATGTGTTGTGCGTGTGTGTGCGCGTGTGTGAGTAACTCTAGTTACCACGTGGGTTACGTTTACCTGAAACAGCAGCAGCAACAGCAGCATATCTTATCGGGGCCAGAGAACGCTTATCTTTTGTTTAAAAGTTAAACTTTCATATACACACACACACAGATGCGCGCGCACACACACACGTGTGTGTGTTGTGGCGTTTAGAGTTATGCCGCAAAATGTTGATAACGGTAAACATACCATAACTCGCTCCACTTCTGGAGCAGAGTCTTCCCAAATGGTTAAGAGCAAATATTCGAACAGCTAAAAACTGCCACAAATATTTGCTCATGCCACAGCAACGTACAAGAAGAAGAAAACCAAAAATTTCCCCACTGCCCCCCACTCCCCTACTCTTCCACTCTCTCCCTTTGCTTTCAGTTCTAGTTTCAAACGGATTTATGCCCTGGCCAGGGCCACCCAAAATGAAATTAAAATCGTTCTTCATTTTTTTTTGCTTTTAATTAAAGGCGCGCGGTTCTTCGCCATGCGATAAGGCAACTTGGCAAATGTTGAAATCGGACTAACAGCAAACAGATCGACTATATATATATGTCTAATTTCCAGTTATAACTTTGCACATATGCCTGGAAAATTTTTGTACTACATAAATACATCAAAATAGACTCAGAAGCAACAACAACAACTGAAAGTTCAAAAGCACATTTTTGGTCTCTGTGTGTGTGTAAATATGTTGCATCAATAATTACCAACAGACAACAAATTTTTTTTTTGTGTTTTTTTTTTTTTTGACGGATGTTGATATTATAAGCAGCTGTACGAATCTTTTTTGGGTTTGGCAATTTCAGTATTGCGGCATTTAAATGTGTCCAAAACATTGAAAAATCCAATTTGTATTAAATGTAGTTTGGTCTTTGCCAGACTTTACTTTATTTGTAACGTACTTCTGCTTGAAAGGGTATCTTTTTGTTAAGCTAACTTTAAAACCGCTGGAACCCACACTTATTGATATAAATCCATTAGGTTTTTTCAACATTGAGTATTTTTATCTACTGCTAAACGATATGAGTGTTGAAATAGCATAAATTATCACCTTATTATACCCCGGAGAATTTGTGGAATTTTGTGCAAATGGTTTCGTTTGTTGATAAAGCTGCTATTGAATGACTAAAAGCTATAAATTCTTATTAGAAAAATGTAATTCAAACTATATTCAATCATAATAAGTAGCTATGCTTTAATCATAATTGTTTTCAATCAATAGGATTTTTTTTTAAATATTTTCAATTTTACTAAATTTTACGAATCTTGTTTTCGTATTCCCTTGAGATTGATTTTATGTGAATATATAATAAAATCACATCACAAACCATTTGATCAGCATTGTATCAAGCAAACACTGCCAATACGCCCCTTATTTTAATCCGAAAATTACATTTTCAACATGTGTCTGTCACGAGTCCATATTGTACATGACGTATACGCAATGTATATGCATGTGCATGTATGTGTGTATGGGTGTTTTTTGTAGTAAATGGAAGCGCGTTTGCCAAACCAATTGATTTCAATTTAATTTCCCGGTTTTTCAAATGTATTTATATATTTTTGCTGCTCCTGTTGTTGTTGTTGTTGTTATGCAAATTTCGTGGAATAAAATTATGTACAATCGAATAAAAATTTATGCCGGCTGGCATTAGTCCCGTCGTACGTTATTTGGCATTTTAATGACCCCGCCGAAAAATGCTGTCAATCCAAACTATTTCATGCCCAAGCAAGTTCCAGTTGTGGATTTTTCAAATGTTTTCCAAAATTGGCGATCAGTTCATATTTATTTATAAAGTCGATTTGGCATTGTGTGTTTGTTTACGATCTGACCTCATAACTTGACGGTATCAGTGTGAGACTCTATATATATTATATATATAGTGTATGTAGGGCACTTGAAATGTATTGATTGCAGCCAATGGTCGAGAGGTGGATGCATCTTTCACATCGATAATGAAATAATAACAAGAATGCGTGCTTGAACTAAATCTTGAGTTGAATGAAATTGAGCGAAACAATCAATGCGAAGCCGTGGCTTGCTATCTGCCACAGAGAGAGAGAGAGAGAGAGAAAGAGATAGTTCCCACTTATTGACCTTACGAATTTGACAACTTTTTCAAAGAAATAAACATGTTCAAAAGGTTGAAAGTTTCAGTTTAGAGGACAATTAGTCAAAATAAGTCTAGATAAAATATTTAAGCAATTTATAACATTTTTTATATATTTTCTTTGTATTCAAATCCAGCTAAATCAATACAAAAATTACTCTGTTTAATGGTTATAACATGATTTTGTATAATATCTATCCACGATTCTCGAAGTAAACAAATTATTCAACACCTTTTCATATCTTTCTTTAATCTACCTGAATGAAGACACTAATTTATGCAGCGCTAGAAAAAAAAAGAAAAAGCCATAAAAGCTATTTAACTTAAGGTTTTCAAGACAGCTTTGACAAATGCGTACAAGGTTATTGAAGATACTTAAAACAACGATAAGATAAATTACTAAGCATAAAGCAATAATATAAGGCGAACAATTCGAAACTATACTCGTATCCCATTGCGTATGAGTAATAAAATAAGAAGACATCATTGTGTTCAGCTCAGTTTACTCCCCGGATACATGGACTCTGTTGTTGATGGCATAACGAATTGCATTTTCCTTGGCATCCCCCAGCTACCACCAATGCCAACGATTGCAAGGAATTCAAGACCAAATACAGAAAGAGACAGAGCAATAAAAATTCCAAATTGCTGACGCCACCAAACGCAAAAATGTCCCAATGCGTTTGTGTGGCATCAAAGAGCGTAGAAGACCGTCAGCAACAGCCAAAAGAGGGGGATGCTTGGGCGGATGGAGGTGGTGGAATGTGGTGTAAAGGATTCTGGGCTCGTTTTGGCGCCACGACGTCCGGACGCCATTGTTCCAGTTTTTAGAATTGCAAATGGCAGCTGGGAGGCAAAGGAGCATCCATATGGCCCAGACTGTTGAGTGGCTAAGTGGCTGGCATTGTTTGTTGTTGTTTTAGCTGGCAGCACAGTCATCGATTCAAGGACAATGCGGCATTGGTGTGAGAATTAGACAGAGAGAGTGTGAGAGAGAGAGCAGCAGTTGACGCATGTAAACAGCCTTGTTGCCCCAGCCACATGCAACAGCAACATTTCTCCCACTTTAGGTTGACCCACTTATGCGTTTTGCTTACGCGAGTGCCAAAGTGGAGAAACTGGAGCTTAGTTCATAAGCTCATACACTGACAGAAAAAAAAGGTTTCGGTGTCATGAACAATGGGAAAGGTTAAAGTTTATGTTTCGTTTATCAATATGACAATAAAGTTATATAGTAAAGTAAGTATTTGTATGCTAAAAATGAAGTTGAAAGGATTAAGGATGAAATCATATTTATTATCGTTCCTAAATTTCCCAAATATTTTTTAGTTAGAGTTACATAAACCTTCTTGGTCTACGAACTTTTTACACAGTTCTCTAACTTCTGAACTTCACCGAAGTTTGCAATTGATTTAGTCTTTGATATTTTCGTTAAGTGTATCGATACCCGCTTGGCCTTGACTTAGCAGGCGACCAAAAATGTACAACGATTGCGATTCGGTTGATTTTGTCAATGATGCCGGTGAAGGTCTCGGTCTCAGTTTCAGTCTCAGTCTCGGTCTCAGTCTTGATGTCGATGACGGCCTCGCTCTTTGCTTCGTCTCTGGTCCCTCCTCTTGGTCTTCGCTTGTATTTTGGCTGGCCACCAACGGCGACAAAAGCTGTTTTCGTTTTCATAGCTGATTGCCATAAAAGGGTTGTCTCGACTATCTCATAGCGAGAGGGGCGAGCAGGGATGATTGGATAAGATAACTCAACTGGCTCTGCCAGTCTATAAGTATCTTCTTATTCGCTACTTTATTGAGCACGTTGATTGCCAACTCTTTAAGGCGAAACGCAAACTTTTATCGAAGCGTCGTGATAACGACTCGCCAATTGAAGTGCCCCTTTATTAGCTGTGTGTGTATGTGGCTTGCGTAATCTTAGTGCCTTATTTTTACCTTGCAACACATCGCATCCATAAAGCAGTTGACTTTGGATGACGTTAAACATCGCCAACGGCATCGCGACTTTTGATGACTCATTCAGCGTGTGGGCATTGAGTCGTGAGCTTAAAATTTGCCGTTATATGTCACTGAATAACATTAGTCAAAGCCATCAACATAATGTTGTTGTCGTACTATTTGGCATGCAAATTTTGTTTTTATCGATAGTCGCCATCGCAGCGATAAATAACTCATTTCGATTAGCATATTGATGGCAGTCTTTGATTACATGTAATGCGAAAAATCAACATTAGACACTGATATGGTTATCGAGCCATTGTTTTTATCGTTGGCAATTAAGAGTCTAGCATATAATTACTCATTAAAAGTTTTCTAATTTCTTTTTGTATCATTAAATATTTATTTGGTAACTAAGTCATAATATTTTTCGCTACAAAATCGCAATAAATTTATAATGCCTTCCGAAAATCATTTTTAAAATCAATAAAATGACTCAGAAACTTTGTCTTTTTAATAAAATATAATAAATTGGCTTGCTTGATTGAAAGTATGGGTTTCAGATTATTCTTGCAACATATGTTTTCGCTCAATGAAAGTTCTCGCCCACCCCGTTACTTAACATCCGGTGTAAATAAAACTCAATTTCCTAAAGAGTGTAGATCATATGATGATCTTGCTCACATTTTCCCCTCCATTCATTGCTGACGGGGTGTGATTTTTATCAATACCAATTTAAAGTTCCATCAGCGACATGTGAACAAGCAGAGCAAACATGTTGTTAACTTTAAAGAGTTCAACGGAACACGAAGTAATGACTCACTAACTACATAGCTACAAGTACTCACTACCTTTGACTGATGTTTCCATTCATTTTCAGAGCTATGTCGTGCGTCACCAACTGGTGAAGATACTGGTGATGGGGGAAATGACTATCAGAATGATGACTACGAGTACGATGCGGAGGATGAGTCTACAAATTCGGAAGGTTCGGTACCACCAGCTGTGGCAGATGGGGCAAGTGCGCAACCTTACTTTGAGCATACAGACATAACCATTGATGCCCGGCCAGGCGATGATGTGATCCTCAATTGTGATGCACGCAACTTTAAAAGTATGTAGGAAGTGACCCTTAAAACGTTTTGAAAGTTTTCTTAAAGATTGTTCTTCTTCACAGTTAATAACGTTGCAATGTGGTATAAGAAAAACATTGTTGTGGCAACTGGATCAAATGCGATCAGTACTCGAGTGGAGGTCATGAAAAATAACTCGTTACGCTTGGCTGGTGTGACATCGGACGATGCAGCTGATTACTACTGTGAGGTGTTGCCGCAGAGAGTGAGGCAGCATACAGTATTGAGCGTGGGCGCCCGGCTATCGATCCTCTGCGACGATCGCGATGTAACGGATCGTTCGCAGACGTTCAAGCAGGGCGATCACCACAAGCTCATCTGTCGCACATATCTGCCCACCAAGACCGACATTAAATGGTCCTTGAATGTATGTGTTGTCTCTTTACCTTTGCTGTCTTAGCCATTTCCCAGCTTCTCAATGGTATCACCAAATACTAATCTTTTAATCTCGTCCGGTAGGGTCAACGTCTTCAGACCTCGGAGAGTGATGCAGCCAATGGTGTCATCGTCCTGGATAATGTGGATGAGGAGAACGCTGGTGTTTATCAGTGTCTCGGTGATGATGGTAGTGCAGATCCTCCACATGGCATGGTCACCGTCGATGTACAGTACAGTCCGAAGGTGTCCACGCATAGGCATCATGTCAATACAATCGAGGGCGGTACTGCTGAGCTCTATTGTGATTATCGGGCCAATCCCATTGCCATAAGCTTTTTTATCAAGGATGGCAAGACATTGTCGCTGTCGGACAAGTATTCGATTAAGAACTCAATGCACAAGGAACAGAATCGCACCACATTGATTATCAAGCATGTGGATGCTAGTGATCTGGGCGAGTATCTGTGCCATGTCGAGAACGCCATTGGCTCCAATGAGGTGCGTATCCAGCTAAGCTATCACCCAGAAACGCCACAATACGAGGGCATCTCCATCGACGGAAATCAAGTGACACTCCATTGGTTAGTTCGCAGTCTTCAGCCTCTATCTGAAGCCATGCTCGACTACAAGTTACAAGGGGTAAGTTTTTGCTTATTACAGTATACTTACTTAATTCAAGAATGATTGTGCCCCACTCATTAGGCTTATGTTAACAAATACACTGAATTTCCATATCGTTTCAATGCCACAAAGTTTCACCAAGCATACATTTGGTCTTGGTTTGATACTCTGTGGAATTGAAACGAGTTCAGAGTATTTATTTTAAATTTGTATACGCCGTTGAACTCTCTATTATCAACTTTATTGACTGACTGCTATCAACGCAAAGACAAAACGGTAAGAATTAGCGATCTAACTATTTTGCGAAATGATACCATAGGAACATAGGTGACTACTAAGACTGGATTTGTTCAAAATGCATTATGCTATAGTGTTACCAATGAGACTATCCCTCAAGGAATACTGTTTTGTAGATTCTAAACCCTAACTAACGCTTATTTATTTGCAGTCATATACGTGGAGTACAGTCTCGGTGATACAGACCCATCGTCACGACAAGGATAGCGGCATCTGGAAGATTACACATCAAATGGAATTGACGCCCGGTCAGTGGCATGCGCATGTCAAGACGAAGAACACCCAGGGCTGGTCCAACTTCTCGCCAGATCATGATTTTTACATAAAGGATAAAGAAGGTATGTGTAACAGAACCGTAGAGTTGTGAAAAAATTACAAAACATTCCATTTCTCCTGCAGATTCCGAGGAAATTGACGATGGAGCTCTGCCACCCGATGATTTAGTGCGTGCCGGCTTCGGATTGGGCAAGTCAAAGGCGTGTACAATGAAAATGCTGCCAGGTCTAATGATGATGGGCGCTTTCTTCAGCACGGCCCTGCTGCGACTCTAAGGAGCATAGAGGAGCACAAACAGGGCCAACGTGGGGAATGTACATATACTATATGTACACACACATACACATCGATGTATGATGCCTTGAACCCTGGGCAACGTAAAGTAGCGGCAAACACAGCTTAATTATAAGAATGCCATTGCAAAATACCCAAGTATTCTAATTATACATGCATAATGCTAATGCGCCTCAAGAAAAAAGGGTCCCCTCCCGGTTTCGGTGGGGTCAATGTTAATGCTAATGTTAATGTAAATGTTAATCTAAAATCAAAATAACGCATAGGCGAATTTCACTAAAAAACAAAATATACAAAAAAAATTGTGCCAAGTAGCATCCACAGGGGGAAGAATGTGAAAGAAAATATATAGCTTAGTTTAGTTAAAGTTAATGATAAAGTTAAAGATTGAGAAATAACTGCGACGATCGGTTGAAAACCGCCCAAAACTTAGCATATAATATTTATTTGTTTTTACCAGTAGTTAACATTGATGATTTATAAATTAAAATAAAAGCAAATCCGAAGGATTAACTTCCTGAAATACCTGAACAGATGAAAGCAAGCACAAACACTTAAATTGAATATGAATACGATTTGTAAATAATATATATGAAAATAATATAATAATAATGGGTTAATGAGGTTCTAGTGATTTTTAGGCGGTGAAAAAGGTATGGAAAGAAGAATTATTATTCTTTAAACACACAAACCTTTTTATTTAATAAAAAATAAATAAATATATATTCGAATTACGAAAAATATTTGAAATATATTACGATAACACCTAGACCAAAGCTTAGACATACATGTGTAACTAAACACAAACACACACACATACATACTTACATACATACTTACTTGTATAATGGAAAGATACTTACTTAATGTTAAGAAAAAGAAAGATTGATCAAAAATGGAGGAGCCACTACTTATGTGTATATGTAATCATAACGAATATCTATAATCAGGTTGGGAGAAGAAGAGTCGCTTATTTGTTTGGCTTCGATTGAAAATTTGTTCGCTACAATACCTGAAATTGCCATTGGCCATAATAGCAATTAAAAATGTAATGTAAACTGCTGTCCAAACAGATCAAAAAATGATAAACTTAATGAATGTGCACATACTTAAAACATATAAATATATACACATACTTACAATCAGAAACTACATTGAATATAGGGATATATATTTTGTATACTTATATTTTATTTAAGTAATCATATAATATTAGTATTGAAAACAACACCAACAACACCTATATAAACGTGCCAACATTGAAACAATCAAGATTGTTCTCAAAGCAAAGTTCCATATGAAAAATTTCGAGAGCCGACCTGTTAACATAACATATACATATTGAAAAAGCCAGTGTCTTATAAGCAAGAGAAAATATTGTAACGTTTTTTTTCATTTTTAGTTTAGTTCAAATGCGACATTAAGAATATATACATACCGATATATATACATATAAATAAAGCAAATAAACTAATTATTGACATTTTTCTACGCTTGAAATTGGTTAGAGAATCCTATAGAAATGCTACATTATATGGCTGATTGATTACCTATACAATTTTGCTAGCTAACTTTTTGAATTTTTTCTTCTTTCACATAAACTTGAAATCAAAAGAAATTTGTTCAAATATTTTTGTATACTTTGGTTTTTTAATAAATAAAATCGTTTGTCTTTACAAAAAATTGAAAAATTCACGATCAACAAAGACTTAAAATGCTTATTAGGCTTTTCTTTTTTTTTTGGAGACAAAAGTGAGAGACTGAAATGCAATTGCAGTAAACCTTATCTATATGCACATCCAGCGTATATATATTTTTATAAAATGTCATCTTAATACTAATTTAAGAAACTAATGCTGCAGAACCAGACCCATAAACAGCAACCAGATCAACGCAACACCATGTAAACTGCTTTGACCGGACTTGGAGCTCTCCGGCGTAATGACATCCATTGAGTGATCGCCCAGAACGAGTGCGGTGTGAATGAATACCTTCTGGGGCAGTATCTGGCAGTAGTAGTCACCGGCGCTTTGTGGACTCGCCTTCAGTATGGTCAGTTCGAAGTTCCTGGGATTTAGACTAAAGTTGGGCAGAACCACGCTATTGCCCGTTGTAATCAGTTTGTCGTCCTTGTACCACAGTATGACATTACCTAGAATGCATGAATAAGTAGTTTCAGGGTGGTGTTCTTATAATTGATTTCGCATCACTTACTCTTTGTAACCGTGTCATTGCACTTGAGTACAATATCTTCGCCGAGTATTCCTGTTTTGGTCACAGTTCTGTTGAAATGTGGTACGGCTGCCTTGGCGATACTTGAGGGCTTGGTCTGTTGGCTGGGACCGCTCTGATCATCAGTATCGTAATCATACTCATCGTTCATCATCATCTCATCATCTTCCGTCAAAGCGGTATATGCCAGAACTGTAAAGAAAATACATAAGAATTAGTTGCTATATAATATTATATATATCTATATATGCAATATAATTTAGAATTCATTTTGTAGTCATAAAAAAGTATTTAAATGTTTTAATGACCCAGGAGATTGTCAAACCGTAACCAGACCAGAATAAATATATTCAAAATGTGGGTGGCATGCATTCAACCTTGAATTTCGAAATCACTTTACGATCAAATAATCTGAAGTTTAACGAGGCCATTTGCACTGAGAGGAATATTTAAAACACAAATTATTATTGGTAAAACAAAAGGGTACTAAAAAAAAACCGAACAAAAGCTATAAAAACTCGATTGTTTATGATAATTTTGTTTGCCAGAGGGTGGCGCATTATGACCCACATTTCCTGCCGCTAGCTAATCACTTGTTCATCGAATTAAATTGAAATTAAAACCAGCGTATATTTATCTATTTGTTTTGGCAATGCATTAGGTCAGCTCATCAACAGAGTGCTGGCCGTTGAAATGTTTGTCTAAACAGTTCGTTGGCAGCTCATATTCATTTCCACCACCGATTCCCACATCCGATGCAGCATACAGCTAGTGAAACATAGAGAACCAGCTGCATTCGGGTTTCGGGTTAAGGCAATTCGCATGTTTTTCTTTTCGTTCTTTTCCCTGTTTTCATATTCAACATTTCCTTTATGGTATCTCATATATATCTATATTTTGTCAAAGTCGTATAAAAACATTTCACGGAAATGGGGTCACATACTTACTACTTACACACGGGAGCACGGGCCATACCGAAGCACAACAAAAACGAAAAAACACCCGAGAGAGAATTAAAATAAGCGAATGGAAAGAGAAAACACTGCGGTAGTCCCCATAACCATATCTCCATACCCATACCCATTCCCATTCCCGTGTCGGTCGGCCGATCGCCGCACCCACATGTCTGCATGTGTGTCTTGATTACGGGGGAGGGCGGGGAATGAGGCCAACATTGCAGATACACTCGGAAAAAAGATGGCAACATAAACTTTTACTAATATAAAATATGTTTAAATTGTAAAGAAATGTAGCTTGTAAGTTTAGCAACTATTTCTATATAATGAATTCATGTGTATACAAATTTTAGCTCATATATTATTTTCAGTGTAGCTGTCGGCAGCGGCATCACTTTGTGCTACTTTGTTTTAGTGGTGTCGACAGTGGACACAAAATCGAAAAACATTTCACAACAATGTCCATTTTCATTCTGGCAACTGCAATGCACGCACACACACGCACACGCACAATATACACACACACATATATCACACCCTCGCTTCACGTTGCAGACAATGTGTCGAGCGTGTGAGGCGATCCAACGATTGTGAAAAAGTTTAAATTTACATTTGTATTTTGCTTCTGCCATTTCTGGCTTCTGGTTTATGTGAGTGTATTTGAGCTACTGTCAGTAGTTTTATTGTTGTTGTTGTTAGCTTTGTTGCTATTGTCTTTTATGTGTTATTCTATGGCACACTCAGACGCACTATAAAACACACACACACACACACACGCACGCACTTATTATGCCCACTTTTGTCGCTTTCGTTGCTCAGCGTTGCGTGCTGAAATTCTAACTTGGCCTATAGATCAGACACTCGTACAATAACAACAATAAAAATAACTGTTAAAGTTTATTTTAATGTAACAACAATCGACTATTCGTATACTCTGTAAACTTACTGTGTAGCTAAACGAACAACATTTGCATTAGTACTCAGATCGAAAAAATTTCCTGCTTGCAGAATCGGATGGAAAAGCAAACAATCTTACTCTCTCCCTCGCTCTCTAGATCTCTCACTCTCCGTCTCGTTTTTTCTCACCCTCCCTCTCCCTCTTTTTCTCTCACTCTCCTTCTCGCTCTCTCTCTCTCTCCCTCTCCCTTTCTGTCTTACATTTATTTTCTTTAAGCACACACCCTTTCTAGCCTTGTATGTAGGGTATACATTCTGAGTGGACTTTTATTTCGTCAGTTAATGCATTTCGGATACGGATACACCAACAAACTTGTATCCGAATGACCGAATTTCGCATTGGCGATTTAGTTTCTCTTTTGGGGAGGAGGGATTCACCATCTTTTTGAGATAAATCGTCGTATTGACCCCTTCGAGTTCTCTTTGTCTGTGTCTCTTTGTCGTAAAAACTTAAGCCATAAACTAAAATAAGAAGGAATTGCTTCTTCGGCTTCCGAGAAAATGCCAATGAACCGGGAATACAGACGAAGTTTATGCGATGAAAAAAGGGGTCATAAGTGTAAAGTATTTGCACCACGAAAATAAATTGTTTGTTTATGATGAAAAGTGTTAAGAAAAATTCATTTCGTGACCAAAAAGTATGCTTTAACATATTCTGTGTTTATTTTCGTCTATGGATTCTTATCTGTATACATAATTGGATAATTTCTTAATCCTTAAAAAACCACAAATCTTTTTCGTGTCTCATTTGTATCATTAGATTCAAAAATAAACCATGTAATGCTCCATATTTATGCTCCACAAAAAAAAAGAGAGTGTATTCTCATGAGAATCAGTTTCTATGTTTTCCATGCTTAAGATAACTTTTATAGTTGATCTTGTTCGTTGTTTCTAGTTTTAATTGGTACTCAGAATAAGGCCAACAACAATTTATCATAGGTACAATGATTCTGAAAATTGTTTTTTTTTTCAGCTAATAACCCCTGGGCTGACCATTGGGACTGGTCAACATTATTGCCAGTCACTGCAGTCATCCAAGTGCTGCATTTATTTTTATTTTTTGGTTTTACTACCTGATAAGCTACAGCTCCAGGGCGCTCTACAGCTCCGATCTTTGATCTCCTGCCTGTCCGTCTGCCTGTCTGTCTCTCTGACTAACTGACAAACTGAATGTTGGTTTTGTTTGTGCCCCTACGTGACTGACCCTGCCGGTTGCATTCCCTCCTCTCCTTCTGTTAGCCGTCTGGCGTTATACGAGCCGAAAATTATGCTGTTATGCTGTTTGTGTGGCAGATAGAGACATGAAGCGAAGCGGATAATGATAATGGCATTCTGGTTCTTTCAAAAGCGATCAGGTTACGAAGGGACCAGACATCTACCTACGCACTGTCAGGGCAGATGTGTGCACCGAAGAACCGAAAGAGATAGAAAACAAACATAACCCACACACACACAGACAGAGAGCCAGAACATAAATTCGCCATTCAATTAGAGAGAGGTTTTTGAAAAGGCCGCGTGTCCTGTGAGTGGTTCAAGGGATTGCAATTTGTGCAAAATAACTCTAGGAAAATCGACAGATGTTGTGTCTAACGAATTTTCTGGCTATTATTGAAAGCTGTTCGATTGTAAATTCAAATCAAAGAATCTACTTATTTGTCGTGCTTTGTCATAATCAATATTCAATTGTGCCAGAGCCACCATTAAATCGGATCAAGTGCTCCCCCCAAAATCCAAGAAAGTACTACGATTTGAAAAACATAAATTACAAATCAACGCTTCGGTTACTTGTATATACATGCATATGCACTTACACTTATTGCATTCGAAAGCGCACAAAACCAAATATAGAAGTACTCGTACTCATACTCGAACTCGAACTCGTACTCGTTTGTATTGTGGGTACGAGAGAACATTGATTTCACTTAGTTGGACCGCAGACCTATTCGATTTCCCATTCCCCATTCTGCATTGCTGTGGTTGTGCGTGCCCCGCCAAGAGTTATGATCAGCGCCAGGCCAGCGCCTTAACAATTTCTAGCACACAAAAGGGACCCTTCTCTCCCCCTCAACTATATATATATATATACATATGTATTGGACAACGTTTTCCGTTGAGAGTGCACGTGTCGGCACTTAGGGAGTCCGAGCCGGAGACGTCGACAAGTGCTTCGGGATGCGGGCACATAGCCGAAAGCATTGCCGATACTACCATATAGTACGATATGGTATGTTTTTATACATAAACCAAATGTACACTTCGCGAAAAATATGTTTAAAAAAACGTTTGTATGTTGGTTTGGTTTGTTTCCAGTCACATTTTTCGCTCAGTGTCGATCCACGCGGCAGTTGTAATAGGTCAACAATAGACAACGCTCCAATGTCGATGGCCGAAACTTTTGCCGAGTCCGAGGAGGTGTTTTACGTGTAATGCATATTAAAATCGTTCTTCATGCCAAAGTCGGGACTACGAAACGGCCAACTTGGGGATAGTTAGGGTGCGTGTGCATGTGTGTGTGTGTGTGTGTGGCGGAGTAGGTGGGGATTGGGGCAGGGCTTGGCCCAGGGCTCGTGTTTCCATTCAAGTGGTTGTGGCATGTAATTAATATGCGGCACTCCTTTTCCAGCACCGCCAACTATTTAGCGCAAAAGGCAAAGCGAGAAGTTCTTTAATTTTATTTTCTACTCTATTCTATTCTAGTGTTATTTATTGCTATGCTTCGGTCATTCCCTTTCATGTGTTGTTCTTGTTGTATATATATAGTGGAAGAAATGGAACCAAAAGATTCAGAAACCATATTCAATTTATGATGGAGTTAAAGTCAAAGAACTTAAATCCTTTGGTTAAAAATGCGAAGTTTTAGTACTTTATGTATTAATCTCGAAAAGATTAAGGAATATTTAATACACAAAAGTATCTCAAGTAGCAACTTTTTCACATCTAAATTTTGATTTATCTTTTGCAGGCATCTCAAATTTCTTTGAATTATGCTGGTCTTTACAAAATTCTATTCACAACAAACGATTTCTATATATATGTTTGTTGATTCAATTAAACGAAAACACAGCAAACTTAAGGAAAAACAATCAAAGTTCCAATAGAAACTCGATAGCCCATACAATGTACAAAAGAATTTACTTTGTTGCAGTTCAACTCTTTAAGAAATTTATGATATTTATCAATTTTGTTTCTTAATTGATATGTTGACAGTAACACAAATAAATGAAGTCCAAAGCATTTCAGGATTCCTTTCAAAGGTTGCTATTGACAACTTCCCAACAATCGATTAATGAATGTTTATTGATTCAATTATTGTCATCAAAAAAAACATGAAGAATTGTGTCCTAAAATATTTAATTGCTCGCACAATAAAACACTTGAAGACTTGCGGTTAAACTCTTTTATTATACAATTTTCGGTAATTTTGATATTCTTTGGCTTCTGCTACAGCTGAATCATCAATTTTTGTGAAGGGAAAGAGTATGGGTGAGAGCTCTTCATTATTATTGTGATCAAAACGATTAATTTTTATGTTTAAATGTGGCACAACTTACATACATACGAGTACATTCGAGTACATACGAGTGCTTTATGTATAAGAAGAGTGCTCACATACATACTTACATATGTATTAGAGTACTCGTTGCACATTCGTTGGGAGTCGCCATGCCAACAACAAGAACAAGAACAACAACACGAACAATAATAATACCCGCCTCGAACTGACTGACTCTGCCCCAGTTGAATGCACAATTCGCTGCCTCTATCTGAGTAATATCGTCACCCGCACCCGCACCACACACGCAGCAGTGGCAGTGGCAAGTAGCAGCGGCATGAACAGCATGAGCCGCCAATTCGCCAGCTCACTGTTAAAGTAAATTGATTCTTTAATTGCTGAGAATTGGTTACGAGTTTGTTTAACTCGCTTGGCGGCATGCCCCTTATGCCTCCACCCCATCCACAAAGCCCCCATGCTGCCATGCAACACCCTCCAGCAAACCGAGAGAGAATATGAAAATGCGAATGAATCGGTCGGCTTTTACATAAAGCGCAACAACACAAAAACTTGTATCTGCAGTCGCGTATCTGTTGGATTGTTTGCTCACGAATTCCAAGCAACAAGCAGATCACATCTCTAGCCAGTCGCATGAGTCAGAGATTCCAAAATAAATATATATGTGTAGAATGCAAATACCAAAGAATTATGCAAAACAAACTGACAGCAGAAGAGGATGTTATCTATTTTTTCCGACTCCCTTCGCGTTCTCTTCTCGGATTTGCGGTTGTGAAACTTAATGCCCGCGAAGAGGAGCCAAAAAGGTAGGACAAACAAGAGCAGCAGATAAGGTTATGGTGATGATCATTTTTACGTGTTTACCCATGTCAAGCTAAAAATTAATTTGTGCAAGATATTGATGAGCATATATAGAAATTTTTATGAAATTTGTGTGCCTTTAAGAAGTGTCTACTTAGTTCTTTCTGCCATCCAATCAAATCGATTACAATCGCATTGTTTATGGCCAAAAGGGGCTAAGATTGCCAAAAGGTTACCACGGAGGTGAGGATCGTTAGGAGAGGGGTCCTTCTTATATATTCTCACGCTGCTTCGACACGCTTGCCTAACCGAAATCGAACCAAGGAGCTGTGGTGTGTTGTGATTCCGCACTACCGGACAACCCTATGCGCTAATCTACGCTACCAGGGTACTGACTACCTGGTTGCTTACTGTTGCTCACTTCCTTTGTGTTGTTGCCATTGTTATTATAGAGTGTGTAGTTGTTGTTGTCGCTGTTGTGTTGTCGCCTATTAGGCACCTATGGAATAATTAACAGCGTAACCGATATGCGAACGAAACTCTCCTCCATTCATACAAAATTGGCATATACACTTCCTATTGAATGAATGGCGCATTGAAAGAGGGAGCGCTCGTGCAAGCTGCACTCGCTTTTATTGAACGTGATAAATAACTGCATTAATGTGACAGCTTTCGCCTATAAATTAACTATTTTAACGGTCTTCGATGCACTTAAGCTCAAACAACAAATAATAGTTAGCTATTTGTTAAGTGTACAAGTTGATTAAGCAATAGCTCAAACTATTGATTAACCTTTCGAAATGCGGAACTTGTTTTCAGTACATGCCAAATGCCAAATGCAACTTCCATGCAGCTAAATGTCATGCCACAGCCAATTGATGACACAGAAAAGGTTCGAATCTTCTTGGTGAATCATTTACTCGGAAACATCAAAATATATTTTTTTGTGGTTACCTGAAACAAATTTGAATAAAATGTGAATCAGTTTCCTTCCAAATAGGATAGTCATAGCAAAGTATTTTGAGCACATTGGTTAATCCGCCGGAACGAGCATGAATCAGTTTTCAGTTCTTAAGATAGATTCTGTCAGAGAGTTCAATGCGTCTGACTTTTGAATACTTATTGGACATATGTGTATGTCTAGTATTTAGGTCAAAAATTGTTCTACACATTCCACCGAGACACACACACACACAATCACTTTTATTTAGATGATCTCGACACAAACTAAAAAAAAAGCGCATTTCGATTCGGACGCAATGCAATGTTGTGAATCTGATTCGATGCGATTAAGTCATGTCAAAGGGTCCCCAAATAATCAACGCGATTAGATTAAACCTTACAATATTGTAACACGATTTCCGTTACACTTAAAACATATATAGATCATCCGATCAACCAACTTACCCAGTGAACATCCGGCAATCAGCAACACCATAGTTATTTTGTTCAACGCAATGTTCGACACCATTTTTAGGCGTTCTTAACTGTTCGACACTCGAAAGTAATGTGGAAAATTTGTAAATTGTTTAAAATTGTGTCGCACGTATTAGCTTTTTTGTTATTCTTATGATTTTCAACTCACACACACACACACACACAAAATTAGTGCCGAGTAATTAGTTTCCAAAGAGTTCAGCGTCCCAATTATCGGCCTACATATACATATTCAGCACTTTTCAACAACGATATTTGTATTTATTTTGTTGTGATTATGTTTTGATTTCTTCAAATTCTTCGACTCTGCACTTCAGCACACACATACGCACACACAGTGAGCACAACAAACGACACAATTAACTGCAGTTATAAGTACTTTAAATCCAGGAGTGAGGCGACCGAAATAAGTGTTCCACCAACTTCGAACCGATAACGTTTTTCCGATCTCTTCAATGCACGAACGCGTCTCGTTTGAATCTGTTCGAATGTGTTTGCGGCGCGAATTTATGAAATAACTTTTTCAATCATTCGGCTGGTTTTCGGTTCTGCGCTTTTGGTTTCGGGTTTTGGTCTCGGCTATTTCAACCGGTCGTGACAAGAGTACAAAAACAAATGACATCGGCCTCTGACTCGGCACCGGCATTGTTGGAAACAGAGAGCAGAGTCAGTTGACAGAGAGAGAGAGAGAGAGAGCCAAGTCAGCTGAATTGTGAAAGAGTTGGTTAAAGAGCGGTTTACCTTTAGTTAAGAGAAAAGATGTGTAAGGAATTTCAGACGAAAATAGTGATGAATGAACGCATCGGTATTAATTTTTTGGGTAATATATATTTGGCACAGACTTTGATCCGAATTAGTATTTGTAGCTACGGAATATATTTTTTATATTTTATATTATATATACCTTAAAAGCCTAAAATAAATACATAAAAAATCCTAGCATCTGTACTTGCAATCTTGAATTATATTTTTAAAGAAATCTATCTTAATATAAAGTAACAATGTCATAAATTAGATCCGAATTAGTATTTGTAGCTAAGGAATATATTTTTGATAACTTAAAAGGCTAAAATAAATACATAAAAAATCCTAACATCTGTACTTGCACTATTAAATTGTATTTTTAAAGAAATCTATCTTAATATAAAGTAACAAAGTTATAGATTAGTTATATAATGATAATTGTAGATTCCTAAATAGCGCTTGTTACAATTAAAAGCTATATTTACGATGTTGTTTAATCTGTGTAATTAGTTTTAATGCGCATCTGTAGTAACTACTCATTAAATTAGCATTCAGTTCAACTATTTGAACCTTGATTGGTTAGATTGCGCTTCAAATTGACCTTGGAGAATGACATTTGTTAACCAGGAAATATTAATGCAGATTTAATACTAAATATTAATGAACTTACAAATATATTCAGTTTGTCTTAAGAGGTGTGAATTATTATTATTTTCTAATTATTCATTGAATAAATAACAATTCCCTTATACATTCATACAATTATAATCTCCTTTCACAATATGTAGGTTAAAATTTAAAGGCAATCGGTTAGCAATTAATTTGGTATGCAACAAAAGTATTCAGAAAACGTAATTATATCAAGTTAAACATGCTTTTTTAAGACATTCTTGTGCTAAATTCTGTGAATTTATTATTGAGCATGGCCATCCACAGTTTTGTACTCGTTTTCCGTTTGTTATGCGGAATGTTCGACATGCGCTCCAGCGTCTGCAGTTCCCAGAAGCGAGCGCCACAGATACATTTGTCCATCCACAAGATACAATTTGCTCGTTTTGCTTAATGAAAATGCGACGTTCCCAAGCATTTTGCATGGGAAGCCGGTTGATTGCTTTGGCCAAAGCACAAGCACACACTGTGATTTACTTAACTTCGACTTCAGTTAGGGGTCGTCGTGTAGATACAACCCACAGATGCAGTTTGCGGTAAAAGATATGACAGGCGAGACAGTGTCAGAGACAGTAACAGAATGTAATGTTTGTGTATAAAGAGTATGTTCATGTTGCATGTGGACACATGTAATGTGTGTGTGTGTGCAACATTTGCTGATATGCTACAAGTTGAAGCGAGACAAACAAACAATTAAAATTAATCTACGACCATAAAACAAAGTGCGTATTGTGCACGAGAACGAAAAGTATCTCGCGGATGCATTATGCATATATATATATGTATATATATATATATATTTATGTATTCCACGTCTTCGTCTTGTTGTTTGCGTTGTCTTCTGTTGGGGTTGCCTGGTTTTGGTTTGGTTTGGTTGGGTGCCAAGTTTGTAAACATCCGCAAAATTCAGTATTCATCGTTTCACTTTTTGGGGGGCAGCATCTGATGAGGCTGAGATTGTGTTGTTGTTGTTGCACATGTTCGCGCCGTGGATATTAATCAAATATTTATATTTACACGTAGACAACACACACACACACATTGTTGTTGTTGGCGGCATAAACGGAATATTTCTAAGAATTCTTTCTTCTCAACTTCGAAAACAAATTAATCAAACAAACAACAAGCGACAATTCAAATATCTATGCATGTTGCTGTGTATCTAAATCTCTCTGTCTGTGTTTGTTAAAAGCTGTGCGCTGTCAGCACAAAAAGCATCCCAAAAGATCTTTATACAAATGCATTTACATCTCAATCTCAGTCGCTGCGCAGACTCCGACCAACAACAAAGAGAGCGATTTAAGAGAGAGCAGGAATGAGAGCTCTCATTAGAAATGTGCCGGCTATTCTCAGTGAGGTTGGCAACGCGACCCAAACAAGTCCCTACTGTATGTGTGTGTGTGGGTGTTTTTGTTTGGGGTTGTTTTTTGCTGCTGTTTTGAGCAAATGAGCAGCCAGTGTTAAGTGAAACAGGACCCAAAGCAATCACAAAAAGAGCTCTGTACAGAAAAAAGTGCTGTTTGCAATTGAAAGTGTCAGCAAATGTGCAAAAGAATTTCCTCCGCAATGCTATGTTCCAATACATATGTAAACATACACTGAAAAGAATTTTAGTTACTAAAAAAGAAAGCTTTAGTTTAGTTGCATAAAACTTATTATTTCCTTATGGAACATGCTTTCAACTTATTTATTTATATTATATATATATATATTTTTTTTTAATACTTAATTTCCTTTAAAAAATTAAATCGAGTTTTATAAAATATCAGTTTGTTATGATCTTTTGAGTTTTATCTCAAGTTTAGATATAATAATAATGTTTTTTAGAGTAGCCTCAAAAACAAGTAGCATAGATACAAAATAAGTCTTTCTAGTATAGCTCTTTCGATCATCCCTTTTTTAAAAAAAATATTTCCGCTCCGAAAAAGAAACAGAATCTTCAATAAGGACTTAGTTTTAGTTTAGTTTTTGTGATGCGAATCTGAGAGAACTTTTAGAACGCTTTAATCGAATATTCTACAGTGTACAAATGTGAAATATATGTCGTCGCAACTGACCTAGGCATTATACTGTACACATATATATAAACATCTCATCAAGGCACCCTCCATAAGTTATAAGTTTTACGACATTTAGGACACGGACTGTGAGTCGAGTGAGTTAAGTCGTTCGCAGACTTCATTTTGTGGTTCAGTTTCTATACCCTGAACCCATTGAAAATGGGTGAAAGGGGTATAATGGGTTTGTGCAAAAGTATGTAACAGGCAGAAGGAAGCATCTCCTACCCCATAAAGTATATATATATTCTTGATCAGCATCAACAGTGGAGTCGATATAGCCATTTCCGTCTGTCCGTATGTATGAACGTGACAATCTCAGAGACTATAATAGCTAGAGAGTCCAGGTTTGGAACATAAGCTCGCCTAATCCCTAAGCAGTACAAGTTTGTTCCAGATTTTCGATAACGCTTGCGTTTTCCGATATACACTTGTGATCGATAACAATAAAATCTTGAATTTGGAAAACTTGATGATGCAGTTTGAAACTTTAGACGATATAATGACAATCTGTAAAATTTGTATTGAAATCGGTTGAGAAACACCGGAGATATGCAGCATTGAAGTTAAGAAAGTATGCACTATACGCGTACACTCACAGATATTTGCAACCAGTTACTCTACGCGTTAAGTATAGGGTTCAGGGTATAGTCTAGTCGAAATTTCTCGACTTACTTGTTACTTGTTTGTTTTGCTCCACCGAATGGATGGGATGGATGGAATCGTTTTGCGCATTTGCGCATGCGGTGAATGCCAATGGGAAATTGAAGTCGCCACGGAGCGAACTCCAAAGAGAGAGGACATGTTAAAATCGTTGCATCGTTGAGCCCATTCTTGTGTTGCGAGTCGCGAGCCAATTGCCAACTGGGGTGGCATCGTTTGTCTGCGAAACGCCAGTGTGAGTCATCATCGTCATCATCATTCGCATAGCTTTCGTTTATTTCCTTTTTATGTTGTTGGTGTTGTTGTTTTTTATTTCGGTCTTTATGCTGCACCTCGTCGCGTCGAGTTCAGAGCAGTCATATTCGTGCTGTGCTCTCCTCTGTTCTGTCGACGAAGAGCAGCAAGGCAGAAGCTTCAAAAAAGCGACCAAACAACCAAAACAGCCCACGCAAAGTTTTAGTGTCTCAGTGTCGCTCAGAGTGAACGGGTTTCTCGGATTCGCGATTTGTTTGCTCCATACATATAAATAGTGCAGTGTAAAGGATAAGAAGTTAAAAAACTGCCAGAAGTACTCGAACATTATCACAATTACATTTGCCACAATGACGCGTCGTCTTTTATTGCTGACAATTATCATTGGAATGCTATATACGCAGCCAGGTACACATCATTATCATCTGCTGATTCATCATCGTTATTGTTATTGTTCTTGTTGTTGTGGTTGCAGTTGAGTTCATTTCAAATTCAAATGCATTCAGGGAGCATTTTTGCATATCTGTTTTATGTTTATGGATTTCAGCAAAGCGTTTTGCAGCAGACTCAAATTCACACACGCACCAAACATTTATTTATAGCATCAGTTATTCGGACTAGACATATTTTCGAACTCAAAACTATACTATATGCGGCATCTGCGCCTTTGCCATTTTGTAATCTATTAAAGCATTAGCTATTGCCAATTAAAACGCCAACAAACTTGAGTTAAAACATTTTGTTAGTTTATCAATCATACGTCATGTTGGACTTACATATGTATATGAGAACTTATACGAATGCTTTTAAGACCCTGCAAAAGTATCTTTGCCAAGCACTTGGCCTTAAAATGTATCTTTTGTTTGGCTGCTTTGATGATAAGCTTCGCATATGGCACTTGTTCCAAGGAATATTTTATTTTACTCTCTACACATAATCATTCAAATTATATAATCCTCGAGATTACGGCACAGCAGAGTCCTCAAAACCAAAATGTCCACGGCTTTATGCATGTATATATATATAAGTCAAGAACTGCATACATATCCAACAACAACAACAAAAATTCGCTCACTATGCGAACGCTGAAGAAATCGATGGATTAAAAACCTCAACCCAACCCCTGCACCGCCTCCTTGCAGGAGCATTGCACTCTCGTAGCAAACAGTTGAAAAGTTTGAAATCCAGTGTACCATTAAAATTATGTGGGGCATCTGAAGCGGAAATGAAAGCATGATTACGAGCTGAATGTTTGAGGGGAAATTGCGCCTAAAGCTATGCTATGCATTTTTAATTCAATTTAATTCAATATTAATATGTTAATATCTAATAATATTTTTTGCCGAAGAATTCAAAACCAATGCTTCCTTATGCGCATCTAGTTACATATTCGCCATTTACTTATTATTATGGAGTTGGATCCATAAAATTTCTATCACGTACATACGCATCTATAATACTTTACTTAAACACGAAACGCGTCTTGGCTATCAAAATGAATTTATTTTGATATTAAATAGTATGTTATCCACTTGTAGCTGCCTGACGAGCAAGTATGTAAAAATGTACATTGTATGTACATATGTATGTGATCAAATTAGTGGCACAGCAGAAACCATCTATGGATGGATCGAGGCAATGAGCACATTGTTAAAAATATCAGCATGATTAAAGTGACTTTGAATAATTAAGCAACTGGGAGCCAACTCTAGCTGTTAAATGAATGCGTGGAAATGACTGTAGTGTGGTGGTTTTTTTTCAGTGCCTAACCACAATCATGTCCAGCAATAACAAATAGCTTCTCATACTTATAATTATTCATACATAAGCTTAATGAGCATCTCTCAACTGTTGAGCAATTGTCGCTGTCTCTTTGTCTGTGTCTTTGTCATTTTACATCTTGATTATAGCTGGCTTTGACCTTGTACATTGATGTACGGGCAGTTTTGGCAGGTGCCACCCACTCAACCGTTGTACAATGCTTTATAGGAAGATACAAAAAAGATAAAACCGACAAGTGCTTAAATGATTTTTATGATGAGGTTCAACACTGTAAGACAAAATGGTTTATAAAAGTTTATCTTTCCACAATATGTTTTGTTTCGACAAAATGTTGGCATTGGGAACTTGGGGATTCCCAAATGTAAATTTTCATTGTAGATTTTTAGCTTATTTTTGTACTGAATACAGTTTCTAATAGCTAAATATTCCCATGGGAGTTTCGATAACGAACCTTTCTACGAACACATAAGTTTATATTCCATAAATTTCAGTAAATCGCAAGACAGAATTAGTTTTATTAAAACGTCCCCTAGTTACTGAAACTCTGACCCACTTTAATAGGACAAGCACAAGTCTTAGATACACAACAACTGCTCCATATTTCCATGTGTGTTAGTAAGCAGAAGTAATACTCTTACCGCACGCTGTGGTGTGTATGTGTTGGCAATTTGGAGGAACCTTAAACGACGGACTAAAAGTGCAAATGACGCAAGCGATACGGAATACATATCCTTGACATAAATCATTATACGACATGAACAATGTATGCAAGTAGTATACAATGTCCGTGCCTGAATCCCGAAAAGCGTTTGCGTAACAGCAATTCCTGTTATGTGTGTTAGTTATCCCATAAACTTATAATAACCTCGAACGAAGCGCTAGCTTGTGTGTGGCATGTGAGAAAGTGAGAAGACGACACGGGAATACATGGGAATATCTATGTGTCTTCGCTTGCTAGTCATCCAACAACAACAATAACAACGACGAAAAATGGGGCGTTGACACGCTGCCGCTTCTGGAGCTGCGCCCTTTTTACCTTAATGGTTTTATGTTGTCGTCGTCGCATGGAGGCGCTGAGGAGCGAATCTAAGCTTGGGCCTAGTCAATAGAGGGATAAGCTCGATTAACGCACGGCACGAGAATCTGTTTCGAGGTTTGAGTTAGAGTGGTTTTCAATGCATAATTGGGCCTTAATTACGCTATCCAGGTGTGTTATTCGCTTGTTTGGGTGTTGACTGTTGACCTTGCCTCGCCCAGCTTAACAACAATCAGACAATAAAAAGGAATCGCAATCCGATAGAATGTTACCTTAAAGTGAGCTAACAGTTTGAGCTTTGTTACGCTTAGATAATATGGCAATAGTTTGTGTATTTTTACATTGCTTGTTCATTTTTCTTATATATTTTTCTGTGTGTGTATTTCAATGTCAACTAATAACTTATTCCGCTCAGCTCATGCCGGCGAGACAATCCCCGATTATGAGAATGTCTACGATGACGAAGACGCAACGCGTTCACCCGCCAACTTGGCAAAGTCAACAGCAACTCCAATGGTGCCATACTTCGAGCAGGAGGAAGGCGTCGCCTATGCGCTGCCCCAAGCGGCCCATGTGAAGCTCGAGTGTCCAGTTAAAAACTATGATGGTAAACTCAACAGCTAACCCTGATTGTCAACACATTTCACTGCCTTGTGCCTTATATGTTTTCAGCTGTGCGCCATGTGATTCTGTGGTATCGGGACAAGACACTGATCATGAATGGCAATACACCGATTATCAATATCTATAGTCAGGACAATCAGTTCGTGCTGAATGCGCCGCTGGCAAATGCAACGGGTCACAATTTCACGTGCCACGTGATGCCCGCCAATGTGCAACACATGATAACCATCAAGTTGGGCGCACCGCCAACAATCCAAACAGACACAGACAACACTTTGGATTCAAGCTCAGCTTCAACCATAAGCTGGACAACTGCAGTGCAGTGTTTGATCCTTGGAGCACTTTCGCTCGTCGCACCATTCTATTAAGTATGAAATGACACATTTACAGATTGCACCACCGGCATATTGAGCTTCGTCTTGGCAGGATATGGACTTACAGTTATTAGATAGACGAGAGCTTGTATCTGAGTTGTTGTTAGTTGAGCTGATTTCGAGTTAGGGCTGGCTTGGTTTTGATCGCTTACAGAATTATGTTAGGTGTTGCTTTATTATTGTAGTTTAGTTATAGGAGAAATATACATAATATATATATATTTAGATTGATCGAATGTATATAATATATACTAAATGTTTTTATGTTAAAGCTACAACTTTTCCCACATTACTGATCGGGTCAACGTATCCATCTTATCAAGTGTTTACTGTGCTTAACTTAACTGCTTATCAAAATGAGCTTAGAAGATTGATTAAACAGAGCTAGTTGGTAATTTCTATACCACACAAAATATATATACCTAAAAAAATAATAGTAAAATATGTAATTACTGGAATTGTTTATCATATACTTAGATTAGAACCCTCTCTTTTGATCTGCGAATAGGAAAAGTGAGAATCGAGTAAAGAAAGTCCGATGCACAAGTAAATTGAAAGTTAACAGCTTACTTTATTAATACATTTCGTAATAATAAATAATTCAAATAGTTCAAATAAATATCTCAAACAAGTTTATGTTAATCTTGAATATTAAAAATATGATAAATAATTTTCTTGTATTTAGAGCAAAAAATAATTGAACAAATGCATTAAATGTACGTTAACAAGTGTCTTAAATTGATGCACATAAAGTGAAAATAAATAAATATTTTAAAACTCTCAGAGCGGAAATAACAAAAATAAACATAAACCAATAATAAAAAAAAACCCCGAACTGAATTAATTTAATGGCAACAGCGAGAATTACAATTTGGTGCAATGCAATCAATGCCGAATACCGTTTAAAAACTTTTCAATTTCAGCCTTGCCCAAATGTATTTGAGCCTTTGTGTGAAATCCACCCCTATATTCCATAGTGCACGATGAATTGTTCGTTTTGTTTGGAGCGAATAGGGGCGGCTGCGAAGAGTTGAGACAGAAGCAATGCACTCTCTCACTCTCTCTATCTGTTTAGCACGAGTTCGGTGGCCGACCAGCTGCAGCTTGTTGTGGGTAGGAATTCCGCAATGTGCGCAGGACATGCCAGCCATATGGTAGGCTGGCAGGAGCTACAGAGAACTACTCAGCTCAGGGTGGTGGAACCGAAGCCGACTGCAACGACACAAGCCAAGCGTGGCTCAGCGAAACATGTTTAGTTTCCTGCAAGAAAACAATGCGACAGTCGGCAACAGAACTCCAAGCAGGACATACACAAATTTCTAGTCAACGAAAACAAATCTGTGCTGCTTCAGTTTCATAAACGTAGGATTGACACTTAATGTTATTCAACTTGCATGATTTTAACAATATATTCTTTTCATAGATGATTCCCCACACAGATAACTTGACCGCAGCTGAGGATAGCTTTGTGGCAAGCAGCACAGACTACTGCGAAGAAAGCCATTGTAATCAGCTCCAGACAGCTGCAGATGTTTATCGCAGGATAGTGGAGCGCATGCAAAAACAGAACACCCAAAGCTTTCCACCTAATCCACATGAGGATATGTTGAAACAACTTTGGATTGCTAGCTTTACAGGCGGCAATCTATATTATAGTGCGTAGGCTCAATCAAGCTTCAAGTTACGTTTTTTATAATAGTTGATAAGTCTAATAAAGATATAATACAAGCTGAAATTAAGTAATAAACAATATTTAAAGAAATCACTTTGTTTTTTATGATTTTTCTATATAGATGCGATCATATTTGACTTAAACGGCCATTGAATCAAACAGTCCCATCAAGCATAAAACATTTTATTCGTTTATTTAGGATATTCTCTATTACTTTCACCACGGCTATAAACCATTCATTCTTCTAGTTTCTATAAAAACAACACTTTTCAGACAACTTATTTCCGGTCAACACATCTGTTTAATTTTCAGCCTGAAGGTATGCTTATAAATTGGTTTATTTCCGAGTAAACAGTAATTTACATCCCCCTGAAAGTGTGCAATCGTTTTTATTGGCTGATTGTAAAAAATACATTCTTTGTAATTTAAAACTTAATGTAAAATTGTCTGCAGCACACATAAAAAACAAATTCGAACATTGTAAATGTTGATATCATTTCAAACTAACTAAATACATTATTTGTAGTCCAAAGATGAAGCAAAATGTGCTTACTTTTGTTCAGCCTAAGAGTATGCCCTAAATTTTGTATATTTTATTAAACACAGAAATTAGTTATTCTAGAAAAACCTCAAGACAAAACGATCTACGATCAACTTAAAATATACTTAAATCAAGTTGAATACTACTTGAAATCAAAATAGACAACTACGATACTTAATCGGGAAGGGTTCTATAGACATATATAATTCTGCATCTGTAATGTATCTGAAGCACCCGAAAGATAATAAAAAAACTATTTTGTTCATATCAATAATTAATTTATTTTTTTTCCAACTGTTCAATTAAAAATTGTTACAGCTTAAGTATTATGCGATGATGGACATTTTACGTTATATAACTTATTAAAGTATATTTATTAATGTCCAAAGAGACAAAATGATCTCAGCGTGCTGCAAAAGTAGTTTATTGTTTGAAAAGTTTTACATTGAATGCAGAATAATTGTTATTGTGCTGATCATATTATTTATTCATTCAAATTGAAGTTATTTATAAATTTATTATCTTATTGAAATATGCGCACATTTTGGTTAATTATAAACGTTAACTTTTTGATATTCCAATAAATGTAAATTGATTCAAATTTATTAATTTATAAACAATGTGAGACTTTACTTAATGATTGCCGGCGTTATTGTTATATAAGTTTTTTATTTATTTATATTTATAGTCTATTGCTAATGACAATCTCATTCATTTTAAGAGCGTTATATAAGTAATCTATTTTATAAGCTGCTTTTAATTCATTCAAATTTATAATTTCATTTAGTTGTTGTTTTTTTTTTTTATTTCTGCACAATGGTTGGTTAAAAGTATTTGAAAGTATGTTTTGCTCACCACCTAAAATAAACTTACAAGTTCTGTGATATTTTAATTTTATGTGATCAAAAAACCTTCATGTCTATAATGATTTGATTGATTTATTTCGATTATATTTCATATTTATTTGCCATTGGGCTTTGTTAATCTTGCAAATAAGTTTCCACCCAAGGCACAAATAAATTAAAACGCTTGCTTGATGTATTTTTAAATTAATCATATGTGCTTAAGGAGGTTTGTTGTAACTATTACATCGTCTTTACTTGTTGATCATTATTTATTAGGTATATGTATGTAATTTTTAATCTTATTATTGCTTAAGAGCTTAAGAGCATCGTATTATTTATACTTTTTCAGTATGGTGTACGTATTCGGTTTATAAGACTTGATGGGTGGTTCGCGCATACGTTTCATGTCAGTTTGGTATGGCTGTGGCCGTTTATATGCAGCTGCGTTTGTTGGTATTATTGATGGTCGTGCTATAAAATTTATGCATTTTAAATATGTTATCTGTGATTGTGGCTATCATAATAATTTGAGTACGTTATCAATAGAAAATTTGTTATTTCGTTATAAATTAGTCATCGCCTTCAAATGCATTATTTCATACTTTGCCAATTGCAAAATGCAATCAAAAAATGATTATTTTTTCTTCTCTTTATTGTTTAGTAATTGTTTCAAGACACACTACCACATATCAATTTCATACACTTACGTTTGTTGTATTCATATCCTGATGGTGCGCCACGCTTGGGCATTCGATGATCGTACTCGAAGGCCACCTCTTCCGACTCCTCACCTCTATAAGATTGGATTGGATTCGATTAGAAATAGTTAAAGATCGCTAGCAACATCAATTAATTTGCAAATTTTCAATTTACGCTGACTCGTCATATCGTTATCCATTCGGTGTTAATGTGTTGCATACAGAAAATTAATGTAAAATTATACTTTACAAGTAACTTACTCAGGCGGAGTTTCGGTTGCTCTCTTGATAAGATTCAAGAATTTGGGTGCACTGCCGCTGCCACCACCGAATTTCTTGTCGAAAACGGACCTAGAGATTAACAATTATGATTATATTTTGAGCTGTACGATTAGCTGTTTCAGCTTCTCACCTGTAGACCTCCAAATTGTTTCCGTGTATGGTCTTGGCAGAGTCGGGATCCATTTGCATTAGTTCGCGCAACTGTTCATGTGAGACTTCGTCGTTCTTGTCTGGAATTAGATACTTACGGATCTCGGCCAGGGCATACGCAATGCGTGCATAGCACTCAGCTGGGGTCGCCACAGTGCTCACCTCAAGGAACAGGTCCTTCTGCAGATGAGCATAGCGTGGATCGCCAGACTGGCGCAGTTGCTCCTCCTTGCCGCGGTCGCGTATCGAGCTGCGTCCTTTGATGGCAATCTTGCACTGCGTTTCATCTTGCAGGCGACGCAATGAGTTGCCTTTGGGACCCAATATTTTTCCAGTAAAGTTAAACTACAAGTGGATTACAATATACATTTATATAAAGTCTTAGCTGCTTCTCACTCGCTTACCTTTGGATATTGCTTAACAGGCACGAAAACCTTCTGTGTGATTTTCATTGGCTTCTGTTTATAAACATCGGCATGAAATTCGCGTCCAGGTATGCGACCAGTACAATACACGCGATCGACGGCTGTTATTTAATATATATAAGTAAGCTAATTGCTTTCTGTGAGTTTGCAAAAATTTACCCTCATCAACTAGTAAAGCGCACAATGGGAACTCGGCGGAAAGACGCTGGCGTTCCTCGTCTAAATCGGCAAGAAATTTCTGAGCCACTTCATTTAGCCGTGGCTGATGCTCATGTACAACAGGTTTTTCGTCGAATTCGGTACTTGCACCTTCCATTATTATTATTTTTCAATTAAATTTTCGTGAAAATTGTGTATAATAGTTTACAAGCGCTGCTCTTCTTCTTCGATAAAATTTTTGTTGAGTTTGTCGCCGACAGCTATTGTGAACGATACTTGTCTACTTGTTATCGATGCTTAGAGTAGTAGTAGTAAATCGATACCATTTTGGCGGTGACAGACGCTGTCGTGCACTAATTATTAATAAGTAAAATAATAAAAAAAGACAATGGCAAGCGAAGATTTATTTCAAAGCGAATTCTCAGAGGAACCCGACTTGGGACAAGATTTGCAGCAAGACGATGAGATGAATAAAGATGCGGTTGAATCCGACGCTGAAAATGTTGACGAAGCAACTGCCCCAAATGCGACAACAAACATGAATCCGCCGGCAGCCAAAACAAGTTAGTACTAGCAATGTAAGAGACACGTCTAATCCGATTAATTAATAAAATTAATAATCATCTTTGGACAGGCAATGGCAACAAGACGACTGAACATGAATCCGATGCTAAACTTACCCAATTGCCAATGGGTCGCATTCGAAATTTAATGAAACTCGATCCCGATCTGCAGATTGCATCGAATGAAGCCGTTTTTGCTGTCACCAAGGCTGTCGAATTGTTCATAGAATCCCTGGCACGCGAGTCCTTCACATATACGGCACAGGCCAAAAAGAAGACCATACAAAAGCGCGATGTGGAACTTGCCATATCAGCCGTAGACAGTCTGATGTTCTTGGACGGTGCACTAAATTTTTAAGCAAACCATATAATAAAATATTTTTAATGTGATAATATAGGTACATCTGAAGTTCTGTAAGGAAAACGCATTTGATTTGTTGTAGTATAAGTGGTAATTTATTGGGGATAGTGTTGTCGTCGAACAGAGAGAAGTATGTTGATTTTTTTTTTTTATATTTTGTTATTCATCCTAGTATTTAATGCGCACACAAATTTAATATAACAATCAATTATATTGGACATTTGGGGTATATCTCATTCGGTTTCAACCGCCGTAACAAGAACAAGAGTATAACGTTAAACGCTCTGAACAACAACGAAGCCGGAAAGTTTTTTTAAATAGATATATTTTTTTTGCGTTCTTTATATTTTTGTGTTTGGTTTAATTAATGAAGCCGTTTTCATACTTACTTTGTCGTTGGGCGTTTCAGTTTTTATTTATTTTCGCATTAACTTTTTTATTTTATTGAAAAAGTATTTCAAATCTTACGCTAACATTTTTTGTTTGTTTAGAATAATTATGGGGTTTGTTTGTTTGTTGTTGTTTCGTTTGCATAAAGGTGTGTGTAAAATGTTTTTCTTATTTTTTGCTCTCATTTAGTTGCTTATATTATTATATATATATGTTAACTGATTATGTGAATTGATTTTTACGATTTTTACAAAGAATTTTTCAAGTTTGATACAGATGTGTTTTTTTTTGTATATATTTTACTTTTCCCTTGCTAGTTGTTTAGTTGCATTAATTATTAAAAAATTTTTGTTTTGTGGGCTTTGCATTTTTTGTTGTTTGTTTTTCTTCTTCTTTTTTTTTGGGTTTAAACACAAATTAAATATATTGAACAACAATTTCTATAAAATAGGGCTTGAATTTTAATTTTTGCATTTTTTTTTGTTTTGTTTAAGGTCATATATATATTTATAAGTAAAGTGTATGCATAGATTTGATGTATTATTGGTTTGGATTATTGGACTTTAAATATTTTTCATATATTATTATTTTTTTTTGTATTTTAATGTTGGTTTCTTTGCTTTTTGTATGGAATTTTGTTTAAGCTTTCGTCGCTCTCTCGTTGCTTGATACAAACTACTTAACTTTGTTGGTTGGTTGGTTGGTTGTTTTTGTTGTTGTTGTTGTTGTTGTTGGTTCGTTAATTTGAAAATAAATTAGCGCATTTTTGGATATGGTGCCGAGCGATAACGCACGCTTTCACGAGAACGTGATCCAGTTTCATAGTGTGCCGATGAATGTGATCCCGAGCCCGATGTCGTTGGTCTATATGACGATGATGATCGACCGTTGCTTGGTTTTGCTATTTTGGAAAGAATTGTTTATTTGCTGTTAAGTTTCTTTTAATGTTTTTTCTTTGTTCTTTTATTTTGTGCTTTGTATTTTTTACTTCTTTGTTTGGTTTTGTTTTCTGCATTTGTTAAATTATTTTCGATATCGATATTTGTCTTAGGGTATATAACTAGAAAAAAAATATGTAGATTTTTTTTTAACCGGTTTTGAATGCACTAGCCCCAGTTAGTTAATATATATTTCATTACTTTTGCGTTTGCATACAATTCCATACAAATTACAAATTGATGTATTATTATCACAGGTTTTTTTTTTTTTCAATTTAACTAGGTAACAATTCGTTGAGTAGTTGGATAGATTTTGCTTGCTTGGTTTGTAGGAAGTGCTTTTGTACGAATATAGTTGTTAGTAGATGATGTCTTGAATTTCTTGAGATTTTTGTTCGTCAGAATTGAGAGAAGTTGATCGATTGGATGGATTTGCCTCTGGCCGGCGTAGTGCATTTAAAATCTTGTTAAATATATATGTGGAAGAGATTTCCGTTTTTTTTTTTCTTTATTGCGATTCGCGTTTTTTACTTTGATATCATTATGTATTTAAATTACTTTTCTTGAATTTATTTTGTTTCTGGTGCTTTTTTCGCAGTTAAATGTTGTGTTTGGATTTTTTCAACAGTTGCGCGCGTTTTTTATTGATTAGTTGTTATTTGAAAACATTCCAGCTGCAGAGAAGATATTAGTTATATAAAAACATGATTTCTCTTACCTGGATAGGCCGCCGCATATGATGAGGAAGACGAGTGTGGATGATACTCACGTCGATAGTCACGCTCATAGGAGCTGCTGTCATATTGAGCATGATGGCTCGAGTGCTTCGAAGACTGCGGCGGTGGCGGAGTTGCATATCTATCGTATTCGCCATGATGGTCATATAACTCATGATCGCGAGATCTGAACGAAAACACAAACGATTTGTATTTTGTTTAAGTTCTTTAGCCATGTTTAAGTTTACCTGTGAGCTTTAACAATTCCGTAATTGGGATCATCCATTACGTAGCGCGCCTTCTCCAGAATTGAATACACCTTGGGCTTAGATGTGGCTGGCGGTGGTGTCCTTTACAAATATAAAGTTCAAAAATATATCTAGTAAAACATATCATATATATTATTTATTTACCTTGTACTGTAGGCGCCATGTTCACCGTACGTCTTGGAGTAGTGATGAGATTTCTTGTACATGCGCTCCTTGCCATCCATTTCTCGCAATTGCTCCAAACGAATGTCATCGTTGGCGTCAGGTATCATGAACTTGCGTATTTCGCATAGGGCATAGCCCAGGCGATGATAGGCCTCTGCAGGCGGTGCCACTGTCGAGATCTCAACGTGCAGATCTCTACTGAGATGCGCATATTTTGGATTGCCAGAGTTGCGCAGTTCCTCTTCCTTGCCGTGGTCTCGCATAGAATTGCGACCCATTACGACCATTTTGCACATTGTCTCCTCCTGGAGTTGGCGCAGTGTGTTGCCCTTGGGCCCCAGTATTTTACCCACGAAATTGAATTTCGGATATTCCTTGATGGGAAAGAGGACTTTTTGGGACACCCGAATTGGTTTCTCACTATACACATTTGCGTATATCTCGGGCTTCGGTATGCGGCCACTAACCAGTATTTTCTCTACCTCTGCAATTTGAACTAAATCGGTTAAAAATTGTGATTCAAAATTGACTTACGTGTCCCTCATTGTACGTACCATCATCGAGCAGACGCTTTGTTATGATACTCTTCTTTTCCAGTGTCTTTTTCTCTATTAGGCACTCTTGCAGGTACGCATTTGTTTTTTCGTTTAGCTGGGGCGCTTCGTGCAATGGGGCGTGGCTAGCGGTATGGCCATGGCTGCCATCTACTTCGGGAGCGTCTGCTGCGCTGCCGTCGCCGGCTGTCTCATCATCACGTCGCTTCCGCTTGTAGTCGGCAGCGGTGTCCTCATTATAGTCTCTGTCATAGTCGCGCGGCATTTTAATAGCTTAACAACACGTTCAATATCAATTTATTGGTCACCAATTTTTGGTTGCTAAATCTAATTAACTATACGAAAATTACAATGTAAAATTGTACAAATTGATGAGCTTGAAAAAATTTTCTTTTATGTATGGGGTAACCAGTGTTACCGTTTGAATTGTTTTGGTCATATTTTGCAACATTATTTATTTAACGCTTCCTTCTTAGATTTCAATTAAACAAGTGAACGACAATAAATACAAACACCGAATTTTTATTGAATACAATTTGTTCAATATTGTAAATAAAAAAACAACTTAGATATGCGCAAAATTAAAAACAAGAACCTTGATTTTTCCCTTACAGTTGATGACAACACTGGAGACAATTAAAATGATAGTATCGATTTGCAAGCATTCTGCATCGATACTATCTATCCCAGGCAGGTACAAAAATAGAGATGGTCAAATTAACACTTGGGCTTGGCAGGGCTGGACACTTGTCGATGGAAAGCGCGTTTTATCCATTTTTCGCTAAATATGTACACACTTTGATGGAAAAATAGAGAAAAAATTAGGGCCACAAAGAGGTTGCAAACATATTTGATAAATTCAAATAGAATCGACCGCACGTCGACGGTGCCATCAATATAAAACGCGCCACGCACTGTGCCGAGACCTATTGGTAATAATCGCCACATAAATTGACTACGTGGGCCGTTAGGGAAATCAGGACAAATGGCGGAAAACGGAATGCGTGTCGGCCCAGGGTCATCGGTGGCAGCAGCCTCAGCAGCGGGAGCGGGAGTGGCGAATGCTGGCACCAGCAACGGCGAGCACGAGAATGAACACAATGCAGCGGATAATGAAAAGTCGCAGCCGGCGCGTCTAAACGAATCGGCTCAGAAATATATGCAGGAACTGATGACCGAGCGATCGCGCATGGAGAACCAATTTCCATTGGCATTAAAACTAATTGACGAAGGTATGAAAGTCGATTCCCCCTTCCACAATGTATGTACACACTGATTAGAGTATATGTGTTTTTGTTTGTTTGTGTGTGCGTGTGTGTGTTTGTGACGACCAATTTACAGCTTTGGAATTAGTGCAACTGAACGGGCGGATACCGACGAGAGACCAGTATGCCGATGTGTATCAGCAGCGTACGATTAAGTTGTCGCAGAAGGTGCACGTGCCGATCAAGGATAAGAAATTCAACTATGTTGGCAAGCTGCTTGGTCCCAAAGGCAACTCCCTGCGCCGGCTGCAGGAGGAGACACAATGTAAGATTGTTATTTTGGGTCGCTTCTCGATGAAGGACCGCGCTCGTGAAGAGGAGTTGCGCAATTCTGCGGACGCCAAATATGCCCACCTCAATCTACCGCTCCATGTCGAAGTCTCCACCATAGCGCCGCCAGCAGAGGCTTACGCTCGGGTGGCTTATGCGCTGGCCGAGATTCGGCGGTATCTAATACCCGATAAACATGATGACATACGCCAGGAGCAGTATAGGGAGCTCATGGAGGATCCAGAGGCTGCCAAAAAGTTGACACTACGCCAGCTGCAACAGCAACAGCAACAACAACAACAGCAGCAGCAGCAGCAACAACAACAATCAGCTGCTGCAGCCGGTGGCAGTGGCGGTGGCAATGGCAACAATCGTTCCGGCGGCAACTACAGGTGAACTTCAATATCAATCATACATCGATCATAGTACACATCATATCTGGTTTCAATTTGCAGACAAAAGTATCAGCAGCAATCGCACTATCATCACAACGACGAGACTGTCTATTATCGTTCACATAACAATGCCTACCACCAGCCAAAGCCCTATGTGCCAGGTGAGTATTAATAATTATTATTGTTGTGTACGGTTCTTGATCAAAGCATCTGTTGCTTACAGCTGCCCAACGGGGCAATGCAATGCATACCACATTGCAGCCGCAGACACTTGTACGGGAGTCGCCCTGCATGCTGGTCAGCTCGGCCAGTTTTAATGGACGCAATGCAGGTCTGGGCAATGCCAGTGGTGGCATAATGGCCAACACTATTGTTACTGCCACTGGGGGCGGTGTGCCGACAAATATACGGCATTATCGTCCCGCCGCCCCCTATCAGTTTGTCAAGAAATAATACAGAAGAAGAAATGCGCCATCGCCTGCCGCTCGCTGTTTGTTCACCATTTTGTCAGCATCCACATTAACATCATCATCATCATCATCAACGTCAACGTCAACGTCATCATCGTCGTCATCATCATCTCATCCAAATGCAGGCTTTGCCTAACAATACATACGCATAGTATATATATTATGCATGTGCATGCGCTGCCATTTTGATTGGGTTTCTGGTTCAGTTTTAGGCCTAAGCCGGAATCACACCACACCTCCTCACACACTGCTCCAAAGGTAGATGTAATAAGTATACATACACACACACACACACATCCATACAATTTTCACACATTTGACTTTCAACAAAAGATTTCGAAAAAATGACGAAAACAATGAGGACAAAAATCACGCAAATCAAACAAAAAAAAAAAATGAAAAGCGAAATGAAATGAGTAAATTGTACGTTTAAGAAATTAGCCTAAGTAGACGAATGCTCCAAATCTACACGAACACGAACACACACAAACACAGACGAACACCCACACCCACACACACACACTGACACAAACAACAATAATTGGGCTTTCGATTGTTTTGAGGGGGAGGAAAACTCGTTAGATGCCATTTTTTTTCTTTGCGTTTTGTAAGCTTACTGTTTTTATGGGACTTTTATTTAAACATAACAAAAACTATTTGTGTGTTGCGCTCTGCGAGCATTTTATTATTTTAACAAAAGCTTTTCTCATTTGTGAATCGGTCATCCAAACGGACCCCCAAAGAACATAATGTCTTTTGATTTATTCATTGATTGTTTTGTTTGTAATTTAATTATTAATCGTTTTATCACCAATTTTACATACATATATATTTATACACACCAATGTGTAGCTTATTTTTAATGCTGTTTCTCCAATGCTACAATTATGAGAATTTCATTAGGAGGCTTTTTTTTTACATATTTCTTCTTTTTTATTATTTGTTACGTCAAAATTTTTTTGCGTGTAGTTATTTCGGAAGTATCACATACAAAAAATACATATACCAACATATAATCAAGCATACAATACATATTTACATAAATATATATAAACTAAAAAAAAAATTGAAAACAAAATATAATTATAAAAATGTAATGCAAACATGAATCTAAACATATATCGTCAAATGCGCGAATATGACTAAAACAAAACAAAAAACAACATAACATAGCTTATCACATCATACAGAAAACGATCTGCAGATACATAAAAATATATATATATATATATATATAATGAAAGCAAAAACACCCCCCACACACCCACTTACACTCATACACATACATACATAATTGTTATTGTTGTTGAAAGCAACTAAAATTGTAATAGAATTATGCAAATATACATACAAAAAAGAAAAAAAAACAAAACAAAAACAAAATGATGACAAATGTTAAATTGCAGCTTACGATTATTATTTGTGAACGAGCCCGAACGAGAGAGCGAAATGGAAGGACGATTTTCAATATATTGACTGCACGCCAAAACAAACATAAACATAAAAGCCTAAGATTTACTGGTACATGTTAGTTATATAATGCGCCATATTCAAGTTTGATTTTGTTTGAATGCATTTCAGTTTACAAAACATGTATGTTGACGAAACTGTTTAAGTGCATGTGATGATTGACTTGTGTGTGTGTGTGTGTTTACTTCTAAAAGAGCTTATGAAGCGACACACAGCAACACACACTCACACACACACATACACATTATACTTATTTTACAGTGCATTATTATATATTGCTGATTATCGTTAAATAAATTCACAATTTGAATTGAAATATGTTGAATAAACTTGAATCCAAAATATATTTTTGTTTTTATTTTAAAAGAAAGTTTTTCAGTTCTCTTTGTGAATTTGGGAAAATTTCCGAAAGTATTTTCGAACATAAAATTGGAAAAAACTTTTAACACAAATTTGGTTTACAGTTTGTACAACAAATATTTATTTTTCAATCAGTTCGTTTATTAAGAATCGTTTATTTAATTTAATTATTTTTTTCTTTTACAAACTAACAACAGTTTGAAAAAATCTAAAGGCCTCGGACAAGTTGCATTAACGTATAAGGATTCATATTGCTCATAAACTTAAGTTGCTCCTCGAAGCCAGGTTGCGTTTTTGTGATCCAATGGCGATCTAAATAGTATTGCACATAGCTGAAGAACTCCTTGTCCGAGTAGTTGCCGACATGAACCGGCACAAAGGGATCCAAATGCTCAAAGCCTTCCTTGCCAAGCAGATAGCGCGGCAAATAGGATGCCATATAACCCTCGGTCATGGCGATTTTGTCCACCGACAGAACACACACACCATTTGTCCAGTCGTAGTTGGTGATGTCGAGGAAGGGTTCTGTCAGCGTAATGCGATCCGGCGTCACACGCTGCTTGTTGTCCGAGAAGATGCGTGTGATGGGATGAAAGAATGCATTGAATCCATCGATGGCAACCATTATCTTACACTGTTTGTCAGTTGCCAGCTGCTTTAATTCTGCAATCAGAGCTGCTGTCGTCTCGGAGGCATACTTAATGCGTGCAATGCCATGTTCAACCAGTTCGATTAGTGGAGCTCCTGCTGGCGTGCTCTCACGCTTGCTCCACACATACTCCTTGCTCGTCTTGAGCTGCAATTTTTGCAGCAACTTGGAGTTTTGCGTTTTAAAGTGCACTAACCAAGCAGCTGCATCGAATGGCAGATCAATGAATCCCTCTTGGCTTGCCGAATTGGCTGCCTCCTTTGGTCGCTTCATCCAGTTGGGTGCCCAGGGCACATGCACCAGCAAGAACTCATTCAGCGCTCCATAATGCAATACATGGGCCATAGTCAGGGTTTTGCCCACACCATTGTCGCCATAGAGGACGTAGCGTACCGCTGGCCTTGTTAGGTCAGCATTCTTGATGTACTGCAGCAACTCCAGAGCAGGAGATCTCACCATTAAGCACGCCTCGGTGAATGTTTTGATCTGTTGTTCGTATTGCTTTGGCAGGCCACCTCCAGTAAAAATTTGCTTCTTCTCTTCCACTGGCAGCGTATAAAACTTGCCCACATGCATTGCCGAGTGCTTACCCGGATTCGTTACTGCAGTGCGAAACTCATTTGTTACAGCACTTGCAGTTTCAGGTTCTGCGGCAGCCGGTGCCACATTTGTTGACATCTCGGCAACACGGCTGGCAATGCAAGGTGCTAATACATTGCGTCGCAGGTGAGTCGAAACACGCGACAGGTGCACAAACTGTTTGCGAAACATTTTCATTAACAATTTACAATTCAAGATGAAGTTGAATTGCAGCTCGCGAGCGTGTGTATTAAATAAGAGCTACAAGAACAGCTGATAAATAAATCGAAAACCGATAGCTTGCGCATGCGATAGTTGATAACTATCGGTGATTGCTTACGTTGAAAATGTACGCGGCTTACGTTTGGTACACTTTCAAACAAAACGAAAATAAAATGAAAAAATTGAGAAATGCACGGAAACTTTATGGTATTTTATTTCGTTTGTCAAAAGTTAATTTGTATGTGTATGTGGTTGAAAGCCCTCGTCGGATACGTCGCTCCAGAGGTAACCATCGTTTGGCAACCGACTTTCAATGAATGGACATATCCAGATCAAATGCATTCTGTTTCCCAAGACAGCTCTTAGATTGTCGTAGACTCCACGATTATATTTTGAATTATGTGCCCGTTTAGCAGACACCTGTCCATTCGACACATTGGATACTTGATGCGCGAATGTCCAAGACGACATAATCAATGCAAACCATATGAAAACAAAAATTGTATTCACAAAGATAACCCACCGAGTGCAACTGGGTACAGCCAACGGAAATAATGTCCTCCAGCAATCTATAAAGCATGTAACTACATCCTTATTAACAGCAATCATATACACTGCAGTGTACATTAGAACGTAAAGCGATCCCACAAACAAGTAGAATACAAGGCACATAAAGTACCGCTGATTCAGATGGCCAATGCAACAAGCCGTGAATCCACAATGATGATCTCGTTTCAGCATACAAACACCACACCAATCACAATGCCACGATCTTGGTGGTGCTAAACGATTACATTTCTTGCAAAAGCGCCATTTCATTTGTTCCTGATCACTTTCAGGCATCGACTTATCTGAGACTGGATATAAAAAATTGAAAAAAATATTCGACTTTTCGGCTTTTACTTACTCTTAACACTGGTGTCAACCATCATGCAGGCCAGCATATTGCCTACAATATTAAAAAATATAAATATGCCAATTGCCAATGTGACTTTGTACATATAGCCATTTGGCTCGTGGATTGCGGGAAGCACAAATATCACTTCGAATCCAAAGACAATTGGCAACAATATTGTCAAAGCTAGAAAGCATCCAATGTCCGACCAATGTCGAGGCATGGGATTGCGAAAACGCATTGTAAAACTTTGAAATATATTTAAAAGTATTTTTTCAAATTTAGGAGAATGCCAGCTGTGAAAGTTTTATTGAAATAGCATTAAATATTGTTTCTGTTTTTATTTCTAAAATCAATTACATTAAAAGCACAGCAACTAAGATAATATTTTATTTGTTGATAAGACTTTCCCAAAGGAAGTACATTTGCTTTCAATATCAATTACTAGTCTAGAACTAGAACATGTCTCTATTTATATTGTTGTCAGTTTTCAGCATTTTTTGTACAACTGCAATTTTTGGATATTCCTTTCAATTTGGCATTTTGCATCCCTTGGCAGTGCCCATTCATGAGCAAGAGTTTAATCAAAGTTGCACCGATCTTGATATCTGGTTTATCGATAAAAAACAACAAGAGGTAAATAAATTGTAATAGTTGTTGAATTAAATAACTATTTGCGTTCAATTACAGGACGTAAGGAGATTCAAAATAAATCAAATACTTGTTTTTGATGAAAATCATTTGGAATCGAAAACAAATGCTGAGATTGTACATGGTGGTATCGGGTATAATTATACTATAATACGCCTAAGCTGCCTGCAATCTGATAATATGAACCCACAATATGTCAAAGTAACTGTTCTCATTAATGCACTTCGTATCGATTCCTAACATCTTGAAATGTTATTTATTAAAGGAGTTTTATTGTTTATCATTTTTCAGTTTTACAATCGTCTAAATTGTTTCACTTTGCATATTCAGTTGAGTTCGTTTTAAAGCTATAACCATCTTCGGGCAATTCACTTTTGATAAATGGACATATCCAGGCCAAATGCATTCGTTGGCCAAAAACACTCTTCAAATTGTTGTAGACTCCAAGTTTGTATTTGTTATCCCCTTCGTGCTGGAAAGTGACTTCACCGCGCAATAATATATTTAAATAATGAATGAATCCAAAACAACTTAAAAGCATGCCGGTTAAACTTAAACATGCTGCTGTTTCAGGTAGACATATAAAATCGAATATGCTGCTCGGCATTACATGTGCTATAAATATGTTGCCTAAATCTCCATGGAAATGCACATAGCAAGCATTGTAGACGAAGTTGTAAGTTGACAATGCCAACATATAGAGTATAAAGCACATAAAGTAGCGCTGATTCAGATGGCCAATGCAATAACCGGTGAATCCACAATGATGATTTCGTTTCAGTATACAGCCATCGCACACCTTGCAATGCCATGCTCTTGGTGGCACCAAATGATTACAGCACTTGCAATGATGCCACTCCAGATATTCTGCATTGCCAGCTAGCTCTGGAGCACGCTCATCTGGAAATAATTATTTTTAAGCTGTTAAATCTTCCACTTTCAGCTTAAGCTTACGATCAACATTGGTATCAGTTAACATGCAAAACAATAGGTTGCTCTCCATGTTAAACAGCAGAATAATATCCATAAGCACGGTAAACTTGTATAGAAAACTATCCGTTGCATGAATGTGCGGCAATATCATTATTATATTGTATAACGCCACAATCGGCACAACTAATACCATAAGCAGGAAAGCCGCAATTTCGAAAGGACGCTTTGGAAATGCATTGCGCCGAAATCTCATAATGGAAAATATTCTTTTTACGGGTAGCTTACAAAAATTTGGGAAGTTAATGTGAACACTATAATATATATAAACTATAATATAAACTTGCAAAGCCAACTTGTTATACCATGAACCCATTGAAAATGGGTAAAGGTAAATTTGCGATAGCTTTTCCCGTTTCCGATATACACATGTGATCGATAACAAGAAAGTCTTGCATTTGGAAAACTCGAGATGCAGTTTGAAACATTAGATGAAACAATGACAATCTGTGAAAATTTTATTGAAATGGGTTAAGAAACACCAGAGATATGGAGCACACACACACACACATACTTGCAAGCATGTTATGGTATAGTCTAGACGGAATTTACTTGTTATACTTAGATCATTTAGCATTAGTTATAGACGATGCCTAAATATTTTTTTATTCATATAACAGTAGATAATATTTTCACAAGTAAAAACTAATTTGTCTTTTTGATTCCATCCAACTGTTCTGTAGAAGTTTTCTTCCAGCTATAGCCATCACCGGGCAACGGGCTTTTGACCAATGGAGATAGCCAAACAAGATGCATTTGTTCGCCAAGAATATTTTTCAGATTGCGAATCAGGCCATTATTATAATCACATTGCTTTCCACTTTCCCAACAAAGTTCACCACGTAGCGCATGGGGTACATGAAGTAAAAACATCTCAAAGCTATATATAAGGACACCCACGTTTAGACAATAAACAATTATTTGGAGGTTTGTCCAAACGCTGCCCAGAACTAACATGTATAAGGGCATCAGTACCTTAACCACAGTTAACCAATTGCAATAAATATCGGCATTGAGCACCCACGTATAGTACGAGTTATAGATGAATGCGTATGTTGAACCAATAAAAATGTATACCACAAGGCACATAAAATAGCGATGATTGTCATGTCCAATACAACAGCCAGTAAAACAGCAATGATGATCGCGCTTTAGCATGCAAACTTTACATTTCCTACAATGCCATGATCTGGGCGGTGCCCATTTGTCACAGATCGAACAATAACGCCATTCGGAACGCTCTGGACTGCCAGCTGGAGGCACAGTTTCAGCTGAAATGAAATGGAAAATGAATATTGTTATAAAGATGGTGTTTATCATTTACTCACGATTCACACGGACGTCAATTATCATGCAGGCAATTAGGTTGCCTTCAGCGTTGAACAGCCCAAGCAGGGATATCACCAATGTTAAGTTGTATATAAAACTGCCCGGCTCATGGAATGCTGGCAACACAACAAGAAGCATGTAAAATACCCCAATCGGCAGTATTACTCCAATGAGTAGAAAACAATTGATGTCCCACGCACGTTTTGGAAATGGATTGGCTCGAAATCTCATTTTGATAATTTTCTTAATCTAAAAGGAGTTAACACGAATTTATTGATTTAAGTTGTGACTTAATTTTGTTAGTTTGTTTGTTTTCTTGTCATTCGAACTATACATAAGCAACGTGATTTAGGAAAGTTTAACAAGCTACAATTAATTTGTCTTCTTGTTCCTCCAGCTATAGCCATCATCGGGCAAAGGGCTTTTGACCAATGGGGAGAGCCAAACGAGATGCGCTCGTTCACCAAAAGTACTTCTCAGATTGAGTTTTAGTCCATTATTATAATTGTGTTGTTTGCCGCTTTCGGCACAAACTTCACCACGTAGCACAATGGGTATATGATAGCCCAATATCACGATGGCATATAGCAGCGCCAAGATGTTGAGACAGTAGAAGAACAGTTGCAGGTTTGTCCAGAAGCTGCCGAGCACTGCCATGGACATGGGACACAGAAGCTTAACCAGGGTTATCCACTTGCAATAAATATCGCCATTGAGCACCCACATGTACAAAGAGTTATATACCAAAGCGTAGGTTGAACCAATCAATAGGTAGAAGGTGAAGCACATGAAATAACGATGATTTTCGTGTCCAATGCAACAGCCGGTGAAGAGGCAGTGATGATCTCGTTTGAGTATGCAAACACCACAGTTTTTACAGTGCCAAGATCTGGGTGGTGCTAATTTATCACAGATGGTGCAATGTCGCCACTCCGCACGTTCCGCCGAGCCCTCTGGCGGTGCTGCAATGAGCTCTATGGGAATGTGAAAGTGAAGTTAATCATTTGAGACTGCTGTGAGTCGAACTCACTGTCAACGCTGGTGTCGATCATCATGCAGGCAACCATATTGCCCTTGATGTTGAACAACATAAACATGGCCAACAGAAAGGTGAAGGTGTGTAGAAAAGTGCCTGGTTCATGGAACTGTGGCAGCACAACAACAATCTCGAATATAAACACAATTGGCAGAAATACGCCAATCACTAAATAGCACAGTATATCCACCAACCGGCGTGGAAGCGGATTCCGACGTACCCTCATCCCAAGCACACCCAATTTGCAACTGACTTGAATGTCATAAGAATAATGAAAACCACACAGCTAACCGGCTGTCTCTTCTCTCCATAACCGGTTCGTGGATCACGTGTAGAAGCTTTTTTGCATTTTCGTGTGTTAAAAGCTCTCTTATCAATTAAACTGAACCCCTTTTGTTGCAGCTAATAACATAAATAAACTTATGCATTGTGTGTAACATCTATTTATGTATGTCTTTTAAGTTGCGTGAGTTGAAGCTTGTGAAAAAGCTTTTGCTTTTGCTTGCTTCAGCGTGTGATGAATAAGAACGCAAGACAAATATTGTTTAATTTTCATTATCTTATCTAACTTATGTATGTTTGTGCAGTTGTGTGTTGAAGCAAACAGAATGATTGATTGAATTGGCTTAAGTACACGTATACTTAATGTGTTAATTAATATAAATATATTCAGTTGTATGTCTTTTAATATGAGTAGAAAGGCAATGAACGCATCGCTATTTAAATACATAAAGTACCATAAATACACTTAGAGAAAAACGTAGTATTTAATACGATTATGCTTGAATTTAATATGTGCACATGTTTATGAAATATCAAAATAAATATTTTTTATATTTAATTTAATTTGTCGACGTCTTAATATAGATGCACAAACATATTAGATTCGTATAATACCCATATTAAATTAAAATATTAAATTTTTTTTTTTTTACAATTCGGATAACTTAAACTAAGTAACTATTAACTATTCTTGATTTCTTTTATATAAGTATACTTAAGATATTGATGAACACAAATACGTATTTATCTAATATTCAAAAACTAAGCGGGCAACCCTCGTATTGACACCAAAACCCGGTCAAAGGATTTTCTATTCAAATAGAGGCTTAACTTTCACTCATTAATACCAGCTCTCATTGAATACATATATTGATTAGGTGAATGCAACGCGAACCGCAAATGAATCAAAGAAATTACTTCCAACGATGTTGTGCAATCAATAGAAAGCCATAATTAGTAGTCAACGAACCACGTTTAATTGGCCGCATTACAATAGCTCAATCGGTGAATAGGCTTTGCCTTTGGCTTATATAACATTGACAGTTAAGAACATTCTATTGTTGCAATGGCAGCTCAACAGAAGGGACAAAAAAACTCGGCATTCATAGGAAATAGTGTTAAGAAAAGTCTCAATGTGTTTCTCAAGGAAACTGGACTGCACGGACTGAAGTTTGTGGGCGACTCAGCGCTGAACATCTGGGAAAGGTAAAACGTATACGTAATATTTCCAAAGATAAAGCTTAAGCCTTATGGGTTGCAGATCTTTCTTTTTTGTTGCCTTTGTTGCTGCATTTGCAATGACCTGTCAGCTAATAACGAATATCTATGCCAAGTGGAATAGCACACCAGTTATAATAGGCATAAGTCCACATGCTACATCGATTCTAAAGGTGCCCTTTCCGTCCATAACCATATGCAACATGAATCAGGTGCTACGTAGCAAAGTGCAGCATTACGCGGAGTAAGTCTAACTAACTATTTAGAGTATATTCTGTTCGTTATATAACTTGTTTACAGAGGTTCCAGTGAGTATGAACTTTTGAAACTGCTTTGCAGTCCCGGATCCACTGACACGGATGATGCCAGTGCTTTAGACTTAACATCCGGATCGACGTTCGCGTTTAATAATAGTTTGAAAATCACCGAATTTATTACCAATCACTCTCAGCCCTGTGAACAAATGCTGCGCTCTTGCCGATTCAATGCTGAGGAATATGATTGCGCTGACTTATTTCGTGCCATTATCACGGACGAGGGCTTGTGTTGTGTTTTCAATTTCTTACCTCCCGAGTTTATATACCAGCTAGGGTGGGTGTCTTAATGTTAATCCTGCAATGTACAAGTAAAAGTTTCTTTTTAGTTCTTATATTACCCAAAATTCGACAAGTCTAGGACATGAGCCAGTTGCCTGGGACCCGGAATCAGGTTATCCCTTGAAGCTTCCAAAAAAATATTATCCACTAACGGCTGTTGGTAAACTAAAACACTGGATGCTTATTTATACTTATATATATGTTGCTTATACTTATATATTATTTAGGTACTGGCATAACAATGGGTTTTAGTGCAGTTCTCGATGCTCAACTGAATGAATATTATTGTTCGTCCACAAATGGACCTGGATTTAAGGTTTATAAATCGAACAAACCTTTCCAACATCGAACTACAAGCATTATTGTTGCTCCACAGATCCTATTTCATAATCCCATTACCAGACCCAATGTCAAAGAAGAAGGACTCGTTCTAGGCATTGGTTATGAAACGAACTTTCGCTTGGCGGTTAGTCGTTCGGAGGCAATGCCAACCATACGATCCATAGCGCGCAACGATCGTCAGTGTCTCTTCAAGGATGAGAAGCGCTTGCTCTATCACAAAGTCTATACGCACACATACTGTGAATCTGAGTGTATTGCATCCTTTCTGTACAAGTCCTGTGACTGCATACCCTACAACTATCCGCATATATTTAGCAATGCCAGCGTTTGTAGTGTTCGGGATGCAGTTTGTATACGTCGCGCCCAGCGACCGGAGAATCGCTTTGAGACAGCTGAGTGTCGCAAGGAATGCTTGCCGAGTTGCTTTGATTTGTCATACACGGCGGATGCGTTATATTTTCCACTAGCTAGACGAGACTATCGCATTGCAAACAAACACGTGGCGAATATGAATAAAACCTATTTGGTGGAAAATATCGCGGTTATGAACTTATACTACAGAGAGTCGGCATATTATGGCAGCATGAAGAATGTTTATATTGGCTTTACTGAGTTTCTGTGTAAGTATTTCTTACAGCTTATTCTTTACAAGTTGTGTAACTTTATTTTTTCCAATTTTAGCAAACATTGGTGGTGTTATGGGTCTGTTCATGGGTTTCAGCGTTATCTCCATAGCCGAAATGCTATATTTCTTGATTTTAAAACCTCTTTCGGAGTTTGTGGCATGGAAACGTGGCAAGACGATCAAGATAAACCAACAAAGTTCATTTGAAGTGGGGCAAGTTCAAAGCTTCAAACGTAGCAAGACCATTTGGCATACTCGAGAGCTTTATCCCAAAGGAGTTCAAACCAAAAAGATTTATTTAAATAATCGTACTGCAAGAAAGTTTTTAATCAACGATGCAAAATATAATAGGGATTTTAAATAATAAAGCATAATACAAAACTTGGACAAGAAACGAACCCAACTCAAACTAAGAAAAACTGTCCTTAAATATGTGTGTGTCATCATGTAGGTTCAAGGGTTAAAGCCTTCAAAAATATGTAAATAATATATAAACTCTTGTAACGAAGTTAACTTTATTATTCACACCTAACTTCAAGCAGCTTGAACTACTCACTTGCTGAAAATATTCATATAGGTTTATGTTAGGATGTTGGAAACACTTTTAATAACTAAAACTATGCACATTATTGTGGGCAATATTCGGGCTACGGTTTAATTCACATGTTCTTATTGCCACGAGGCAAGTTCCTAGTTAATTATGTGTGAGACGACAGATGTTGGCAAATGCTGACTACTTGTAATGTGTAATGAGAAAGCTTATTGCAAGTAACAGTGTTCCGTGTTTCGAACCTTTCTTTTCGTACTTTTGGCCATTATTATATTTTATGCCAATTTTCGTAAATTGGTTTTCTCGAACCAAGAATCTTATCCTTGTTGTACAGTGTCTACTAACTGTATGAGAGCTCTCTAATTCATCCTCAAAGTTGTGTAAGTTTTTTCTTTTTATGGCCAACAATTGTGGCAACAGTTCTGTTTTGGGAAATGTGTCACACACAGAGAGAGAGAGAGAGAGATAGAGAGAGAGAGAGAGAGAGAGAACATTAATTGCTGACCTACACACAAAGTCAGTAATTTAGTTGAAATTCTTGAAAACGAGAGTTGCTCAACAAGAAATCAGATTAACATTGAGCTTAAAGTAAAGTTATGAAATATTTAAACAGTTTTTAAACATAATTATTAACACTACTTCATTTGCATATTTACTATTTTTTTATGTTTTTAAACCACTTTTTCAAACACTAAAAGTTGACATTAAAATAACATGAAAGTTTTAAAACAACTCTGGCAGCTGCTTGGTTTATGTATCTGTGTTAAATTGCGAAACAGGCGGCGAATGTGATATGTTAAAGGCACGCCCACTTTCATAATTCCAACCAGAAGATGGCTCAGAGCCTGCGGTGTGGCTGCTGTGGGTGGGCAAGGCGATGTGGTTTGGTTGGGTGCAAAAGGAATGAAATGCATTCTAGCATTCCAAGACAATTTGCGAAATTGCAACGCTTGATGCATCCACGTGCATTGCATCTCTGGTTTGTGTTTGCTGTTGTTGGTATGGTTTCTTGCTCGCTGTTTTTATGGCAAGTCAACAATGTGGCCAAGAACAAGAACTAGACGAACTGTAAAGAAAAACTTAAAACAGAAACCGAAACTGAAACTGATGGTGGCTAGGACTGAGGCAAAGCCCAGCTAGCTTTCAACGTTCAGACAACTGGCGCAAATGATTACGACATGTTCATAGAATTCTATACGGAAATGTCAGAAACAAAACGAGATTCAATTCTTTACGGGCGTTACAACAGAGTTCCATTCATTCGCTCCTCGGTGTCGTTGTCGCTGAGCTTTAGATTTCAATGAAAAATTATGGCGCTAGATTACGTTTTGCAGGAGGGAAAACTGAAACAAAGTGCATGTGATTCGCTACATTTTACGTAAGTTGTCTGGCGATGGTTATGTAGTTGTGCTGTAACATTTATTTAATATGCATAAACCTACGAACTTTTATATAGTAGCATAATATGCAAGTTTGATGTTGAATGCACATGCGAATTCGAGTAATTAACATCCAATTTGCCCATGAAGCGAAGAAAGTTGTCAACTGCTATGGCGCCGAGCCTGCGGGGCATGGTTTGATTAAGGTGTTAATAATTTATGCTGTCGTGTTGTGCTGCTGCCATAGCTTTCATGTGGGCATGCTAGTGACTTGGCAAGCCTTAAGCATTGTCAACTTTATGACATTCCAAGCTAAGCCACCAGCTTCTTTACAGCTTCCTTATGCACAAAACCTCAAGTATGCTTCGTGCATACTACATGCTATTCCCCACAAATAAATACAATCTAGCTGCGAACGTTGTTTTGGGGTCGGAGTCTGTCTTGCACAACATTTTGGAACGTGTTGGGTTAAGTTAACCTAAGGTGGGTTTCTTCAAATATAGTACTTACTTATGGAGTAGTTGATGCATACACAAATACATATACACATACATACATATACACGGAATGCCCATAAGTTGCATTTGCGGAAAAGCAATTAAAAGTTCTTGTCAGTTCGAGTCGGAAATTCATTCGTTCATATTTTATGATGTGTTTTCCTTAATAATGATAGTGTGTATGTACTTCTCCCCACACGCCTTAACATACATACAAATGTGTTTTGCAATACGCCAACAAAAACTATAAGATATAAATATAAATGATTTAGCTAAAATGAAAACTTTTCTGCTGACTAACTAACCAAAAGTGAAGAAGAAAAAGTCGAATGGCTTTAAATTTAATCTGTGGAATCTTAGTAAAAGCTGTCGAAAATCTTATTTAAGTTCGATTGGCATTATGAACTTGTTTTCGATCAACATCAAAACATTTAAAAATGAGAAAAATCATTTGAGGGCTTTTTCATATTATTTTCTTGATTTATTATTATTATTTTATTCTTGCTAGCACTTGCCAATTAACACAGACATTATATCCTTGTCCAATGACATGTTCTAAGAGCCGAACAAAAATGCTTGCCCTGAAAAGTTTTCTATTTTGTTTCCATTCACCTTCATCTGGTAAGTGAAAAAACTTGTTTTTGACCCAAAAAAGATCACAGCATTAAATTTAATGGCCGAGCACTTAAGTTGCAATATTCGGCTGCAAAATATACATACTTATATCTAATGGAACCTACAATGACATTTTTACTATTTGCCCTTTAACACACAAGCACAACCACAACCACACACACACAACTACACACACACACATATTTAATCGTAACCCACATCAGGTGGCATAAAGGAGTCATAAGAATGCGACGCATAGACGCCTGTGGCAGCCACTTAAAATGCGTTACAAAATATGCAAATACCTAACTTCTAGCCATGTTCTGCTTTTCCCATGCTTAATGCACCAAAATGCATTTGAAATTGGATAATTTTGCATATGCAAAGTGAGAACCTGAAGGCGACGAACGCATCATTTGGCCATGGCTTTGGCAATGGGACAGATAATATTCATGGGCATGGGAATGTTTGTTGGTTATCAACGCTCTGTTGAACACGAGTTGGGGTTTTGGACACAACTGTTAAGCCTGTCAGGCTGAATAATCATGGCCATCAATCAGTTGGGCACTGGTTGGCCCAGCCACACCTCATTACGTTAATCCCACACGGACGCACAGATGGACAGTTGAACACAACAGGAGGCGGTGTGTTGGGGATAAACTAAATCAGAAGTCAAGCTGAAAAGGGCTAACATTATTTCGTTATTTCGCATTCTCCGTAATATTTCATTATTACGAGTTGACTTTTTGGTTCACTCGAAACTAACTGTCAAGCCGTTTTACAACACGGCGACAAGATTGATCGCCCCGCGCGGCTAATTATCAGGTGAATTATCTCCAAAGCAATGCTTAAAATTTGATGGCACAAACTGTTCCCAGTATTGCGATTCTATGCAACGCGCAGACGCGTAACAAAAAGGAGCACAGCATCCACATTCAGTTGGGTTTAAGCAAGCAAACCGTTCTTTGGGAGCTCAGTTTGCCGATGCTATCAGAGCGTGGCACATTCCACAACAGGTTGTGGCAAATATTTGCCAGCGAAACTGGCGAAGTAAAGGCGAAATGATTGCAAATGGCTAAGACCTAATTGACCCATAAACATGATATAAGTTGAGTGCTTAGTCCAAGCACAAGGCACTTAATTATTTTACGCACTTCACATTTTATGTCGCTTTGAATTTGATGAGTCAAATGAAGAAGGTTAGCAATCTTTGAATATCTATTATCTTAATGAATGAATATTTCATTCTACTTGATGGTCTTTTTCATTTGACTTATTTGATGCAATTATTTTTTGTATTTCCTATTTAAACTTTTTATTTGGAATCGAAATTATTCATGGAGCTACTGGTTTGATTTTAAGCTATGCATACTTAATTGGTTATTTAAATCCTTTTTTTTCACTTTTTTCCATTTGCAAATATACAAATCATTCTATTTTGCAATTAGCCAAATTGAATATTAAAAGAAGTTTATTTTAGAAATAGAAAACAATTAGTTTAAAATATTTATAAAATGGCATAAGCAATAACAAATAAATGTTACAGTTTAAGAACTCGCAAATAAAGCTTTGACTATATATATATTATTTATTTGGAATATATCCACTTTTTGTGCAGTGTATAAAACCACAAATATGAATTTGCGCGCTTTAATTAGCAAATTTGTCGTATTAAGTGTTTATAAATTAAATCCAAACCGAAAAGTTAAATTAAAAGCTTTTTGCATTAATTTAGTTAGATTATATCCATTTAATTTATTATTTTTAATTATACTTGCCAATTCCCGAGCTAATTAAATAAAACGAAACTAAAATGTTCTGTAATTAAATCCCTTTTTGTTTGACTCAACAAAAAAGTATTCGGTTTGCCTTTTTGGCATTTGGCATTTGGCAACACTGACACTGCAATCGTAATCGCAATCGTTATCGCCATCTCCGTCAGAATCACAGATTTGTCCTAATCTCTTTGCTTTATCCTGCGTAACAATAACTACTGCTTTGGCTTGTCTTTGTCTCTGACTCAAATGCTTCAGCATACAGCATAAGCATTAAACTCACTTCCTTTTCCGATTTCTTCTTTTCGTCTACCCCATGGCCATTACATGTGCTTAAGGGGTATGTACAAGTAATGGGTGAGTAAGAAAAAAGTATTTATAATTCATCCAGCAATAAATTACGTGTAATTGATCGAGAAAATAAGCAAAGAATCCATATAAGTGTTGTATATTCTTGTGATTTCAAAAACCAGACAAATAAGATTCACAAAATAAAGACTATTGAATATTTCAAGGGAACCTCTCAGTTACAGGGTATCTTCTATGCGAGCTCTTTTGTCTTCTACATTCGTATATGGGTTTTCTTCAGCTTTTTGCAGCTTTGTGTGACAGCTCATGTCTTGTTTATCTAAATCATCCGACTGTGTAAATGCCAGGCCTCGTTTCCTCTCCAACCCATCCACCACCACCACCACCTCCCCTACCCTGACATCCATCTCTTTGCGCTTTGCAGTCCTTGCGCATACCACTCGACATTAGAGAAGTGAGCGCTCCAGTCGTCACATAAGTCAATGAGTGGAATGACTAAACTAAGCTGCGCTTCGGCTCGAATCTGAGTCTCAAACTATGCAAACATGCTGTCAAACGAGAGTTTGGCAACAATGACAGCTCGTCGGTTTGTAGTACTGCCTCCTGCAAGTGTAATTACGAGCTAGAAGAGGCACTGCAATATCTATGTAGAGGCTGTGAATTGGCCTTGTGTTCGGTTGCTCGGTCTCTTGGTTGACTTCTGCTTTTTTGTTTGTGTGCTTGTGCGCTAGTTGACCTATCTTTCAGTATGGCTAAAACTGATCGAAAGTGCAGAGTCAACAGTTTCCTCTACACAAAGAGCTAATAGAACACATCTTGCCTCACGTTGCACACATCAGCAACCGGATTTAAAAAATAACAAGCTCGACGCGGCAACAACATGTTGTGCGAGTGTGTGTGCGTGTGCGTGTCAGTATGTTAATGTAATTTGTATTCACCCTAGCAAAACCGGCGCCACGTGTCATAATAAAGGACCTTATTATGTTGTGTTAATTGTTTGTGTAATAGCAGAGAACATTTTGTATAAAAAAGCCATTTATAGCAATTACACAATGAATAAAATGTTTAACAGCAACAATAGTTTCGAATACGATTTCAATCTAGCAACATAATCATATATATTATGAAGTACTTTAAAATTCAAGAAATTCAACTTTAATCTAAATATCAAATCCATAAATGAAAATATGTTCATATGTTCAAAAATCGATTCAGTTTCAGTTCTCAACTAGTTAGGTATAAAAAACTTTTTTGACTTTTGAAATCGTTTCAGTTTTGTCCAAGTTATGTGACAAGTATGAAACCATATCGATTAAATTTGTTTGTCAGAGATTTCTAACATCAGTTTTAAGCTCAATGCCAAATCATGATTGACAGGCACTTCGTTTCGAACACAGCTTCGATGAAGTTATGGCAGTTCAAAAATTCTTTTCGTTCTGTTTTTTCTATACTTTGTATATTTTAAACACACACACACACGTGTGCACAACATTATTGTGCATTTGCAGCAGGAGTATTGCGCCACTGGCCGGATATATTGTTGTCTCTGGGAAATTGCTTCAAGTTGAGATATTGCCATCATATTGATGTCATTTTGTGTGTTTTCATGCTGCCTGCAGCTACCAATTGACGAAGAAAATCACAAACTTTTTGTTGTTTTTTTCCTTTTTTTTTGAGCGATGGCACGTGCTACGTACTGAAGAAAGTTTTACGCGTTGTCGCTGCTCGGGGAAATCCCAGCCTAACGGCAATTGACGACAGTTGGCGAACGTAAACATGTGTTAAGCAGCCGAATGAATACGATTATTATTATCGATGCGTTGATCTAGCGGAAAAAATGACTTATAATACGATATGGTATACGATATGAGTGGGAAAATACATTTGAAAGCGATTAGCTTCAAGAAGAAGTAATATTTATTTTGCTTCTCAAACCCATGCTTATATTTCGTTCATTTCTTTTATGCATTATTTACCTTAACATCAAGTTAAACGGCCATTTTGTGCGGTTCTCGTTTTCGCTTCGCTTTCTTCATAATCTTTCCCAAGTGTATTTTTTGTGAAAGCAAAAAGCCCAAAACTCAAGTAATGGCCAACAATGCGTACTTCGCTGCTGTATATATATTGGAGTTTTGGGATTATGGAGCTCAGTTGTTGTTGGTGCTGCCGCTATTGCTCAAATCGGACATAAAATAAAGGATTTAAGTGAAAGCTCATAAGTTTGATTTGTGACACGACTATAATTTGTTCTTTGGATATATTTCTCATAACACTGTGCACGAAGGCTGTTTTATTTTATGCTGGGCATAAGTCGTTACCGTGCTAAGGCGATTGGAGTTTCCTATTTATTTATTTTCCAAACCACAGTGGGTTATTGCTTTATTTAATTATAATTGTGGCAACAACGAGAAAAAAGTAAAACAAAAATTATATAATAAATACGTCAAAATAGATTTCAATTTCACACTTTAATTTTTTGCATGATATATATCTAGTTTTTGCTTACTCACATCATCACTCAGCATAACATCAACAAAGTAACCCTAGAAAAAAATTGAATACACAATGGATTTCGTTTTGGTTGAATCTGAACATTTACACATTTACATTTACTATTCTTTATTTGTTTTTTTGTCTATTTTGTGCTACTGTGCCATGGGATCAATAAAAAGGAGCAGCCGTGTAAAATACTCTGGGTAATAAAGGCATCCAACGTCTGTGTGTGTGTGTGTGGGAAAAAGGGGAAAAATATTTAGGTCCATCGTTTGTATGCAAATGTAACAAAAAATAAAATAAAATGGAGACCGTGTTACTATTTAACTGTTGGTACATAGGAAAGGTTGAGCAATTTGTTGCAACTACTACTGCTGAGATATTTCCATATAGATTCGCAATTACCTATATTATTATTATGCAGTATTGAAATTGATTTCGTGCCCCAATCGGTCACCCGTTGGGTAAACTCAACGAGAATCTTGTAAATAAATATGAGTTCAGGGAATGCCTTGACACGAAGGCCAAAAGTGATAGACGACAGCTGAGTAACAGCTGGCAGTCTTAGCCTGATTGATATTGTGGCCCACACACACACACGCATACACACAAAAAACCGCCTTACTAACACAAATAAAGTGTAATCAAAAAAACTGCTGTTCTTACGTATACTTAACTTTTTTGCACTCGCCTTGAAAGTCGCACCAAACATTAGCGAAATTTGTGCGAATTTCCATTTGTCAATTGGACAGAGGGGAGCGTGAGAGAGAGAGCGAGGGAGAGCATCCCCCTGTTACGATGGCAACTTTTCAATATGCGTCTCTTGACGGAGTGGAGGCAGGCTACTTTACGACCGCTGGGATCGCCCATTGGCCTCATTCTGGTTCTGCAAATAATAGCAATCAAATGGCAGTGAGAAGATGCCGTATTCAAACGCTGCAAATTTAATAACAAATATAAATCATTTCAAAGCAGAGCTGACAGCTAAAGCCCCTGACCATGCCTCCAAACAGGCGGCAGCAGCAGCTTTCCAACTTATCTCCAACCATTCGGTTATATCTTTCTTTTCTTTTCTTTTTTTTTTTTTTTTTTTTCGCACCTTAAGTGTACGCGGATACGGATGCGGGGACATTTGGCGCTATACGTACTAATGGCAACGCCAGCAATAAGAGGCCATTTCTCATCGGAGAGTGTATGTGTGTGTGGGTGTGTGTGTGTATCTGTTGGGCGGACAGACAAAATTTTACGTTGGCTGTCGTGTTAATTTTTTATCACTTTGAAATTAAAGAACAACACTTGGCAAAAGTGGAGTGGTTCTACTTGTCCTTCGTCTCACAACTTCTCATCCCGCTGCTGCTGCTCCTCCTCTTTCTGGTTCTTTTTTGTATATATTTATTTTTCCTGTTGTGTCCAACAGGGCAAGTTGAATGGCGCTTTACTATGGGTCTGGGCGAGCATTAATAATTAACTTAATGCCATGTTGCCCATAAATAAGGGATGCCCGTCTGTTCGACTGTCTTTCCGCATTTGGCCAAATGCCTTTCAGCTACTCTACCTGCAGTGTTCGTTTCGTGACGGGCTCTTTGATTAACCGTCGACCACAAGTGGATTGTGTAGCATACTAAAATACACACACACACACACACACACACACACAAACTCTGTAGCCAAAAGGTTTGCTCCACACCCACAATTGCGGCGTATTGACAGGGCGAGAGAGCGAGCGAGAAGACGATTGAGATGCCTAAATGCAATTTCAAGCAAATCAATTGAAAACACAATTCGCAATTGGCTTTCACTCAACAGCATTGCCACTTGCCAACCACCGCTCCCTACCTCCCTCCCTTTCTCCTCGTTCACCTTTAATGCAGTTGTGCCTTCTGTTTACTCAGCCATGCAATGGAGTTCAAATTTGTTTTGCATTGACCGCAAATTTCAATACAGTTTTGCGGCCAGCATCCAATTGACGGCCACTGCTTTGCCTCCCCCTTCCCTCGCCCTGTTGGCACAGTGGGGTAGGAGAACGCGTAAAGGGGTGGAAATATTCAAAACACAACTGGCTGTCACTTTTTTTGCGGTTGGCAGTGACTTTTCTTTGTAAGTTTTTGTGTGCGAAAAACTCTTGAAAATTTAAATGAAAAATTCGGTCAAGTTTTGAATATTTTGAAGCCAGCCGAAGCCAACTGTCATCTTATATACCTTGCAAGTTGGCATATATTTTCGATAACATTAAAAAGATATATAAGCTATATAAAATAAAACAGTATTGAACCATTTATTCACAAAACTTGGCAGGAAAACTAACTATATTACAGACGAAATGAGTATACAGTTAGAATCAGTTTATTAACTGGTAAATATCTTTCAACTTAATCGAAACTTTAATCTATGTTTAGCCACTGTGCGTCCTTTCCAATCGCACACATGCGGTTGAGTCGGCATTAAAGATTTGTGTTGTGGTTTTTGGGGCGTTGCTGTTGCAGCATTTCATGTGGCAAGGTACTTGTTTAGTTCTTGCCTTGGTTGGTGGTGTCTGTGGTGGTGCTGGTAGTGGTGCTGCTGTATGTCAATTAACTGCAGAACCCAAAATCAAATTCTGTTTAATGCCGAATAGACGAATTGCAATTCGTTTTATCAAAATCTAACGCGCTGCACTTTGGGGCCTAATTGAAAACGCAAATTTTGTGCAGCGTGCATGCAATTTGGCTAAGCAGTGGGTGGCAAGAACACTGGAAAGGGGGTGGGGGAAAAGACAGCACGTAACTGGCACATCTTGAAGCTGTCAACTCGCCCTCATCAACGGCAGAAGCAGCTGCAGCAGCTTCTAGGATACGGACTGTGATGGCCCTGACACAATTTTGGACAACACACATTTTTGAGTAACAAGTTGAAAAATTGTGAAATTACATTTTAATGAGATGCGCTGCAAGAATTTTGAGCAAATTTCGGGTCGCTGCGCAACAATTTAACTCAAATTATGCACAACTAGAAGATTGAAGTTTTTTTTTTACATTCCATCCTATATACATAATGATATTTCCATTGGCTGTAATTACGTTTCTTCAATGTGGTTTCGTTGTGCTTTTTACAGCCATTTGCATTGTGCGTTGAGTACGTTGAGTATACGCACTGTATGACAGACAAGTAGATCTATAAGCATTACTTAAAACATAAAAAAAAGACTCGTGAATGCAAATTAATGAATATTTATGCGGACACGTAAGTTCGTTATACTTTTCGCTGTGTATGTGTGGCATGCAGTTGTTGTTGTTGCAAGCGACCTCTTGACATCACACTGACCTCGTAAACCTTGTCACACCGTCACCCACATCTCTGGTCGCCCACTGACTGTGCTAAGAACATAAACTTTCGTTGTCGTTGTCGTTGACGTAGCTGCCTGCTCCTCGCCTCACTGTCTGTAACTTTGCATATGATTACACGAAATTTGCATCACATTATTTCGTGTCTGGGCGAACTGACTTGTCCTGGTCCTGCTACACGTAACACCAGAAACAGCAACAGCAACAGCAACAGCAGCAGATAGTCGAAGGATATAAGAATGAAAAGCAGAAACACGTGGCAACGCATACAAATGAAGCCTGCAATATTTATTACGGTGCGCTTAAGTAGTGGCAACTGTTTGCGTTGCAGATAAATTGTTGATTTCAATGGACGCTTCTTGCCTTGCATTTGAAAATGCCCAAAAGTCAAATCGGAAATAGGAAAGCCTGTAGTCAAAGTCAAAGTCGGCCCCAAAATTGATGGACACTTGCTCAAACTATTTTATTAGCCCTTTCTCGATTTCGTTGCCAACTTGAATGAATTCGAATCAGAAGTTTGAAGAAGCTGAAAGCTCGTTGATATGACTTTGAAATGTAGCTGCGGACTTGCCACAAGTTGCTTTGCTCTCCATAGTTCATTACGAGCACTTTTCAGCATTTACTTTCACCACAAATTCAATTTTATTTGAAAAAAGGATTCTAAATTAAATTACTTTGCTTCTTCTTCAAACGGAAAGGAATTTATGTTATATGTGAAGAAAAAAACCAAGTTAACTTTAAACCTTATAATATGCAAATATTTGTATGCCCCAATCAGGAATACCTAAGAAGAATTCCATTGAAACTGAGCTAAGTTTCGATTCAACGTCTTTATTATTCCAAAACTACTGCAAAGTCATCGAATTCAGATAGTGTAGATATGTGCAAATGCCAGCACCTAGCTGTTTAATACCATTAAAGTTTTAAAGCCGAACAGCAAAACATACCGAATAGTTACGAGCACTGCAGTATGTTGTTGTTGCAGGTAGTTGCAGGAGATGCATTCATCTTGCCATGTGGCACATTTTAATTCATGCAAGTTTCGAAAGGGGTGAGGCGTCTTAGTGCTTGCGCCTGACGCGCCTCTGAAGCATCTGAAGGATGCTAGGGGGTACTTTGTGCGCCCACTTGGGACAGGATTTATTGCCGTTTTCGGCTTCAGCACCGAAAATTGAAAAGCAAACAAGCCGCTAACAAGGTGAAGCTTTGCCAGCTTGCGTCATTTTTTTTTTCTCTCCTGTTCTTGTGCCAGTTGTTGTTGCAGCTCAACGCGAGCCACTTCAATCTAGATTTGAAGTTTTTCGACTCTCTCGCGTTCTGTCGTTTCGTTTCGGTTCGATTCGATTCGATTTTTGTACGTACGTGCTCGATAATCCTGGCGGTGTTTTCGCACACACTCTTGTAAATGCCGAGCACTTGGCAGTCGCCTGCTGGGCTGAGAAAAGCCAAAAAGGGACACACACAAACACATTTACGATGAAAGTCCTTGCGCTTATCGCAACATTTTTGATTTCTCACGTATACTTATGGCTTTTACGTATTTGTACTCGTGCACATTTTATATTTGTAGTTCTTGTATTTGCTCTGAACGCCATTAAATATCCAAGTGGCATGCAACATTTGTCTTCGTATGCTTGTCCATTTTCTAACACTCTCTAACTCTGCGTCTCAGTTTCTATTTATTTCTCTCAGCGGACTTTCTCACAGACACTCACAAGATATACATTTATTTCAATTGAATTTCGAAGCTACTTTGAATTGTTTCTTCTTCTTTTATTATTAATTTCAAGACAACATTGAATTGGCCAACGAACTCAAAGATCTAATAACTTTAAAACTAATTTACTGAAATTAATATATACTTGACTAAGATTTAATGGTTTTTATTCTTTTTATATCTAGGCAGTAAAGTTTGTACCCAAATTTCGATAACCCTTCCGTTTCCCGTTTCCGATATACACATGTGATCGATAGCAACAAAATTTTGAATTGAAAATTTTGTGATACAGTTGGAAATATTAGACGAAATTATGACAATTTGTGAAAATATTATTGAAATCGGTTAAGAAGCACCGGAGATTTGGAACATTGAAGTTAAGTCAAGTATGCAGTATGCTCAGCGTAATATGAGGCTAAAGGGCTAAGGTTCTGGGTGTCGTCTAGTCGGGATTTCCTGACTAGTGCCTTCTTACTTGTTCTAAATGTTTCTTAGAAATATAATATATATAGAAAGAAATATAATATTTGATTGATTTCATTTGTTTCTATAACTAAATAATATTTTTTTTGGAATTGTTAGTCTATTTTTAAGCCATCAACTTTGATAATATTTTAAGGTTTTTACTAACTTAATAATATTATTATTTTTTTTTTATTCAGATAACTTTTCAAATATAAAAACAACTTTTCGTAGGCATATCTTTTGTAAGAAATCCATTTTCCTATGGATATGTTAGATACAAACTGTTTCCAACTGTATAACTTCTTTATCTTTAACTCACACAGTCTATAAAGAGATACAAAGTAGCTAGAGTGAAGTAAAAGTAACACTCAAGATGGCCAAGTTGAATGTGGAAGTTCTACAAAGAAAACATTAAAAAGAATTGAATTGTCGTTTTCCAGCTAGCTCACAGCTGGTATTCACTAACAATTTCACTCGTTTCAAACTCGTTCTAAACTAAAACATAGAAAAAAGTAAAATGAAACAAAGCAAGAGAGTAGAAGAAAAAGAAAAGTAGAAGAAAAACAAAAAAATATAGCGAAAGGGAACAACTGTTGGCGACATAGTAGTAGTATATATAATCTTCAATTGCCATGCACTTAGACGTTTTCAAGGTTCTCCAAAAAAACTTTATCACTCTCGAAAACCATAACTTCAGCAAACTGAAAGTAAAGTTTCTGTCTTATTTATGGATGTGTTATTTTTAAGTGTACAACAAAAAAAAAAGGACTTAAAAACAAAAATTACGCAAGGGATAAATTTCACACATTAAATCCTTTTGGAGAGCAACACTCAAACACAATTCGCTTTATTCGCTTTAATCGTGCGTAAAACTCGTGAATGCATTAACTGGTTTAACATGAATAATGTGATTTAACCTCTTTTGTTCGGGCCAAATTAGGCGTAATAAAACATTTCTTTTTTTTTGTATATATATGATTCATTATTCAGTTATCAATATGCCACACGGTATTGTTCACAACGTTTTTACCCCTATCAAACTAAGCCCTTTACTACACATGATTGCATGTTTGGCTTAAAGGACTACACAAACATACATTCATAGATTAATACGTATAAGAAGTAAATATATATGGATGCATAGCACATATACACAAAGGGCATGATTTGGCATAAAACAAAAGGGAACAAATAAATTGGCAGAAAGCAAGTTTGTTCCTATTAAAACACAACACAGCGCAAAAGTTACACAAAAGGAAACTTTTCTTTCTATTAGCAAGTTGTGGGAGCAAAAGGTTTTCATACCCTAAGTTTGTAAACGGGTATCTGTGCACTTTACATAGTTTTGTTGGTGAGAAGAAAAGAATAACAAAAATGGATTTAAGCTATGTTTTTGGTTAACTTATCTGTCCAGTTTCGATGTAACTTTACGATAAATTGTACATGGAACTTTTTTCTAGGCAATCTACAAGTCAAACCTATTTAAACTATATTATTTTTCCAGCTGTGTGTGTTTTGTTGTTGTTGTTCCTATAGCCAGCGGCTGAGCAAGCGCGTCTGTTGTTTTATAGAAAGCAACCAAAAAAAAAGGAACTTGCACCCACTACTGTTCTTCTTGTGTGGTTCGGTGTTGGTTCCAGTTCCATTGGCTTCTGGTTGTTGGCATTGTCGCTGGGCAGTCATGCGTAAATTCGCTTCGACATATAATACACAAGTTTAAATTATTTGCGCATAAAAAGGTTCAAAGTCGAAGACGGCCGGCAATGAAGCAATCCAATTCATTATAATGACATCAACGTCTGGCCTCCGGTTTTTTCGCAGCCTTAATTGAGATTTAATGGGCAGCTAGTCAAGTTTTCGGTTTCCATTTTCGTTAACGTTTCGGCAGACGTGCGGGCTCATTGGCCAGGTCTTTTGGTTTGGGGGAAAAGAAAAAGCTTAGAATGAATTAAACTAGTCGAATCCGATTATTCTGTGCAAGCGCCCGCAGCAGCAGCAGCATCTCTACTCTTTTGTATCGCCACAAAAGGCACCGGCCCAAGGAAAAACTGTGTATAGCAAAAAGCGCTGGCGGAAAATTGAAATTGCACACGAAGCGCAAAACGCGCCGCACGCTGAAAAAAAAAAAAAAAAAGCGAGCGACTGTTTTAGGCATCCCTGCCCCACTCCCCAAGTATACAAAAGCTGCACGAAAACAACTGTACGAACAAAACACGTTACGTATACGTAGATGCAAGCGGTCATTGTGCAACATACATATACATAGGTGGCCATTTTGTGGCATGGTTGCAATCTAAAACTGTAGTTTCAGTTGCAATTGGACAACAACCCGCGGCAGTTGCACGCATTAAGAGAGTTTTTTGTTTCGAATCCAATAAATTGGCATTCGTTTAATTATTTTTCGTGACTGCAATGAGACGATAATTGTTCTTTTGTCGCCTCAAATAAATAGCTTAAACAGTTGAATGCAATTTAAATTGAGTGCGATTTGTTTGATTGCACTTAGTAAATAGCAAACAAACCTTTTAAGTACTCAATAAATATTTAAAAACTTCAATAACTAAGAGTTTATTGTAGACAACACTATTGTATATCTATGCCTTAATTTTATCACATAAATAAATAGCTTAACAGATATAAAGGGAGTTTTATTGGTGCTTGCTATTAAAACTTTTTTATCTGCTTTTTAATTCGATTAAAAGTTGTTGCTTGTATGCTTGATAGTCTTTATTGTGTGTCCCAAAATGTATTAAATACTTAAAGAGGATATTTACATATTTTTAAAGAGATTTCGTATAAGTACAAGAGAGCGCCGGAAGCTGAATGCTGCATATCAATAATCATTGCCTACTTTTAGGCACAAACAGTTAAAAAGAAATTCTTGTCCATTTTCAATTGTCCCAAGCTATAATTGAATTATCTGCATGTTGTGTCTAGCCATTAAACACTTAAGTTTGTGGCATTAGTAAAATATTATCAATTAAATAAATATTATACTTGTAGGGCAGGGACACAACCGAAAAACAAATATTTAGGAATTTAATTCGATTACCATATATTTGTAAATATTTGCATGCGTGTAAAGATTTTAAAATCAAATTATATAAGTACAAGAGAGCCCCGGAGGCTGAATGAATATCAATAATCATTGCATACTTTTAGGTACAAACAGTTAAAAAGAAATTCTAGTCCTTTTTGAATTGTCCCAAGTTATAATTGAATTATCTGCATGTTGTGTCTGGACGGCTTAGTAAAATATTATCAATTACATACATATTATACTTGTAGGGCAGGGAAACAACCGACAAACAAATATTTAGGCATTTAATTCGTTTAGCATATTCACTCTATATGTGCTCGTTGAGTACGAAATAGAGTGCCAAGTTATAAATATTTGCATGCGTGTAAAGATTTAAATATCATTTCGTATAAGTAGAAGAGAGCCCCGGAAGGTGAATGCAATAACCATTGCCTACTTTCAGGCACAAACAGTTAAAAAGAAATTCTCTTCCATTTTGAATTTTCATATTCCATTTTGAAGTTATAATTGAATCATCTGTATGTTGTGTCTAGAAATATGCTTAATAAACACATAAGTTTGTTGCATTAGCAGGGAAACCCACACACAAATATTTGGGCATTTAATTCGTTTAGCATATTCGCTCTGTAATCAATTATGTGCTCGTTGAGTACGAAATAGAGTGCCAAGTTATAAATATTTGCATGCGTGTAAATAAATATTTGCATGCATGTAATTATCGTTCGGCGTCCTGGAATAATCCATAGCCAGAAATGTCAAACATTTAGCGGCAAAACAGAACAATAAGTACAAAAACCCCGAAAACCGAGTCCTGTGTTTAATGGATGCTAAGCTGGCTGACAGGGAGAGGGGTGTAGAGGGGTTCCGCGCAGCGGGGCAAATGAAAGCGTTTAATTAAAATTTACCAGAGAGAACATACTACATACATGAATAATTAAAATTTAATTTTCGGTCATATATATCACTAACAAACCAACACACACACACAGATACACACAAACAGATACGAAAGCCCAACCATGTTTACCCCTCCTCTCCTTTGACATCTCCTGTGACACACACGCGCGTACACATGAATTTGGGGTGGCGCCAAGTTGTCACCTGCAATTTTGGATGACGGGGCACTCCACACAAAAGCGCTCGTGGCAAATATAAAGGTAACAAAAATTGTGCTGACAAAATAAAAAGCGAAAAAAGAAAACAAAAATAAATAAAGCATTCCGTTGCCATTCAACACCCCGCCACAGGGTTGTCCTTTTTGCTTCCTTTCCTCGAGCTCAAACATGTTTTGTTGTAATAATAATTGTTGTTTAGCTTCATTAAAAAAAAGTCACAAATTCTTTTACTGGAATTTCATATGGAATTTCTTTTGTGCAAGGTTTTTTTCTTTTCATTTCCGAAAAGGCATCAAGAATGTATGTCGCACACACACACAAGTACACACTGTACAGTGCAAATAGCTAATAAAGTTTGGATTTCGAAGTGCTTATAGTTTTATGGCCACAACAAATTAAATTCCAAAGAAAATTACCAATTTCATACTCGATGGACAATCAAACTCTGCGGAAATGGTTCATAGGAAAAGTAATAACATTTCAATGTTAACACATTTTGATACATTTTTGCAGAGTATAAACTGGCTGACTACACACTTGGAACGCTTTTTTATTGAATTGTGTTTAAAATAGGGTCAAAATGTAATTTCTTTTGCCAAATGATATAAAACTTGAACGAAACATTTTTAACTTCAACGTTTAATAAATATGTAAATGAGAGAGGAGAGAAATAAATAATTAAATTGATTTCATTAGATGCACGATGGAGGCATCTGTCGATGACATCATCTACCTACACAGTATCTCTATACTTACATAGATATATATATATATATAGCCCGATATCGATTGCGTTGCCAACTCATAATTTGCGCTCGTTGGGAAATTGTCGCCGGGTGTCGCAACAACTCATCGCATCCTGTGTGTCCTCACTTCGTCTATCTTCTGCTGCTGTCGCTCTCTGCTTTTTCAAACTGTCTGGCTGTCGGTCTGACAGACTGAATGGCTGCAGTGACAGATGTCTGGGACGATACTGCCAAGTGGGCTAACGAGATAAATTTCAGTTTGATAGCGCAAAGAAAACAGCAGGCAACTTTCCAAATAATTTGAATGATGCCGGAATGAGCGCCCGCCAGGTGAAATGTGAAACAAAATGCGACGCCAATTTAAGCATCAATTTATGAACGCAATTTGATATTATGAACAGCAGCTGTCGGCCTGAATTACTTATAAAGCCATCAAATCGCCTAAAAACAAACAACACACATTCCCGCCTCCTACCTATTTGTGTATATTTCTTTTTTTAATTTCTTCACAAAATTTTGTGGCATTTTGGGCAATCACAATAAGCCAACTCATCAACCCAACCCTCAACCCTCCCTCCCGCTTTCTCAGCCCTTCTCACAATTACAAATTGTACATTGTGTGTGTGTGTGTGTTGCGAGTACTTGAAATGTAAATCGTGAGGGCTTGTTGTTGCGCAATTGCGGATGCTTCGTCAATTCCAGTGCTGCTGCTCTTGCTTTGTGCAACGTTGCGTATGAGTTTTGTGCGCTGACTTGAAAAAAAGAAAACAAAAATAATACGTAATACGTATACGTATACGTATACGTAATAATCCACAGCCAGTCATATGTCACTCAATCCCTATGTTCTAGTGTAGTTTCTGATGACACAAAGTTTGCTTTAGACACTGTCAAAAGTTAAAAGCAAACAGTTAAATGTGGATATAAGCCAGACTGTTTTTGGAATTTAGTTAGCAAAGCAGGCAACAAAACTCAATCGTGCACTGACTTTCAAGTAATCTTCTTCTTTTCATTCATTTCATATGCAAAACATGTTGTTAACTAAACAAAGTAAACGAATCGAGTAGCCAGAAAAAAACAATCAGGTTTGTTTCGAAACTCAATCAATGGCAAGTAATAACAAGGAATAAATATTTCCGAAAGAACTAAAGCCATTCCAAAATAAATCATTTGCATTCTGTTAAAAATCATAAATGCGACGAATATCAAAATACAAATACATAAATATTGCTGACATAAATATGCAACGCCATAAAAGGCAAATTAAAAAAATCGCTATATATTTTTTTTAAACTTCAAATTACGATTAAAAGGAAAACATTTTTTGTGGAAAAAATCAACATAGTCGCATTTAACTTTATGAAAAATAAAAAAACGCATTTCCGTCAACATTTATAACTCTAAAGAGCAACCCCGAAATGGCACTTTAGAGTTGCGCACAAAAACTGATGCAGCATTAAAGTTGCAAGCTTTTTTTTCTGTACATTTTCCGCTAAATCCACATAAAAATTCGTGACCAAATGACTGCGCAAACAGTATTTCCCCACCCACTGGCATTTCCTTTATTTTACTACCTCTCTCTCACACACACACAAACTTAAATTTATCTAGCACATGGATGTCATTTGACGGAGGTGACGCAAAAAACAGTGTGTGTGGGAAACATTACAAACAATGAAGAGACATCAAGAGAGAAAGAAAACCAGGAATAGAAACAGAGCAAAAAAAATACAAGCAAGAAGGAGAAATCCCAACTAGACGATACCCTGAACTCTATACTTTACGCGTACAGTCAGTGCTTGCAAGTATGTGAAGACTTGACTTAACTTCAATGTTCCATATCTCCGGTGTTTCTTAGCCGATTTTAATAAAATTTTCACAGATTGTCATTATTTGGAATAATGTTTCAAACTCCATCTCAAAGTTTTCCAAATTCGAGACTTTGTTGTTATCGATCACATGTGTATATCGAAAACGGGAAAAGTTATCGAAAATTGGAAACAAAATTGTACTGCCTAGGCATTAGGCGAGCTTATATTCAAAATCTGGAGTCTCGAACTCTTATAGTCTCTGAGGTTGTCACGTTCATATATACGGATGGACGGACATGGCTATATGGACTCGGCTCAAGAATATATATAGACTTTATGGGGTCGGATATGTTTCCTTCTGCCTGTTACATGCTTTTACACAAAACCATTATACTATTCTTAACCATTTGCAATGGGTTCAGGGTATAAAAACCAGAAGCAGAAACAGAGCAAAAATAGAAAATAAAAAAAAGTAGATGAGCAAATCAAACAATGAAATTTGCAATGCTCTTTGTCATTGATTCCACGCAGCTGTGTTGTCGTTGTAGTGAACATCGTGTAACGAGGTCAAATGGAAATCGCCGCATTGGCATTAACTTTTTGACACCCGCCCAACCAAGGAGGGGGAGGAGGAGACATTCGTCTCTGCTACCGCACGATTAAGCAGTCAGCCATAGAGAAATATCACGCAACTAAACTAAACGAACAAAAGCAGATTTTGCAGCTGCTGCCTTTCCTCTTCCCCTTCCCTTTCCCTTTCCCCTTCCCTTTCCGAGTTGGCACCTCGTTTGGCATTTTGGCATCCGTGACCAGTTTGGGGGAATGGAAATGGTGAGGAACATCAAGCACGTCGTCTATGAAAAATCAACTTCTGTTTTTTTTTTTTTTAAGCAGTATGCTCATTTTTGCTGATTCTTTTCGTTAAATGCGCGCGAGTAGCAAAGTATTGAGTACTTGACATTTGCCTTTGTGTATTTCCTTTTCATTCAAACAAAGTTGATGGCTTCAATGAAATTCGTTCACTCTCTCTCTCTCTCTTTCTCTTTGGATCCCTTTCTCCCTCTTCAGCAGTTAGACTTTTGTGGTGAAACTCACGTTTCCGATGGATTTTTCAGTTTCAGTTTCTTTCATTCAATACTTGGTTTTTAAATGAGTTCAATTGCATCACAAAAGTCACTTCAATGAAGCGATCAGCAGTAATACTTAACACTACGACCTGGACTCTCTTTCAAGTGTCCTCGCTTCAACCCAATAACAGTTAAGTGAATGTTAGCCACGATTCGTTCGTGCAGGGGAGGGTGTGAAACACAACTATTGTAAAGGTTTTCATTGTCAATTGACAGTCAATCGTTGTGGCTTAATTGTTGCTTTCAAAATCAGAGAATTTTCGTGAGTGAACATGAAGAAAACTAGAAAAAATCGTGTAAAATAAATATTTTTTAATGCAAACAATTAAATACAATGGAATTTTCTATATTAGAAATATATATTAGAATATTAGACAATTCAAATATAATATTATTTAATTCGATTCAACACTTTTAAAATGTTCAAATTATTATTATCGATTTATTTTGTTTTGATTTATGATATACACAAAAATTATAAAAGAATTATTAGATTTTTCGTTTTATTTCTTACAATGAACAAACAAATTTATTTTCAAAATTAACTAAACATTAATAACATATATAACTTCTCTTCATGCTTTATTATTTCTTTTCAAAAATAACATTAAGAACCAAACCAAAGTTAATATTATGTTATGAACAACATTAAACGATTTAAAAGTTTACAAACTATTAAAGTAAAGTTCAACAAACTCGTGTTTTAATATTTTAACCTCATTGCAATTAAATTGAAGCCCTTTGGGGCACAATTAATTTGTTTGGTATACAAAATTATGTGTCAATTAGCATAAAAAAGCGAGACAGAATAACTTAAATATTTGTCAAGCAAGCAAATAAAATCGAATGTAAATTTATACAACAGTACAGAAGAATACAACAATTAAAACCATATTTGCCTAAATTCGAAATATGATAATATTTTGCATTCGTTTGATTAGCCTGCTAGGGGAATATACTATAAAAGTATAAACAAAATGTCAGAAAGCATTGAGTAGTGCCACTTTTATGCATGAGCATTGAGTATTCAGCTTTGAAAATTTGCATAAAGCATATAAATTGTACTACTCGGACTACGTTCACTCACTTACTCAACCAAACACACACACACATACTCACTCACAAAAACACATACGCATACACACACAGAGAGAGAGAGAGAGAGACAGTCATTGAAGCCAAGTCTCCATGGGCAATAACTGACCACAAGTGTGAAAATGCTTGAATTATTGAAGCACTGAGAATTTCTGTCATTACCATCGCCCCTTACCCCCTCTCTTTCACGCTGCATGCCTTGATAACCGCAATTACATATGCACATTCATGCGAATGTGTATGTGTATGTGAGTGCCACTTGCTGTGACATGTGCTATGCAGTTTGCCGTTTGCTTTTCGCACTGTGGCCTGTATCTATTTATCAGTTATTCTTGATATTTATATATATTTTACCATTTTTTGGATACATTTTTGATTCATTTGTGTGTGTGTGAGTGGCACTTGAGCTTGCAACAATTTTAATTGACAGCTGCAGTTTTGACTTTAGATTTGGCAAACGCGTCAATTGGCTTGTGGCCTGTGTGTGCCTGAGTGTGTGTGTGTATGTGTGTGTGTGGGTGTGTGTGTGGGTGTGTGTGTGTATGGTTACGACGACAAACTGTACCTGATTCATGTGTGCCACACAGACATGAGAATTTAGACTGTTAGCAATTTCGCATTCAGTTCACATTTGATAAATGAATGGAATGCTACAAGGCAAAGCCGTTTAATTAGCCATACAAATCGATACAGCAATACATGTACATCCATTTTGGCAATAGCTGAAGCTAAATCCATTGTATGCCCTAGATCCATGCACCGGTAATTGATGAGGTTGAAGCCATAGCGAGCTATTCCGCATAGGACAAGTTCTACTTATTACTAATACAAATTCTAAAATGTTGAACTTTTTTAATAGTCACATAGTTATTTAAAGGTGGTCAATACTTTTAATTTACATTTAGGTCAGTCTTGCGCCAAGCTCAAAAATAATAGACAGATCTTACTTATTGGCCATCGCAGATTTAGCCGATACTAACAATCATCTGTTAGGATATTGGAATGTCACTATTAACACTATACAGTTCTGTGTCATCTTTCATATTTATCGGTTGATCTAAGTATCGATATTGTTATCGCATCGTAATTGGTCAAGTTAACAAATCAAGAATTTGTTGTCATCCAAGTGCAAGTCTCATTTGCAATTTAGATTTTGTGGTTTAACGTTGTAGTTTTCATTGCGCAAAATAACCCAAAAAAAAAAAATAAATAAAAAATAAAAATGAATAATACCTTGACAGAAAAAAAAGTACATGGTCGTGGACGCGGACGTGGCATTAGGCGTACTGATAATAAAAATCAAGAACTGGTATGTAATAAAATAATTTAAAATATCAAAGTGAAATAAAATTGTGAAAAAACTGTGCAAAAAGAAATGTTAGGTTAGTTTTGTGTGTGAAAAAATAATTTAAGTTTTTGTGCAATGTCAAACTTTGCTGTCAATTTTTTTTTTCGGTGACTTTTTTCTGCTTGTTCGTTTAGCTCAACTCATTTATTTTATTTTTGTAAGCTCGCTCGCGATCAGAACATCAGCTGATTTGTTAGTCTTGCGTCCGTTACAAAAGACAAGAATAAGAAAATAAAATAAATAATAAAATAATAATAATAATAAATAAACAATAAAAAATAAATAATGAACAAAAAAGAAGGCTTCTCGAAATAGTCTAGTTTGTTGGGAGACAGCTTCTTCAAGTAGTCTAAAAAGTTCGTTGGGAGACAGCCTGAACTTCTGGAGTTCACGCATACTGCTCACTCTAGAATTTTAGCAGATGATTATGTCGCATTGCATCATGGTTCTTTAAATAATATTTTCAGAACACAATACCGCAACCATCATGCCCCATTGCTCATACAGCGGCAGCTGCCAAAGAGAATGTTAAAGAGCGTAAGTAAATAATGTGAAACTATGACCATTTTTATGAATATATAAATTCATGTAGCGGCGGCAGGCGATGCTAAAGGCTCTGTGTGTGGTAACCGTGTAATTGATAGCGACGTGGTCCACTCACGTCCCAGCGGAATGGGGACTAAAATTGGTGTTGTTGGGCGCCAGATTACTGTACAGACCAACTACTTTAGAGTGAAGAAGCGTCCAGACTGGACAATCTATCAGTATCGTGTGGATTTTACTCCCGAGTTCGATAGTACGAAAGTGCGCCAAAGTTTATTAAATGAGCACAGCGAGATTTTTGGTGGCAACCTTTTTGATGGTACTCTTATGTACTGCACCACCAAGTTTGAGACGAAGCCTGAAGGTGCCAACGCTTTGGAGCTCACTAGCAAAAGTCGTTCCGGCGAAACAGTAAATATTAAAATTAGGCATGTTGGAACTGTCGAAATAGCTGACAACCAGCAATTCCAAATACTAAATTTGATACTACGTCGTGCTATGGAAGGACTGAAGCTTCAACTTGTCTCTCGAAACCTATTCGATGCCCAAGCCAAGGTAAAACTATTTAAATATTATTATATTATTATCCTTATTACATGATATAACTTACTTATATTACTTTCAGATAACTGTAGACCAATATTATTTGGAGCTTTGGCCTGGATATCAGACCTCGATTCGTCAACACGAATCGGATGTTCTTCTATGCACTGAGATTACTCATAAGGTGATGAGGACAGACACATTGTATCACATCTTGTCCGAACTTATTCGCGTAAGCGGTGACTATCAATCCGCTTTCAAGCGTGAGGTGATCGGTAAGCTTATCGACAATAATAATAATAACAAGCTTAGTTCAATCTGAATATCTCTTTTGAAGGCGTCATTGTGTTAACTGATTACAATAATCGGACGTATCGTATAGATGATGTTGACTTTAAGTCAAGTCCACTTTCCACATTTAGTACCAAGGAGGGAGAGATATCGTATGTTGAATACTATAAGAAAGTAAATATAGAAGCATCAGATTTTTATATATTTTTTTTGCTTGCTTAACATTTTTTATTTGAATTTTTAAAGAGGTACAACATTATTATTCGGGACATTAAGCAACCACTTCTGGTCTCCCTACCTACGGCAAAGAACGTTCGCGGAGGTGAAAATCAAATTATTATGTTGATTCCAGAATTATCTCGCACTACAGGATTAACCAATGATATGCGAAATAACTTCAAGTAAGTTTAAACATTTCATTTGCACTTTGTTTTTTTTTTTGTCTAATCAAGTCGCATTCTATTTGCAGATTAATGAAAGCTATGAGCGAGCATACAAGGCTGGTACCACAGCGCCGTATTGAGCGTCTAAACATGTTTAATCAGCGCCTACAGAATTCGAGCGAAAGCGTCGAGCTGTTGAAGTCGTGGAACATTGAATTGGACAAGAAACTTGTAGAGGTTAACGGTCGCGTTCTTCCACCAGAAAGAATCATTTTCGGTAAGGAAAAGCGTTACTTGTGCGATTCACGTGCTGATTGGAGTGGAGAACTGCGCAACAGCCCCATGTTCAAACATGTTGACATAAAACGTTGGTCCGTGATAACTCCACGTCGCAATATTCGCGAAACACAAGAGTTTATAAAGCTCTGCATACGGGCAGCAAGTGGTATGCAGATGCAAATCGTTGAGCCAAACTAGTATGTTTTGATTAAAAAACAATTTAAAGAAGATCAGACAATAACTGCATAACTCTACTTATTTTTGCAGCGACGAAATGCCTGACGATCGTGTGACCAACTATTCACTGTCAATAGATAAGGCCGTCTGCAAGGATCCTCAAATTATTTTGGTGGTTGTAAAATCAGTTAACGAAGAAAAGTAAGTATGACCAAACGTTTTTCGTTTATACCAGCTTGGGCATTTACCTAACCTATTGTGTTCTATGATGCTTAATCAGATATAGTTGCATCAAGAAACGAACTTGTGTGGATCGACCTGTGCCAAGTCAAGTTGTAATACTGCGTACAATTTCACCACGCCCGGATAAAGTAAGTGGCCTGATGTCGATTGCAACAAAAGTTGTCATCCAAATGAACGCCAAGCTAATGGGCGCACCATGGATGATTGAACTACCGTTGCGTGGTCTGATGACTGTTGGCTTTGATGTATGTCACTCGTCTAAGGATAAGAACAAATCATTTGGCGCCCTTGTGGCCACAATGGATATTAAAGTATCTACCCGATACTTTTCATCGGTAACAGAGCATATGAAGGGGCAGGAGCTTTCAAATCAAATGTCACACAATATGACATGTGCATTGAAGGCATATCGCGAAGTTCACGGTGCGTTGCCAGAGCGCATTCTATTTTTCCGTGATGGCGTTGGCGATGGTCAGCTGGCCCAGGTAGTTAACACAGAAGTTAAATATCTGAAGAAGCAACTCGATCGAACATATAAGTCGGCAGGCATTGAAAATGGATGTCGTTTGGCGTTCATTGTTGTCTCAAAGCGGATCAACACCCGATACTTTGTGAACAAACGAAATCCTAATCCTGGAACTGTTGTCGACGACGTCATCACATTGCCCGAGCGTTATGACTTCTTCCTAGTCTCACAATCGGTCAGGCAGGGCACGGTCTCTCCCACCAGCTATAATGTTATCCATGACAACATGGGCCTGAACGCGGATAAACTTCAGATGCTGGCATACAAGATGACCCACTTGTATTACAATTGGTCAGGCACCTGTCGTGTGCCGGCCGTTTGCCAATACGCTCATAAATTGGCATTCCTTGTCGCTGAGAGCATACATCGTGCTCCTTCGGCTGGCTTGGAAAATCAGCTATATTTTTTGTAATTAAAAATAAAAAATAAGAAAATGTATATATATATATATATATATAGAAAATGTATATATATATATATATATTTGTATGTATGCATGGGCTGATATTTGTCTAATGTACGCGAGCTGTGTTCTCAGGCTTATCTCGATAGTCAACACTAATCGGACGTCCTTCTATGTACTGAGATTGTTCAGGTGATGACAACCCAGACTTTGCATCATAGCTTATCAAAAGTCATTCGGGATACGATGACTTTCAATCTGCTTTTAAGCGTCGGTAAGCTTATCGTCGCAAAACGTCATATATAAAATCATAAGTTTGTTAAATCTGAATATCTCTTTCTAATAAATATACATACTTACATCATGTATATCATGTTGACTTCACTTGTGATTAATATGTTCTTCTGGAAGTCATTTATAAACATTATATACACAATTTTATGTACATTTTTGCTGGCTGTTCAAAATTCAAAATGTACGATAACGCGGCGTATGAGCGATAATTGAATTTGCATCCAAACATATTCCACTCACAGTGAGATTTTTTAATGCCAATGTAGAAAGCTCATTAATTAAATAACTCACACCAAAAAAATAATTTTTATTAAAGCACAACTTAATTTAATTGAAAATTGTGTTTTATAGACTTTTTTTATGGTTTTCATTGCATGGCAAAAAGTTGTTCAACATGTGGCGTTAATTAGGGGCATTAAAAATACAAGTATGGTATTTGTCAAGCTTTTAATTTAATTACTGAATTTATTGATCACATTTTATCTAACTTATTCACAATAAAAACATATTTATGATATCCAATCTTAATGACTCCTTGAATTAAAAACAGTAATAATATTGAGACTTTTCCTTTAAAAAACATTTAAAATATGTACTGAAAGACTTTCAGAAAAAAGAAAACACCAAAAAAAAGTCTTCAACTTATCAAAACAATATGTACTGAAAGACTTTCTGTTAATTTTACTCTTCAATGGTATGCAAGTGGTAAACAAAAACAGTAATGAAGCAATTAACCTTCGTTCCTATAAGCAGAGGATTTATTATTAAGGATTTTAAAAATTTCTTTGTATTAAAAACGATTCTTTATTTTTGTACACTTTTTGTTGGTTCGCTGCCATTCATGTTGAATGAAAGCCAACAAAGAACACAACAAAAAATGATTGTAAGGGGAAGCAATGCTTACCTTTTTGCTACGGCAACCTCGCGATACCAGTAAAAATCCATGTAAACACTTTCAAAGCAAATAAATACTGTACAACAAGGACGTGAGCAATGCTGCAACAAAAACGCCGAACTTTTAATGCTCTTGCAGGCCAATTTCTGCGGCTTGGAAGCTTAACTCTTGAGCGCTGAGGTCCGTGATTGACGTTTGAAGGATTTGGTATAAAAGTTTCATTTCCTTTTATGTCAACTGTCCTGGTAGCTAACCATGCCAACTTGTCAAAGTGTAGAGAGAACAACAAGCATAAAGCGAAGCAAAAACACAATAAATACGGACAAAAGGGCCACAGAAATGTTAATGGAATTGGCTATTGCGGTATTGCGGCCAAAACCGGATTCTTTCCGGCTGCGATTGAAGTATTTAAAGCTCCAAGTAGCGATTCCGAGCCATTAGCTAATGAGCGTTGAGCTTTGCAGTTTGAAAAAATGCGTCGTCTTCTTTTGCTTTACCTTTTCCTATCCCAAACAGTTGATAGGTCCTTGGAGAGGAAATCACCTTTGTGGAATTTAATTAATACAAAAAAATGGAATACTTCAGCTTGCTGCTCCATTGAACAATCAGTCGATGTCGAGCTGAATGACGATGCCGGAGAATGCATTTCAATTTGAGATACCTCCACCACCAACACGCCCCTTCAGTTGTAAGTCCCCCTTGCGGTCGCTTCTGGTCTGACGCTGACGCTGGTGAGTTAATCAAGGCTACGGTAATTTGTGGAAGAGTGTGAAGTGTGTTAAGTGTGTTTGTGTGTGTGTGTGTGTGCGCGCGTGTGCGTGTGTGTTGACCAGAACTCAATGGAGTGTGTTATATGGCCAGCTGCCCATCAAGCCCCAGCCACTTGCCACTTCATCAAGCCCACAAATGAATTGCGCACAATCTTTCGGTTGTCGGATGTGGATGAGTTGCCGGCACAGGATTCTGAGTCTCTGACGCTGTATGCGTGTGTGTGCGAGTGTGTGTGTTAAGTGTTTAACAATGCTCTCTCTCTCTCTCTCTCTCTCTGTCTCACACAAAGCGCACATCATTCATGTCCAATACAGGCTCGTAATATTTATCGAAGGCCGAGCAACTTCTACTTTTTCTACAAGCTCCACACGTTCATACATCTCAATGAGCTATGAGAATATAAGTACGTATGTGTGAGTTACTATGCATGTATGCACGTATCTCTGTGTCAGTCGTCCATTTACTCGTCGGACAGCTTTGGCCAGTGGCAGTCTTCAAATGGATGTAATTGAAATTCAAAGCTACTAAAAATTCAGCTACTAGCTCAATGCACTCAATAAATCAGTAAGGCGATTCGAGGCCATGCGCGTTGCCAAGTGTATGTGTGTGGAGACTATAACAAACTTAAATACCCTAACATCAGATAGATATGAACTTCGAACACGGATCGAATGTTCTCGAATTTCGTATTTACAATTCTCAAAATCTCAAATCTTGTTTACAAATTGCTTCAAATTAGTATAAAATAATTGAAAATAATCTTGAAACAAGTAAAACTTGACATAAACAACAGAAACTCAATATTTCCAGCTTCTGCGAATTATTGTTATTATTATTTTAATACAGGGATTTTCAATAATGGGCGGGTAGATGTTGAAATGGAATAGAACAAGCTGTGTGTGAGGTATTAACAAAATAATTTTTTTATTTGAAAGGCCCATGTATGCCATTAAGATGATTTGTCTAAGTTCCTCTAACTTTTCTGCATAAGCATCTCTTACGCGCTTAATCATACGATTTATTTCTATATTTAGAACCTTTATGTTCAACAATTTATGCTTCTGTGCAATCTTTCACTCATGCATATAGCACACGTCAAATTAGGCCGATCGGCCTTGACGTGCAACAGCGAGCAAGTGCAGGAATCAGTGACAGGTGTGCAACAGCAGCAGCAGCAGCGAGTGCCAGGAAGTGTGGCAAGTGCAACCAAGTGTCAAAAAACATGCTAGATGGCAAAACACACACACACGCACACACTGACAAACTTACACATCCGTAGCAGAATTGCTGCCAAGCTACCCAACCAACTGGATAAGCAACCCACCACCTGCCACCCACTCACTTTGCGTGCGCACTGTGACACTTAACAGACAATTAAGTCGCTGACCCACAGAGCGCCAGAGGAGAGAGACAGAGAGAGAGATGGCCAACTTGTTTTTTTTTTGCCACTCTCAACAACAATGCAAAGAGCGCCGCACTGCTGGTGTTGGTGAAGGGGTGAAGGGGGAGGAAGGGCATGGTAGGTATTTTTCATAATTAATCCAACGAGTGCCGGTGGCATTGCCGAGCATTTTGCCACTGCTTGCGGTGGGTTATTGCGTTCGAGGTGGGCTTTGGTTGGGTTGGTTTGCTAGAAAACGTTCTGGCATTTGAAGACAATTTACAAAATTGCAGCCGCTGTTGTTTGCCGTTGTGTTTTTGAGGCTTGCTGCCGTGTTTTCTTTGTTTTGTTCTTATACCCTGTAAGCATTAAAAGTGTGTAGGAAAGGATATATGCAAATGAATGTTATGGATAGAAAGAAAACTTTTTGAGTACATAAATAACTTATGACAAACAGAAAGGAAATAAGTAAGGTTATTCAGTGTATCGTTATTGCGTACGTCTTCTTTAAAACAGCTTCTACAGTGTTAATGTATGACAATATGGATTGTACTTTTAAGTATGCCCAAGAAAAAACTAAAAGGTTAACAGAGAAAAAGTATTTTGACAACTAAAACAACCAAGTCATCTTAAAGGTTAAAGAACTATCTCTTAAAGAGTTACGACAATTCCTAAATTTGGAACAAAAACACATTTTAATGCCATTTTTATGCCTGTCAAATAACAACACAATCCTACAATAAACATAAAAGTTATTCAGGAATAAATTTTCCCTAAAAAAGTTAAGGAAAACAATTCAAAGTCACAGCCTACAAACTATGCAAGTTGCAGGCTATCTTTTAGTCAATCACTTTCGTGTTAAGCAATTTTTTAGTTGTTTTTTTCTCACGTGCTTTACCGCCTCCATGTTTTTGTTTTACTGTTATGCCAGTCGACAGCCCTTGCGGACTCCTAAACAAAATGGAGGGCAAAACTGCAATTGCTTTGCAGCAGATGCAGAAGCCGTCAGAGAAGAGCAAGCAGAAGAAACACTAGAAGAAGCAGCAACCTACAGAAATCTCTGTGCAAGAGCATAGAAAAAAAAAGTGTGTAGAACACTTTGACTGCGCCTTGGGCGAATTGTTGCCTCCCTCGCTTGCCCCCATCACTTGCCTAATCCGCTTTGGTATGTCTGGGGCGAGTTGAGGCCAAATTTGCAAGCAGCTCTCGGGCCGATTTCAGTTAGAGTTTTGTTTCAGCCAGCTAGCCAGCCAGGCTCGCAGCCCAAGCGGCCATAAAAAGTTTTTGACGCGCGCGGCATGTTCAGCAAAGGCGGCAAGTTTAGCATTGTAGAAAAACTTTAATCCCGCTTAAATTATAAATGGCACATTTGGCTTCGGTTGGCTGCGATGGCTATGACTGTGTGGCCATGTCTATGAGGCTGTCAGGCTTTGGCAATGCTCGAGTGCTTGACAACTTTATGTGTGTTGTCGCTAGCTTTGCCACAGTGGCAAGCAAACATACATACACACAAAACACAGAAACACTTTGTTGCCACCATTTTGCGAGCTGAGCCGCAAGAAAATGCACTGCACTAAATGAAACTTTACGAGCTCTGGTTGTGTGGGACAGATAAAAATGACGAGCTTAAGGATGCATCTACAAAATACGATGGACTTTAGCAACAGGCATTAAATTGTTATATTCCTCTGTTTCTCTGTCTCGGTGGACCCAGCAAACATTTCTCTATACATGATTTTGATGAATTACGAGTTAGCTCTCTCTCCATTTCGTTGTCCCCAATGCAATGAATGTTGCTGTCGCCAGCTGCAGGAAATCAATTAAAAGTTTGCTCCTGCCACAGCCACTGCCACTGGCAACGATGACTATGGCCATGACTATCGCTAACCTGGCCATGTATCATATTACACTCAAGCCAACCGAGCTTTCAAGCACTGAACACACAGCATGACAACACGGCTGCGTTCGACGTGTTTGACATGATGTGACAGGCCTGACAGCCAAAGGTAATTAAACACTTTGTAAAGCACAATTAATGACAAACACAAACAAAAACACACACACAAAGTGTGTCATTCATTTTATTCCTTTGACATGAATTACATTTAGAAAACAACACGAACAGAGCTAATGGTTTATATAGCATATTATTTAACGAGTGAATTAATAGTTGATAAATGGATTGATTATGAGCTAATTCTATTTGAATTCGTGCGCTTTTATTGATTTATGAGAATAATAAGTGGAATGTAATATTAATCCATGGATGCAAAATATGTAGCATACTTATATGGGCAAACAATTATTATTATACAGTATCCGAGAAATTATACTAAATGATTAAATGAAATGCTAAAATATTTCAAAAACTTTCGTTACTACAAGTATTTACCGCACTTCATTCACTGCAAGCTCATAAAATATTCCATTAATTTTTGTATTCTTTTTTTCACCTCTTTTTTTTTGGGCAAAAAGTAACAACACTTTCTGCACGCTTTTGGTGCTAGTTTATTACATTTTGCTAACTTGTCCAAATTAAGCTGTTGGCACTTGTTTCGGGCTTTCTTTTTTAGCCTTAACCTCGTAAAAAATATATTTTTAGAGGGTGGCAATACAATGCTTCCCTTTGGCAAAAATTTTAATTAGAGTGTGCCACACAAACATTGAAGCGGGTGACCCTTACACTTACGCTCATCCATCGTAGCGTAGCGTACTCTATGCCGGTTTGAGTCCATCCAACTGGTTGGAGCTAAGAAAACGATACTTTATGGTCCTACCATTTCCAGTACATACACACACACACACACTCAGAGACCATGTTTATGTTTGTTTGTCATACATAGGAAGGGCACCCTGGCGTATTGAACGATATCCAAATACGCCCCAAGCGTATTGTGCTCGGTGTGACGCAGTATGTTGACGATGTGTGTGTGTGTGTGTGTGGACATGGAGAACACAGAGTACAGGAGCGTGAACAAGCCTACATTTTCGGACAACCGATGTGGCCACAGCGTCACGGCTGATTGTTCTTCTCTCCTTTTTTCTGTCGTCCTTTTTTTTATTATTTTTTTTTTTGTACCGTTGCAAAACTTGAATGCAAATTTTTTTGCCTGTGGCTGTGTCCAGGTAGAAATTCGATGAAGCTTAACTTTTTGTGCAAAATGTACAAACAACATTTTTTTTTTTTTAATTGCAACAACATTTACATGGCGTAAGTCGATGCAACTTCCCATATGTCAACATGATATATGAAATCAGAAGAGTTAGTGAATCTGCTTTTACATAATATAAGAACTACAACCCATGAAGCTTATCTGAATATCCCTTAAGATAAAGTGACTGACTGACTACTATCAACACACTGCCCAAACGGTAGGATATAGCCATCTTATATGTTCCCGAAATTATGGCAAATGGATCATTGCTGAACACCAAAATAACATTTTTCCAAAAGCCAAAAGAAAGTGAGAACATTTTAAGGACGAAGGTTAAAACGTAAAAAAGAAACAAAAATTACCCAAGTTAATTACCTAAGTTTTTAAATATAAACAAGCATCCAAAGTACTTAAAACTTTGGCTTAACTTCCCTCTCTTCCCTTACTTTTATGTAATGCACTTTGAGCCATGTTGTGCAGCTGGTTTGATGCCAACATCCGGCCAGTTATGACATAATGGCTTAAAATCTGCCAAAAGTCAAGATTTTGAAAAGCATAACGGAAATGCTGAAACATAATTAGAAAACTGTACCCAGTATCTGATGAGAGAATAAAATCCTGCGCAGTAAGAGTAAAACTCAGCATCCACAGATGAGATATTTGTTTGAGCCAAGTTAGTAGCGAATGTGTTGCGGCCACATTCAGTTGCGCGCTGAGCTCTTGACGGAACGGTTCATTCGGTTCACACACGGTTCATTGAAATGTTTTGCTCAGTTGGTGCGCTCTAAGGCAAAGACTCCAAACTTTTTCGGTTGCATCTTTTTGCAGGTGTTTGGCGCCAATCAAGCTGCCCATTTTGACGTTGGCATTGCGAATAAGCAAATTGTTTAACTTGTGTCAAGTGTTGCGGTTCGGAACGGTACATCGCTAGACTTAAGTGTTAGTTAGTTAAAGTTGTTGTTGTTGTTGTTATCGTTGTGGGTGTTACGCCGTGTGGCGCCGTCTGCAAAGTACTTAGCCAAACAGTTTGGGAAACGCTACTCAGGACATCGTTGTCGTTGTTGTTGCTGTTGTTGATTCTCGAGTCTCGCAGCTCGCGCGCATTTTGCTCTTCGTGCGGTTTCCCCAATCGGATGACATTATCTCAGTGCCGCGGGACTAAGTATCTAGCAAGTTTTATTGTTGTATTGTCTTTGTTTTTGTTTTTCTCCGACTTAAATTAAAAGCGAACTGTGTGTGCATTGTCTCTATATCTGTTTATCTGTATATCTGTGTGTGTGTGTGTCTTCGCACCTCGGGCAAACAAAAAACTCGACGCGATTCAACCGAGACTCCATCCCCATCACCATCAGCCTTTCTTCCCTCCCCACCACAACTCCTGGGGGCATCATGCATCTTTAAACAGTACTGATGAATTTGGCGGATGTGCAAATGTTTGCAGGCGAATGAATAAAGCATTAAATAAGCACTTCCCAGTCACTTGTCAGCGGCGCAAAAGTGAAAATTAAAATGACTCGCGCATACTGAGATAAATGTTTAACAATAAAGCTCGACACGACATTCAAGTGGATTACATTTTAAAACCCCAAACACAATACAACTACACTTGCAAGCCAATTCGAAGAACATTAAATAACATAAGTTTTCAATTGGGTAAGTACGTTTAAATACTGTTTAGTATTTATTTTGGTATTTTTTGCTTTACACTTCTATAGATTTTAAGATATGTTTGACTGCCTAACAGATTTGGGCATATTAAGTATTGATAACCATTTAAACTTGCACATTTCCATTAACTGTTCATCGTTAGCAAATCAAATGATTTGCTCAACTTAACCTTGTTTTAATTGCCAATTAAAATAGTAATTAAGCTATTCAAATGATATCACTTGTACAAAACGTAACTTAGTGAAGGCTACAAGCACTTACAGTTTTGACCTCATTTCAGTTTGTTACTTACTTACTCAACAACTGGTTTAATTAGCTCAAATCTTGAGTTGCGTAAAACACGTTAACCTATATCAAAAATACATGAGAACCATTCAACATTTCGATGGCATTTCAGTTTACATTAAGGATTCAACTAAAAGCCAGTGCCAGTGCCAGTGCACCTGAAACAGCTTAATTACTGAACTGGGCAAAATCAACTTAATTATTTATTTCAATAGCTAGCAGACAAACTTTTGGTACTTACAACACAACCTGCATTTTTACATATTCATTGGCAACTCCCTTGGGTGTTTTGTGTTGTTGGTTCTAACAGCAAAATTGTAATGAATGTTTGTAATTGCTTCTGATTTATTTCATTCTTATCAATGCCGACAGCTTGAAGTGGGAGCGGAAGCCGTAAGGGAAGTAAATGTGGACTGTTCGTGAAGTTGAGTGTCATTTATTAGGTGATCTCCGTTGAGGCTTGACGGAATAAAACTAATTTAGATAAATTATGTTCGGAATGCTTATTGATGTGCCCTAATTTGTGCTAAGCAGTTAATGAACACGATATCAGCCTTAAGGGAACAAACTTAAGTATTTATTTATACAAATAACTTACTTCCAGTATTTTTTTTTTGTTGGAGTTGAGACCACAAAAGTTCTCAGACTTATGAAAACCACAAAAATGATTTCCACCGAATTCCAAACAATAATGAATATACACTCTTTCTGTTTGTTGTGTGCAATAATATATGTATTTGGCACAAAAGGTTTTCTCTTTTGGTATTTTGCTTTTTTGTGGCCAGCTTGCGGACAATAAAGGGAAAACTTTTTACTTTCTGTGCGGCCATTTCGATATATATGTGTATGAATATGTATATGTGTATGCATGTACATTATTGTATTACAACAAAGTATACACAACCTTTTTAATGTATGTACATATGATTACGAATGAGTAATACATGATTAGGACTATGTGTTGTGTAGGCAGAAAAGTTTTTCGTTTCGTTTCGTTTTCCCAAAAGGTCATTCGAGCCACTCAACTATTTTTGTGCTTCATTTCAGGCGACTGGCCGCAAAACTGTGTGACACTGTTCAACACTTGACTTTTCTATGTAGCTGTATGTTGTGTTTGTTTTCCATAAATAATTTAAGGAAATACGAGAAAATTGTATAATAAACAAGTAAGAAGGCTCTAGTCGAGAGATCCCGACTAGACTATACCCTGAACCCTATGCTTTAAGCGTATAGTCACTGCTTGCAAGTATGTATGTATGTGTATGTGTATGTGTGTGAGTACGCGTATAGTGCATACTTGGACTTAACTTCAATACTCCATATCTCCGGTGTTTCGCAACCGATTTCAATTAAAATTTCACAGATTGACATTATTTCGTCTAATGTTTCAAAGTTTGTATCAAAGTTTTCCAAATTTAAGATTTTGTTGTTATCGATCACATGTGTATATCGAAAACAAAGAGAGTTATCGATAATTTGAAACAAACCTGTACTGCCTAGGGATTTGGCGAGCTTATGTACCAAATCTGGAGTCTCTAGCTCTTATAGTCTCTGAGATCTACGCCATGTCTATATCGAATCGGCTGTTGATGGTGATCAAGAATATATATACTTTATGGGGTCGGAGAGGCTTCCTTCTGCCTGTTAGATACTTTGGCACAAAACCCTTATACCCTTTTTGCCCATTTTCAATGTATTCAGGGTATAAAAAATATGTTAATTAATACATTAGTCGTATAAATATTTTTTTAATTGTGAGTGGAAGAATAATGTCAGTAAGACTTAGTTGGGAAAGTGAAAAGTTTAAAACGGAAAAAAACAAGTTGTTAAACACTTCTACGAATTCTATTTTTTTTAACCCATTGAGATTCGTTGTAAGGGAGTTTGACTGTATTTGAACCAACAAGTTTTAATTCAGAGACAAAACTTAACTATTCAACTTTTCCATTGTAAACTATGGTGAATAAAATGTTAAATACAAATGTAATTAACAAATAGATGTTTTTGTGCTCATGAAAAGTTGTGCTGACAGTATATGAGAAAACTTCTGCACTTCAGTTAACGATGATTGTCTCTCGGCGCATTGTATTGTGTATTCCATTTTTTCAAATTAAATGGCTAGCATGTGTGAAACAATTTCCGGTCACGAATTTCAACTGCAGCAAGAGACAATAACCAAATAGAAGAGGATGGCAACAGAAAGAATAAGAGAGAGAGAGAGGGAGAAGTGTTCAAAATGGGAATAGCATTTGAATATAGTCGGATATAAATATTTGAATTTTGCACCGCATATGCAAAAACGAATGAGCAAATAAACAAACATAAAAGGGGGTGGTGGTGGGGCAGGGTAGTTTGCTAAGTGAGGGTTGGGGGGGTTACATTTTGACGCTATGTTGAACTTGTGTACGATTTTGCATGCATCGAGTGACTAAAATTTATGGAATTCGGAATGTTGACACAAACACACAAATAATTTAAATGCTCTGTGAAACAGTAGGAATTTCTCTCATATGTTATGCGTACCGTTTGCATCCTGGCTGCTTTGCTTTTGGCACGTGCGCTAACTCTCTCTTTGAGCCCCTCAGCTTTCAAACGGATTTCACACGCTTCGCAATACACACATTGGAATGCTGTGCCCATTTCCACCTTTCATGGAAAGCACACAGAATGGGAGTCAGTGTCAGAGTTGCGAGATGAAAACGAGGACTCAACTGTGACTCGATTTAGCATCCGGATGCAGCTGTCTCTCATGCTGCTAGCCTCTTTTAATACTCTTTGTATCCCCGCATAAACTCATCTGTATTTGCATTTTCATCTTTATTTTACCCTGCAGCAGTTCAAAGGAGAGTTGCGGAAAAAGCAGAAAAATCATCCAGAAAGTAGCATAACTATAAGCAAGACTAACAGCACGGCAGTTGTCAAGTGTATATATGATAGGCACAAAAATCTTTGATCGTTGTCAGGTGGGTATATGAAAGGCACAAAACCACTTTAACCACTTTGCATACAAGATAAGTTCAAACCTAGTTTTTAGCTAAGATCCCTATAGTATTATTTAGGGAAAAAGTAAGAACACAAAGTCTATCCGCTTGAGCTGTACGTTGATAGTAATCAGTCCGTTAGTCCATTATAGAAATGTAAGCTCGTTGTGATGAGAAGCAGGAAAGTTTTTATTTCCATAATCATAACTTTCCCACTTTCAATAAATAAAAAGGATTAAAAACCAGAAAGAACCACAACTTTAAACATTTATCTTTCGGAATATTTACTTATCGAACTATAGTAATAAAAATAAAATAAAATTAGAAAGCAGGGTATCTACCTGTCGAACTTTCCTCCCTACTGCCTTCCTGCATGTTTTCTATTGTAATACTTTCCCTGCACTGGTCGCTTGAATAAGTTATGCAAGCTTTGTTGTTTTGCATGTGAGTTGTTTTTGTTCTCTGTGTTCCAAATAATTCGGGTACGTACAGATGTGAGTATTGAAATCATGCTACGGCTTCTAGTTCAAACTCACTGGCATTCAATTACGAATTGAAATTGATTAAATTGACAGGTTGTGTTGTGTGCATTGTGAAGAGGCTGATTAGTTCAACAAGTCCGAGTTATTATACAGCACAACATAAGACACAAAAGTGGCATCAAGGTTCCCATATAGCTATTGTTGTTTGGCATTGTTATTGTTGTTGCTTTCCTGTTGCTGTTTGCCAGCCACAAAAGCCAAAACCAAAGAAGTGACGCTCGGCAATCAGGGCTTTCCTAAATCCTCTTCATTGTATTCAAATTTCTTTATCCTTTATAATGCCAACCCACTTTTATAATGTCTCGGGCTTATTTTCCCCTTCCGGTCGAGCACCGTCAACCCTCTCCCACCCTCTCTCTCTCTTCATCTCTCTAGCGTCTTTGGGCTTCTCTTCGTCTTCGTTGTTTTCGTCTTCGTTTTATGGTTCATGTTCATGTCTTCTTTATCTAAATCATCCAACTGTGTAAATATTTGCCTCGCTTCCTGCATTCCATCCTCGTTATCCTTAAATCGTGCGTGCGAAGCCATACAAAGCGAATGCCGAGAATGCACAGGAACGCCGGCAAACGAAGAAGGCAGAAGAAGATTTCCCGACTGCTTACCCGCTTCGCTGGTTGGCTTACTAAACCCAACAAATCCACCCACCCACCGAACCCACTCACCCAGTCACCCACTAACCCAACAAGCGAACGGGACTCTATATTCTGGGTTAAATTTTGCATATACAACACAAAGCAACAATGTCGTCTTTTGCTATTTGTACAGTGGTTCATATGTATATTGCACAGAATTTATCTGTTTCCATGGGAATGAAATGTATGATTTATGCTAGAATTTCCTCCCCAAGCTCAAATTTCAATTTCAAATGCCGTTTGTGACATACAAACTGTATCATGAATAAACCAATCTTGCAACTTTGACTTTAAAATATTGCTTTTAGAAATCGGTTAGGTTGGGACAAACTTACGACTGATAAATAAGTTGGTTCTGAATTCAAGTAAAAGAAAGAAAAACCTGTTGAAATGCCCATGAAAAATCATTGCTTTAAGTTAAATACAACGATCGAATACACAGAAAAGTTTTTGCAGAAACATTACTCATACGCACCACTGTGCACGACGCGAAAGGTAAACAATAATCCCAGCATTAATCTGAAAATGCGCACAAATCCGTCAAACTCAGAGCACTAAGAAAGAGAGAGAACCGTAAGATGATGATGACAAAAGCACGAACATAAAACAAAATAATGCCAAACAATGACAAACAACATTGTCAGAGATTGCCAGAGGTCCCGGCCATCATCATTAAGCTTAATCAACTACTAGCCAAGCCTTAATCCTTTTGACAATTTCTCAGGTAGTTCAAAGACTAAAGTTTCCTTAAGTAGGAATCGTTTGCTCTTAGCATTAAAGGCAATTACGCGACCTGACTCTGCAGAGTTTATGGCTGTGAAAATTACCATTACCCATAATTTTATATGTACCATAATCAAACGTATTTATACTGCCGAAGAGGTTGCCAAAATTAATGGGGCGTGGTGGCAATTATCTCGAAGCAACAACAAATTGTACAGGAAGAGAATTGGGTCGCAACATCAAAAGCCGCCCCAAACGGGCCAAAATCAATCCCATTAGCCAACCCCATCCAGTTAGTCGATTCGTACAAATATGCAATGCGGGTATATCTAAACACACAGATGCACACTATATACACTCATTTATATGTATATAGTAGTATTTGTACTATGTCTGCATGTAAATGGATAAATGTCGGCTTGAATTTGCTGTGGGTATTTGCTGACTATGAAAACTGATACTTGACATTCTCAAATGGACACTCAAACTCATTGACAATGTGCCCAAAATTTGTTGCTGCTGTTGCCCAAAACTATTTCTACGCCATTTGGGCCATTATTTGTAGTTGTTGTTGTCGTTCTTGTTGTCTGTGTAATACAAGCTAGAACAAACTTTTGTTTACAAAAGCGTTAAACAAACCACTTGACATGAATTGTTTTAATTGTTAAATGATTCATTGAAATTTTATGTGATTTCAAAAACTTAAACTAGACTCAGCACTTTAACGGATATCCTTTAAGGACGTAAACGTATTTTGTTGCAAGCTTGTACACATTTTGTTAGTATAATAAAAAAGTGTTGCGAAACTTTTACGTTAAGCTTCCTTAAGTTGAAACTTGAAGCACAGTGCGGGAACTGCGGAGCAATGTGTAAAAGTTTAGAAGAAGACAAAAAAAAAATACCAAAGCAAACTATTATTATATACTTACATTGATTATTCTGGTTGTTTGCTTGCAGTCTGCTGAAATTCAAGCAACAAAATGGAGCCCAAATCCAGCTTAAGCTCACAGGAGGAACGTGCTCTTAAAAGTTCAGGTATGCAATAAATTTCAACTTTTGCAGATGACCCCAAGAAAGTGAAGCTTGATAATGTTTCATTAATGTTATAAACATAATGCGGATTTTGTTTAAAGGTTTTAAACGCAATGAAAATAATGTAAAAATATTTCAAAACTTTATTAGTAGAATATTGTATTAAATAGAAAGTAAATAAAATCTTTCAGACTACTAGATCAATGAATAAGAAAGATGTTTAAGTTAGTTGAATGTTTATCTTTCAATCAACTTGCCATCAATCATCCAACGCCAATCACAAAATTTGTCCTTTTTTTTTGAGCTAATCTAATAATGTCATTTTAATTGCTTTGAATCAACATTTAACTTTGCAGCCTTTGTGGCATTTTCAAATCACCGAAAGAATTGTTTTCCAACGCCACTAGAGGTATATATATATATATATGTATATGTATATGTATGTATGTGGTTTAAAAGGCAACTTCAATAACAGAGAAGAACAATCAAATGCTCAGCAGCATCAAGTACCGCCCCGTTTTGCGAAGAGCCGTAGGGCGGCTTGTTGGGTGGCAAAAAGAAAAGTAAACTTGCGCCACCGCCGTTTGTGTATATGGTGTGTGTGTATTTCCCCCCCCCCCCCCCCCCCCCGCCCCTCCTCTCGTGGTGGATGTGAGTTTTTCGCTTGGTGATGTTTTCTGTTCTTAGAGCCACCTTTGTCAGCGACTTGGAGTTGTTTGTGCAAAAGTTAAGGAAGGACATAAAGCGACTGGCATCCTGTCGTCGTAAAAATTGTCGTCACACTGGCTGTTACCAATAGATATAGCGAGCACCAACAAACAACAACACACGCACAAATTTAATCATAAGCATACAAGCAGCTTACGTCATGCGGGCGGTGTGATAAGCAACGAAAAACAAAACTATTTGTCGTCTACTCGGCTTTCGCTTTGAGCTCATTAAGCGTAACGCTTTAAAGACTCCTCCTCCTCCTGGCCTCCATATTCAAATGCTACACACAAGGCCCTAATGGTTTTTTGTCATTGCCCAAGTAGTATTTTTGGTTTTCTTTAAATTCAATCTCAACGAGACGACAACATTGAGAAGTTCAAAATAACAATGTTGCTGCTGCTGCTGGTGAGCATTTGAATAAGACGAAATGGTCGAAAGAAAGAGCGAAAAAAAGGGATGCAAATATATGTGGTACAACAGTACGTATACGTAACGAGCAGAAGGCAAATGTTTCTTTGAATGTTTGATGTCCTCCTAGTCGTCGTCTTTTGCGGCGTGTAAGCTCTCGGGCAGCACAATTTTTTTTGACTAACGAGCCGCATTTTGGTAATCCGTCCCTTGGGTATATTTTTCTTTTGTGTATTTGTCATGGCAATGTTAAACCTTAAACCAAACCCCGAAACCAAAACCCCAAAACCAGTTTCAGTCGCATTAGAACGCCTCGCATGAGAAAAAGTCAAAAACAAAAAGGAAAAGCAAACGAAAAAAGTCTTTCGCAAAACGATTAAATGAGCCATTGGCTGATGTTTTGACTTTGACCCGAAGGCGTCGGGTTTCCTTTGGGCTCCTCATTTTGTGTTTTATACTTTATACGACCGCGTTTGCGATAAGCACACCCGCTCCTCCTCCTCTCACCCCCAAGAACCATAAAAGGACACAATGAATTTAATACCCAAAAATGCTTTAGCACATTGTTTCTGTTTTATGCTTATCTGTTTATGTGTAATCTATACATTGCTATATCCTTGACATTGAAACCGATTCAAAGAAAGCCTAGAAAAACGAACTTTCGATTAATTGGTGTATTATTTTGAATTTTTAATGAAAGGTTCTTAGCTTTAAGTGTTTTCTTTTTTAAATTGAATGGAAAATTAAACCCAGAGAAATATCAAAAAAAAAATTCTTTTGGTTAACAATAAAAAAAACTCTTTTCAACTGAAAAATTCAAGAATAATAAAATAAAAATATTAACAGATTTAATTTGGGAAAGTTGCATTTTAACAATATACATATATTACATTTATATATATTAAAATACCACTCACGATATTAAATCAATAATATTTGCATATTTGCCGACATAAAAGAGAAAGTTACACTTTAACCTTTGATTTGGCAAATGTTATTTAAATGGAGGTGTGCCTTTATTATTAAATGTAAATAAATCATGCTCGTCGACGGCGTCAACGCACTGAAGAGGGTTCCTCTGAATAATAGGATAACTGGGCTGATGTGCCGTCGGCATTCGTTGCGTTGAGGAGTTTGAAGTTGAAAGGGGCCAAAGTGAGGGTCATGAGGGTTGAGGCTCATGTTAAGACAAGTGTCTGCCCTTTGGGCATGTGCGAGGCGGAAATGTAGGCGGGCACAACAAGCAAAGAGAAAGACAGAGAGAGAGAGAGAGGGGGAGAGAGAGGGAGACGGGGGTATAAAGTATGCGGAACTGTTTTCCGGACAAACAAATGACCTGGAAAAGCCAAACGAAAGCAAACAGACACTAAAGAAATGCAAGAAAAAATAAAAATATGGCAGCAAAAAGAACGAACAGACGAATCCTGATGCTGCTGCCTCAGTTTGCTGCATGAATGAATGAATACTGCACAAGAATACAATAACAACAGTAACAGTAACGGAAACAATTGCAATGACTGAGCAAATGTTTAGCATCTGTCCTGGGGATCCACTCTCAGAGCTCAGGAAGTGTGCGTCTCCCCCGCCGCCACCCCTTGGACCTTTCCGACCCTACGGCGTTCGTTTATTTCATGCACATTTAGTTCGTTATTGTCGGAACTAGAAAATTAAGATTTGATTTCTCATCGAACAATACTTTTCTATATCTATTCTTTCCTTCCATTCGATTTTTCAGATTTTCATTCCGAAGGCTGATTTGGCAAATGCCAAAAACATTTTACTAATTTTAATGGACAGCCCGCACCAAAAAAGCACTTTATGCAATCGGATCGAAATGGAACGTGGCCGAGAAAATAGTTTCAGCAGCAGTTTTTTCATAATTAGTGGGAGAAAGCGGTGGGCGGGGGAGAAAAGTGTCTGTGAAATGCATACCTAATTAGCTTAATGGCCATTCTGGCCATAAATTATACAAGATTAGGGCGGCCAAAAAATTGGCATTCACCTGAAACGTGGCCAACAACAACCCCAACAACAAGAACACGTTTAACTTTTCTCGCAACAACGATAAAATAATTGTCAGCCTGGTAATGATGATTATTATTATAATTATTATTCGCGCAACGATTGGCAAAATCAATAAATTGCAGCATGGTCAAAAGCCAATTATACACACATACATACACAAAGCGGAAAGTAATTACACAATCAGGTAGAAAGAGAGAGAGAGCGAGAGAGAGAGAGATGAAGAGAGAGGGAGGAAAAGAAAATGTATAGTTATCAGTTTTCTTTTGAGCATGAGTTTTTAATTAGATAAATCATTTTTTTATCATTTTTCGTAACTTATTTAAGCCTCAAGTTATGCAACTTCCTGTATCCTTGTATCCTTTATTCACTTTTAAGTCAAGTTCAAAAAAAAAAAGTTACGTTTCATAATTAAATTTGAAAATATTTTCCCCTCATTAAAAGTTCGTGTTATGTTAAGTCAACCGAAGAATATATATGTAAAAAGGTTATTTTGTAGATGTTTTCAAATTAATAATGGCATAAATATTTGCATTGAATATCATGAGATTAAAGTTAAATATTATCCTTTTTGTGTGAGCGTACAAAGAGTTTAATTTTTTGCTTTAATGATGGTAATTAATTTGCTTAATTATGAACGCAAAAGTCCTTTTAGGCTATAATTAATCAACAGGCACATTCTACAGCTCAACCTACCCTCAAAAGTATGCAATACTTTTGCTGCTTCATTTTTCATAACACACATACGCACCATTGCCATCAAATTCAATTATGCTAAATATATGTTAAGCATATATATATATATTGCACATGTAAATTAAATTGTAGCGAAATATATATAATGATATGTATATAAAGATATGTATGTATGTAGCTGAAGTAGATATGTTTAGCTTGGTTGTTTTTTTATACTGGAAGAAGATTGTGATGATGAGGCGTGCTTTTGATGTGGCAATGCCAACAATTAACACAAATAGGCGTGTCACACACTCACACACATACACACACACCTACACAAACAAAAGAGATTCACACACACACACACGGACACCTAGACATCTATAAACATAGGAAATGTGCATAATCAGCTGGTCTTGCACTTAACGTTTGACTGTTTATGCATTTGTCAGTACCAAAACACTTAACAAACACACATGCGGAAGTATATATATACACAGAGAGAAAAAAGCTGTTCGAATTTACGTTCCATATCTAAGCTTATCACCTTAATTTCTTTGATAAAGCGCTTTTCGTGTTATTTTCAAATGCTTTTAATACAGTTTTTGTCATTTTGAGTACAGAAATGAATAATTGAACATCTGACACTCAATGTGAATACATGACTCTCCGCTTTTTCGCCAAGTGCATGTGTACATAAGGCCCATGTGTGTGCCTAAAAGTAAGTGTAAGTGTATGTATGGATGTATAGCGGCAAAGTGCACTCACTCTGCAAACTACTTATAACGCATGTTGCTGCTGCCACTGACAAGTCGACGTATTCAGATACAGTTGGAGCCATTCGGTCGCTCAATGAGACTGTACTGTAGGGGGAGGGGAGGGGACAGAGTGCGGAAGGTCTGTGCCGGCGGCAGAGCGACAGTAGCAACAAAGGTGTTAAGAAAGCCATTTCGCCTGCTAATGAGTGTCGGTGTAAAAGTATATATAAGTATATGTGTGTACGTATATGTGTGTGTGTACGTATGTGTGTATACCTTGTGTATCCTTGTCTTGGCTTACCCTGCCCTGTGTGCCTTGACGGCAACTTAAGCTGAAGTGCAAACAAAAATGTTTTCATGTTTGGGCATGTCAACAGATTTGTCCCTTACAGTTCGGCCCCAAAACCCACTAAATGCCACCCCCTCCCACCACCATCACCGCCGCCATGCACTAGGATCGCCCTCATTCAGCCTATGAGCGTCGGCATAATGGTTGTGTGCAGAAACCATTTTGCTTAATTAGTTACAAACATTCAAAAAAAGAAAAAAGAAAACGGTGAATCCAAAAGGCATTATCCCATCGAGTATCACTACCCAAAAAGGTTGACTAAGTTTAAGAACGGGATACGGCAAACTTTGTGACAGTTTGATTAAGGACATGTCAGAGATAAATACCTCATAAACACAGCCAAGTTTTCGTTGTCAAAGTCAGCTGTCATAAGATTTGCACATCACATTCTGTTCGTGTGTGTGTTTTAGATAAAACTAAAAAGATTGGACTTACGCAAATTGTCGCGTTGACAGTTGCTTATAAACTGCTCATATCTGTCATCTATGCCATCGTTTGCGATATTTTGTGTGTGATTAAGAGTATCTTGGCAATTTGTAACTGGTTCTCAATTAACAAGCGATTTATAAATGACTTTCGAATCTCGTACATCAGATTTATGTACAACTTGGGTTATTGGTGGTTTGGGTATCTATCTTAACTTTGGAATATTTTTTAATGTTTTTTTTATGCTATGAACATTATGAAAAAGACATTCAAAAGTCTTTCTATGTTTATGTATGCAAATATTATTGTTAGACCGTAATTAAAGGAAAGACCGTAAAACAGAAAGGAAAGACTTTTACGCAACATAAACTTTAGTTCTAATACAATTAGGTACTTAAATTATAAGGTCTTTATACTCTGCATAGCTAACTTTTGTATACGTGGTTATTTATTTATGAACATCTTTGACTTAACTGATATAAAAGTGATTTCCCTTGTGCGTTGCAGAGAAACTTAAGATGTTGGATATAACGCGAGACAAGCCCGTTAAGGTGTCCGTCAAAGTGGCCGTTCCGGTGAGGGATCATCCAAAAGTGAGTTCAAAGATCATGGCTAATCATGTTTATGATTTAATATTGTATACTTGTGGGCCATCTTGTTAGTTCAATTTTGTTGGCAAGCTGCTGGGACCCAAAGGCAACTCAATGAAACGCCTTCAGGAGGACACAATGTGCAAAATGGCCGTGCTGGGACGTGGCTCGATGCGCGACCGCCGGAAGGAGGAGGAATTGAGGGCCAGTGGCGACAGCCGCTATGCCCATCTCTTTGAGGACCTGCACGTCGAGATTTCAACCTTTGCGGCGCCCGCCGAGGCACATGCTCGCATTGCTTATGCTTTGGCGGAAGTGCGTCGGTTTCTCGTTCCGGTGAGTATTTGTTTGTTTATGTTTACATCGCTTACTTTTAACCAACTTCAAATTAAGTTAGTGCTTAAAGTTTCGCACACAAACAATAACAAGAACAACATTATCTTAAATTTGTTCGAGTTGAGGAAACTTAATGGTTGGCGTCCAAGTATGCAGCAGCAAAAGGACGGAGACACTCGCAGCTTGTCTGCTCCAAGGTTGTACTCGTTATCGACTTCAGCTTCCGTGTGCCGCAGTTGCCACGCTGCCAGCAGCATCTCTCCTGCATGCAACGTCAGCTGGTGCTTCTTCCTGCCACGATGGCACACGCCACCGCGCGTCGCTGACTAAATTGCATTGTGCTATAATTACATTTGGCCCCAGCCCCACGCCCAGCCATACAACCATATTTAGCACTCAAGCTATGTCTCCACAAACTTCCTTATACACTCAAATAACAGGATTCTAAATTTAATACAAATTTCTTTTCAAGAAAGAAATTTTAAAAAAAATTTTATTTCCGAAGAGTTTTTTCTACAACTGGAAACCTAAAAAGTGAAAACTTATTGTCATATGAAAATTATATATATTTTTAGATACTCATTTTAAAATGTTAAACATTTCTATTTTTTTTTTTTTATTAGTTTTATTATATAATATATTAAATGAATTTGAACATTTCTAAAAATATTTTAGTTCTTTTATCTTTACGTTCAATACGTTCAATTTCTTTCCAAAGTACAAAAAAATGTACCCAAAATATCATTTAAAAAAGATTTTATTTCCGTGCCATATAAAGTATTTTTTATATATTATATGTACGAGGAAACATTTTTTTCGATATATGTATTACGATTGAAAACATGAAAATTTGTTTACCTACAGGGTGAAGAATAACTATGCTTTTTTCTGAGTGTAACCATAGCTCCGTCAAGCTGCTGCTGTTTGTCGCCTGTGTCCATTGTGTGGCCTTTTGGCACGCTATCGCCATTGCAACTCCATCACCATCACCATCTCCATCACCATCACGAACTCCATCAACATCGCTTCGCCATTGCTATCTGCATTGCTATCGGTATCGCCATTGCCATCGTTGTCGTCATTGCTACCATTGCATGCTTGCATCGCGTGTGCGCCTGCATTTCTCACGGTTCCAACCACCCCACCCCACCCACACATCCTCGCTCCTGCTCATTTGCTCTTTTGCTCCTTTGTCCACTTGAGATACAAACGGCAACCGTTTACAATCCTCGTTGCTCGCTTACAATGCTCGAGTTTTTATCATGCAGCCAGCCATGTTCACATGCCCCTGATATTTATTTATTTATTTTTTCCGCTTTCAATGAAAAACATCGTATGTATGCAGCTTAAATTACAGTTACCTGCCCTTACCTGTCAGCAACCCAACCCAACCCAATCTCTGCATATGGTGTGACCCAAATATACGTAATTTTCTTAAGCTCCAAGTCGTTTGCTCAACGTTCTATATTCCTTGTTGAAAGTTTAATATAAATTGATTGAAATTCTTCATATTAAATTACAAACTTGGTTGCACAATGTTAAACTTAATTTTGGTAAATTTGTGTTCCATTTTTAAATGTTTTCAAGTTTCTTGCAGGCACACATAATGTTTAGCTTAACTCTTGTTGGGCTTGTACGTCCCAGCAGCTCATAAGTTGCAAAGTATGTTTGAGACATGTGGTTTCAGTGGTCTATTCAGTTCTCTGACAATAAATGGTTTTGAATATTCGAAGTTACTGTCAGAAACACACACACACACACACGAACAAACCTGAGACATGCAAATGTCACAAACATAAATCTTCTTTGGAGCGGAGTTTCTTTTACTTTTTTTGATCTGATTACACACACAAAAAAGAAATTTGCATAGAAATTATTTCAATTTTATGCTCGCACTTGGATATATGAACTGTTGCAATTTAGATGAAACATATTTATCTTATGTGTGTGTGTGTGCGTGTGTGCAGGGCTTTGTCTAGTCTGGTTGAGAAAGCCTTACAATAAATTGAGACAGAAATCTGGCTGTGTTTGTGGCAGCTGTCAGTGCGATTTATGTGAGATATTGTGCTCAAAGTAGGCAGTTTATTTTTTGATTGGAATCAAATGAAATCATTTCTTTGTATCAGTGGCACATTTGAAATTTAAATAAGCAGATGTGTCTAAACGCAAAAGCTTTAGTATTTTATTTAGTCTAAAATGTTCCTTTATCAAAACTGTTTCTTGATATATTCCCCATGCTCCAAACACTTCACTTACTGTCTACACACACACATGCAAGCATAACTGTCAGAACTAACCGTAATTCGTTTAATGTGAGCAGTGAAGAAGCATACTTCTCACCTACTCGCACCTCCCCAAACACTCATGCAGAGAAAAACACACTTTTTGTGTATCTGTTTGAGTTTTGTTTCTCTAACACGCTTCCGCTCTCTCTCTCTCTCACACACACACACACACTGCTGCTCTGCCATAATTGCATTAAGCACTCGCACACTCACACACACACACACACACACACATATAAGTAAATACATCAGCTGCTACCCAAAACAAACACCCACACATGCAGGCAGCTCTGCTTCAACGCGTTCGCATAGCGGGATGACAACCAAGTTGAAGGGAGTTGTCTGTGTGTGTGTGTGTGTGTGTGGGTGTGTGGGTGTGTGGGTGTGTGGGTGTGCGAGTGGTTGCGCTGTGGGTGGCATGTCCCATCGTGTCAAACGACTGGCCTCGCAAACTTTTTAATTGACATCCAATAAAATTTAATTCAACTGCTCAACGTAGCAAAAATTGCAGTTTACATGAGAGAAATATTCCATTACTTCATTTTTGTGGGCGTGGCCACCTCTTTTGTCTCTTTCGACATTGTTTAATCTGCTTTGGTATATTACTTACTTACGTCCTTGTCTCTGCTGCTTTGTAGGACTACCATGACGATATACGACAGGAGCAGATGTGGGAAATGCAAGCATTGACATCGACACCCACGTTGAGTAGCCATCTGGACGACTCACAGAGTCCAACAAACAATGCCACAAGGGGCCTCGGCGGCGGTCTGGCCGACATGGATACATCCAATGACGACAAGTCTGACAACGATACCAGCGGCATGGATTGCCTCTCACCGGACAAGCTTGATTGTGGCCAGTCCTGCAGCGCCAGCAGTGATACTCAACAACAACAGCAACAACAGCAACAACAGCAGCAACAGCAACAACAGCAGCACCACCAGCAGCAACTACAACAACATCATCACCATCACCACCAGCCAGCACATTTCCATCAGTTACTCCAAACGCATGGTGGAGCCAACGCAGCTGCTGCTGCTGCGGCGGCGGCTGTTGCCTGTGGGGATCATTTGGCTGGACAAGCGAATACGGCAACAGCAGCAGCATGTATGTATCCTACTAGTTAAAAAAAATTATGCAATAAGCACAAAAACTGCAAATGGTAAAAGCAAATCGAAATGGAATTGTTTTCGCCGGGTTTTTGTAATCCGCATTAATCGCAATTTGTGGATTTCATCGAAATTGCCTTAATTGCAAAACAGATACAACGAATTTCGATTTTAAGCTCGTTTGGGGAATATTAAGTTTAATTATTCATATTAAAAACATTATCACAAGTCAATTCAACTACAATCAGTGAACGTTGCGTTAAAGTTTTTTGTGCTTGGAATGGGAAATATTTTTTACGCTGAAAGGGAAATTTTTTGTGAAACTTTGCTGTTGCTTAAATGATAGTTTTTGGGGTTCCTTTAAACCTCTAATCATAGGGTATCGTTTAGTTAAGCACCTTAAAACAAAATTCCTTAACAAACTTCTCTCATTATGCAACTGGCATATTGCAATATTTCAGTGCATACAACAGCGATGGCCGTGGCGCTGCAACATCAACTGACAGCCGCCGGCATTGGTGGACTTTTGAAGCCGGCACACAATGTTGGCGTGGGTGTGGGTGGTGCCATGTCGGGTTTGAGTGCAACACAGAGCAGTGCCACAGCGTTGCAAATAGCGGGCGATAACGATGCAAACACATCGACACTGACGCTACTCGAACCACCAGGAACTCTGTTGCATCCAGCGCTACGCAATGTAAAAACCATCAACATAGGTGAGTTTAATGGGCAAATTTACGATAGAAACACGTTGTGGACTATGTTAACTGTGTTTTTGCAGGCGGTGGACTGGGACGTAAGCGACCGTTGTTGGGCGTACCGCGATCTGGCATGAATCCCACAAAGCGCACAGTGATGAGTTTGCTGGCCAGGGCCAAAAACTCGCAGGCATTGCATACAGTGCGTCAGCCAGTGGTGACCGCGTCCAGTTTTGGGGAGTAAGTAGGTTCACTCTGAGATTTACAATTAATTCGAAAGATGTTTGTTCAGACCTTTGCAGATGTTGGCCTCACCATTCATCATTCCGCATCAGGGCATGGATCAGTCTATAATTGCGCTGCCCAAGGAGAGTCTCGCCCAAGGCGTCTAACCCTATGACTTTTATACGTTGCGCAGCACTGATGGTCGCTACTGAACGACTACACACACTATTTGCCCCGCCTCCTTCTTCTAAAGACACAAAACAAACGAAAATACGAGGACACAACAAAACAAAAATAAGTTAGGTTAACCAGAAACACTTTATGAAATGCGATTTCTGCAAAAACAAAGGAGATTTAGCACAGACCTTTACCCATGTCCTTTTGGGGGACATAACTGTACGTCTTTTAAGAAGCAACTTGAGGGAAAATTAGGGAAATTACGCCCGGAAATGACTCAAAAAAATACCAACCAAAAAAAAAGCCTGTCTTCACACACGATTTGTTCTAAGCGAATATTATAAATAAATAACACAAGTATTTTTAATGCGATGATGTTTTATTTCAGAGAAAACAACAAAAAAAAAAACACAAAAAAAAAACTTGAGTAAAAAATATTAACAAGTAAAAACTTAAACAAATAAACAAAAATTAAATAAAAAAAATACTAAATTAGTGTCAAATTAACGAACAACTTCAATAGAATTAAAAATGTAAACGCAATTACTTTAAATAAATTACTTTAAATAAATATATATACACACACACACACACAATTGCAAGTACCATATACAAAAACCAAACATATATACACTATGCATAGTTATATGTACTTAAATCTATATATTTAAAATGTGTTAAAGTAAAAAATAAAAAATATACACTACAAAATACATACCTTAACACACCAGCCACATACATTGATAATAACTTTTGGAGTACATATTTAAATATAAATACTAATATGAAACTCAAAAACAAGAAATGCATCGTCAGAGATGAGTACAAGTAGAAAAAGCCAAACGAGCATATAGATCACCATAACTGAACTCCAACTTGGTTTATTTTGCATAGAAATATATAGAATATGCAACAGAACTAATTCGAAAGTTTTGGATTAAAGTGATCACAGTGATCCCACCGCCTTCAGCTTGTTTTATTATGGAAAATCCCAAGCAAAATGTTGTTAACAAATCATATTCGGTTTCAGTTAAAGCACAAATGAAGTTTCAACACATCGAATCCAACAAAGCTTTTTATGGCTCTTAAAACGTTTTCATACCTTGAATTATTTTAAATATGTGCCTTCATTTTATGCCTATACACATTTTTATTTTTTTTATTTACTTAAACCCCAAATTTGTATAATCAAAACGTTATTTATTTTGCACGAAATGAAAGGAATTTAAACTCAAATGTTTGGCATTTAGAATTCAAAAACCCCCCCAAATAAAAGCTGACCTTAAATACTTGTTATACAAATATTAAACACGAAACAAAAATGGTAAATAAATAAACGAGTACACTTTATGGATAAATCTAAATGTGCACTAAGTATAATCGCAAAATACGAATACAGAATAAAATCTAGAAAATACATTACCAAAAAAAAAGAAATAAATAAAAATAGTATATGAATTAATGTTCAACAGCTTAATCGAAAAAAAGGCATATTTACAATTTACAAACAAAATAAATAAAAACAAATATTGATATTGATGTTGAATTAATAAAAAAAAACAAAAAACCAGCCGTGTAAAGTCCTAAAAAAAAGAAAAACAAAACAATGATTACTCGTACCTACATAAATAACTGCATGTAGAAAGAAACTCAAATATGAATATGCAACTTTAAATAATTAATTAACTTAAACGGTACTCACACACACACACACACACACACACAACTAATGTGTGTAATTGCAGCTACACCAAACCACAGCTTCGAGGCTATTAAAAAATAAATGCAATATTTTAAAAATACACAAAAAAAATATGTTGTTTATTTGAATTTAATGTTAGTTTTGAGGTTCGTAAGTATAAAAGTCAAGGTTGAATTTATGCTTTAATAATCAATTTAAAATATTTAATGGTGAAACCAAAAAAAAAAATAATATAACTATGGAATACTGTTTTTTATGTACTTCCATAGAAAATTTCCTCTTCAAGCCAACTGTCTGGAAAATGCCGCAACAAATAGTTACGAGCAGATTCTAAAAATATATTCATTAGTACCAATGGCCAGACATAGAAAAATACTGGGAAATAGCTGAAAAGGGTGGGAAATTAGTTAAACTTTCATTGAGGGCTCTTAAAAACTTACTCAACTGGCAAAATATTTATATATTTCGGACAATACAAAACGGTAAGAAAAAAGCCAAGGCAAATCAAATATATGACGGCAACATTTAGACGAATGTTGCTAAAACCGTGTGTAAATATATTTGCACGATTCGTTTTGGCCAAAACGAGATTAACGCTATGCATTATAATAAACGTTGTGATAACAACTGTTGACGTCCTATACTCTAACATTCGACGAGCTTCTCTAGTCTGCGAACGAAAGTTGGATTTCTAACACTTTTTCAAATACTTTCCCAAAACTTACCCATTCTTGACCATACGAGTCGATCAAATCATTGATGGAATCATCATACCACTTCACACGAATGCCAACTAAGGAGCTGGGTAGAAATCCATTTCGGGACATGTTAACAAAATAGGCGACAAACACAGCGGAGGCTTCGAATATGCCCGTTTGTATGAAGGACACAAAAATAATGCTAAAATATGTAAATATTTTTGAAGAATAATTGTATTGTAGGTATGATTAGAAATTACCGTCTATTAATCAAAAAGTCGTTATGGATCGTAGGCTTATGATTCATAAGGTCTTCTTCTGGGGGCTCGTAGAACAATGCTAATGCTGGCAACTGAGAGACAGTAAAATATTAAAGATATAATAACAAAAAAACCTTTCTCATTCAGATCGATAGTTTTAATCGATGAATTTGCGTTCTTCAGAGTATACTTACCAGCTTTACAAAATAATCTAAAATCAACGTGACGATTAAAAACAAACGGAATGGAATCTGAAGCACTGTAAATGAGAAATGTATCAATATCATTGCCATGGACGAAGACAGGGTATAGGTCAATGCCTTCTTCATATTCTCAAAGAGCAATCGGCTCTCGGCAATGGCATTGACCAGAGTTATAAAATTACTATCGAGTAAAATGATATCGGCACACGATTGACTCGTTAGCGAGGCGGCACCCTTAGCCACGCCCACATTCGCACGCCTAATGGCTGAAGTATCGTGGACGGAAGAGCCAATGACAGTGACTACCGCACCCAATTTCTGGCAGAGATCGACCATCATAAAACGCTGCTTGACACCAATACCCGAAAAGACCAAATTCGGATGAGCAAGTAACTGTTGCCGGGCATCCCAACGCTGATGATGGATTCTCCTTTGCCAGCTCTTCATATCGATTGCCGCTGCTGTAATCATGTTCGACCTCACCTGCGATACCGGTATGCCCAATCGGATGGACACATCCTCAGCCGTCTCACTATCAAGGTCAAAAACACCCACTGCCTTGGCAATGGCCGTCGAAAAACTCAAATCTGTACGGGTCATTAGTAAAAGTTTGATGCCAGCGGTGCGACAACGATCAATCCCTTGCCTAACATTAAAACTGGGCGGATCATAGGTGGAAATGAGTCCTAGGAATTTTACGGACTTGCAATATGTGCTCATGAACGTCATATATTCCTTTTTATAGTTGCCACAAAAGCCGTCGGAGATAAGGCTCAATAGTTGCTCATCTGGTTGAAGTAACTTTGAGCCAAAGGCGTATGTGTGTCTTCCGGCCATCTTCAACTTTAAGCCGATGTTGAATAAGGTTTTTTGCAAACTTTCATCCAGTTGCACTTCCACGTCGTTTATAATGCAAGTATTGCTGTAATTCAACACAGTAACCAGATTACCTCGTATAAGTAACAAAATCTCATCTTTGACGGTTTTGTGTACGCTGAGCTGTATATTGGTCTGAAAGTCATAAGCCTTGTGAGCCAATCTCTTAAAGCGTCGGCGAAAGTGCACAATATCCGGTATGACACGCAAACCAAATCGTAATATAGCCTTATCAAAATCCCCACCATCCAGTGTCCTCTCCATGTGGGGCACACCCCTTTGTCCGTGTGAAAATTTAGCTCTGTTGCACAACAACGAAACATGAATTAGATCCAAAAACTGTTTATCGACATCAGGCAGATATAGCTTTTCCGAATGATGAAGCTGTCCATTCACATAGATCTCGGAGACACGCCAACTTCTCTTGGTCATGGTGCCAGATAAACCACAGCATATAACACTTGTTAACCCCAGTGTGGATGCAGACTCCATATTTTTAACATGGCAACCCTTCTGCAGCAACCTTCTTCGCGTGTGCCACAATCCAAAGAACATCAAAATTGGCAAATATATTGGAGCTATGGTTATGGTCATGCTTATATTGAACTCGACCAACGTCTGCAACGTTGTGCCCTCCAGCGACATCGTACAGAGCAGTACAAAAACCATTATCACACCTATCACATAGGTGTAACTCATGATCTGATTGAAGGTTAGCTGGATTAAGAAAGTTGAAGATAGAACTATTTATTATTTGCCTGTTGAATATGTTTTCTTGATCTGGTGGGTGGCCGAGTCTCCATGCTCAATTTGGCCATGACTCCAACTTCGGAATGATCACCGCAGGCAATGACTAAGCCCTGTCCGTGTCCCTTTATAACATGGCTACAAGCAAATCCCATATTACGAGCAACCCACTTATTGCGATGCGTCAGATCGGGATTGATGACAAACGGAACGGAGAATCCAGTTAGGGCCACATTATTCACCTCCAAATCGTACGAATCAAAGAAACGAACATCAGCTGCAATCCGTTCGCCAAATGTTACAAGCAGTATGTCGCCCAGGACAACATTTTCCGCCTTTATTATCTGCTTATAGCCATCTCTGATAACTGTACAATACATGGGCATAAGGTCTGTAAAAACATTAGCTACTCCATAATCATTATTGGCCTGCAGGTAACGTAAATAGGTCGAAAAAATAAATGTAATCAAGAAAACAAATCCAATTATGAGAAATTCATAATCATCTTCGTCCAATCCCGGTGCCTGCAACTTCATATAGTACAGTGTAAAACTGCAAATGGTGTCCAAAAACAAAAAAACTGCAGCACCAAGAAAACAGTTTCGCAAATAATTGCGTATTCTCGATTCGGGCTTAAGCACTGGGAATTTATTTTTTCCATTTAAGAATAAACGCTTTTTGGCCGCAGCCGTTGTCAGACCCTGCAAAAAGAACGTTTTTAAATGAGCTTAAAATCAGTTAATCTTAAGACTTACTTTTGTAGTAGAAGTCTGCAAATGTGTACAAACTTGTGCAAAGTCCTCAAAGTGCATATCCTTGGTCCAACTCATTATTGTATAGTTGAAAAAAGATTAAATTTTACGAAATATATCCGATTATCAACTTATAGTTTGACTAATAGCTACAGGATTGCTGTTCAAGTTTTATTAGTATTTGTGTACACTTGATTATTGTATGGTATCGTCTGGAGACTTTGAAGTCATTTCGTTTTCATAAAATCAATATGACTTTGTTTTTGAAAATCAGTAATAATCATAAAATATGTTGCCAATGTTCACACATCAAGTGCCGGATGCAACTAAAAAAAACCAAACATGAGGCCACATCAAGCTGTCAACTGGAAAAAATAAATACATTTGGGAAAAGTTGATGCTCTCCACGAAATTGATACCGTTTGCTGGTTTGCATCGGTTGTGCTTTATTGCCACATTTAATAAGCCATTAAAAATGTTGATTGCCCCAAAGTGAAACACTCATAAAATGTGCATTTGTGTGTGTGGAAATGTATATATTAATAAAAATGGATGTACAAGGATCAATATGTTTTGAAAATAATGTTTTTTTTATCGTTTCTCTAGAAGTTTTGTTTATTTGTAGGTTTTTTGATAAGTTTTAGCAAGCCTTTCAAAATAAATTAAAAACTTTAACACAATACAACGAAATATATTTAAATTTGTTGGACAAAACTAATCCAAAAAGGGAAAGACTAACATCATTAGTGATTGCTAAACACAATAGATACCAATATTAAATTTGAAGTGTTATTTTTAATGAATCGCAATTAATTATGAGAATACTACATGTAATATTCCTTTTAGTAGTTACATTTTTCTCCAGTCATGCCCAAGATCCAGAGTGTAAGTAGATAAGATATTAAATTGAATAAGAAAAGAACTGTATATCTGTACTCTAGATAAGGTATTTTGCCATTGGGATGTTGATTCGTACAATCGAACGTCCCAAAGTTTTTTCAGCATTCACCATTTGAATACGCAGCTTTGCTCCCATATTGTTTTTGGTGCCGGAGCAAGCTTAGATCTAGAGAAGTCAGGGGAGTTGAGGGTTGCCAACAAGGAATTGCTCTTCCAATTAGGTAAGTAGCATCAACAGATATATTCTAATAACAATATTGAGCATGTTAATGCATTATAGGAGTTTTGGAAACATTCGCTTTCTTGAAGCGTACTGGTATTCAAACGATACTCTCTTTTGGAGGATGGAAGGATCATGCAAAGAGCTTTTCTGTTTTGGCATCAGATGATGAAAAGCGTGAACAATTTTATATATCACTTATAAGATTTCTCCACAGATGGGAATTTAATGGCGTTCTCATCGACTGGGAGTTTCCAAAGGAAGAAGATCGTGAAAACTTTGTCACCTTGTTGAAGGAGTTACAATTAGTGTGAGTTTCTAAGTTTTGAAGAGATGTAGTTTGGTTTTTCATAATGCTTCCTAAATAGTCTAGAGGAATTCCAATTTCTGCTTATGGTTGTTGTTTCTGCTCGATTGGATGAACGTTGTCAGAAGTCCTATGATATACCCCGGATAGCAAAACATGTTGATTATATTGTCCTTAACAGCCATCATCCCCGAGATCCTTATAGACGCCGTCTTGGCTACAACTCACCGCTCCGTGGCAATGGAAGTCAAAGTGTAGAACGCAGTGTCCTGCATTGGAGGAAGCTCAGCATGACGCCAAGGAAGCTTCTATTAGGTCTGCCTCTATTTGTGCATACCTACACCCTAGATGACATGGACAACACGGCTGTGGGTGCTCCCAGCCGGGGACCCGGTCGCCAGCATGAATATTCTATGCGCCCCGGTTTCATGACCATTGGCGAGTTCTGTTCGCAGTCAGCCAAATGGACGAAGAAGTTTGACAAGCTGGCAGCAGTGCCCTATGCCTACACAGATGATCAATGGGCCAGCTATGAGAATGGACGTAGTCTTAGTGCCAAGTTACACTCTGTGCTGGAACACAGATTGGGTGGCGCCATGGCATGGTCCATTGATACGGACGATTTTGACGGTAGATGTGGAGAGCGTCTAGGACTTCTCAGAGTTATAATATCAGTTATAGGTGATCCCAATACGCTGACGACCCCAGAACCAACAACCGAAGGATATGGTTTATGTCCCAAGGATGGATTCTTTCGGCATCCCTGGGACTGCCAGCTGTATTACGAGTGTCGCTCTGGTGAACGGACCAACTATCAATGTCTCGAGGATGACTACTTTGAAGAGAAGCATGCTCAATGTAAACCCAAAGAGCAGGTGAAATGCAATCAGAAATTTGTTACCTGGCACCCAGGCGATCCTCCCTATAGCTATCGCAACATGCCCATAAATCTCAAGATCGTTAGCTAGATAAATAAACTGTTTTGGTTGTACACTCTCTCTCTTCAACTGCATTTAACATTTTACTAAATCGGAATAGTTGCAGCTGCTTGAGCTACTATCAAACTTAAGACCTGTAGGACAATCAAAATTAAAAGTGGATCCAGCATTACAATAGTAGAACTTGGAACAGTTGTGCGCATCTCTCACATAGCCAATATTGTCGGGACAACTGTATTCGTGGACTTCGCCCAATGCCAACGTTTTCTCCAGTCCCGTGGGTGTGTCCCTGCCAAAGAGCACTTGATTGATTTCACGCAGAAGGGTATAAGTTGTTTTGTTGCCATTGCAGCTGCCTCGAAAATCATCGGATTCCAGTGACCAGACCATAATGCCTGCTAGTTTGTTCGCCATGGCATACTCTGCCTTAAGTTTCAGGCTGCGCTCGTTCTCGTAGCCCACCCATTGGCGATCTTTGTAGGCATAAGGCACCTGCTGCACTTCCTCCCACTCCTCTGTCCACTGCTCCTTCTCCATAAGACCGCACAACTCATTGTAGCCCAAGACGCCAGGCTCTCGGGAGAAGGGCCCAGCAATACCACGACCTATGTGCGCTGATCCGGGCAGATGATCCTCAGCTGCAGCCAGCGTAAAAGTGCGTCCATAGAAGGGCACTCCGAGCTGTAGCTTCTCTGGCGGTGCTCCAGCACTCAACCAATATTTGATAACGGCATCTACATTTAGTTGCAGCTCTCGTTCCGTTGCATCTTTAGTTCCGGCATAGAGTGGCGCATTAATGCCCACCTTCTCATCCCAGGGACCATGCAGATCGTAGGCCATAACATTAATCATATCCAGATACTGAGCTATGGCGGGTATATCATAGGACACCTCAGCCGAAAACTCGGCTGAACCCACAGCAGCGCTGAGCATGTAACCAAAGGGTTCCATTCCCTCCTTAAGCTCCCTGAGAAGATTTATATAATTCTCGCAATCGTTACTTCCCGACAGTTTGTGACGTTGTCCAGGATACTCCCAGTCCAAGTCCAACCCATCAAAGCCATGACGCTGCATAAACTGAACAATCTGCTCAATAAAGCGAGCACGTTTGTCCGGATCGCTTGCAACAATTGAGAACCGCTTGGAGCCCTCATTCCAGCCACCAATGGCAACAAGGGTTTTCAGTGTGGGATTCTTCAATTTGAGTGCATTGAACTTTTTAATATTGCCACGGCCGCCATTATCCTCCAGATCCAAATAGGGATCAATGACACGAAGGTCTCCGTCCTCCTTGATTCCCAGAAAGGCGTACACCAAATGGGTGCACATGAACGGATCAATGTCCTCTACACCAAACTTGCCCTCACCTGGACGATAAACGCTCCAAGTTCCTTGATAGCAAACAACTCGCTCTAAAATTAAACAATTAAATCAGTATTAAATATATTATACCTAATTCAAAGTACTTACTTCCTTGCTCCGTTCCTGCAACTGCAATAAGCAGCAATGCAACATTTAACAATATATACGACAACATTTGAACCGACTCTTGTAATTATTTTGCACTTGTGTTTTAAATTTTGGTTGTACGCCTGCATTTTATATGTTTTACAATATCAACAAAGATACAAACTTAAGTGCAAGTTGTTGTAAAATAAAAAGATTGTTCGTATGTACATAAGTATGCTACAACAACGTAGCTGTAAATATAATCAAAGTGTTTATTCTTGCACCAACAACAAACAGCAATGTAAATAGAATGAATTCTTCGATTTGTGCACGATTTATTCAAACAGTTGAAGGTTAAGCAGCCGGCAAGTGTGACCAGCAACTGAAGCGCAGTAAATACTCCCATAAACTCCATTTAGAATTTTTTCAGCTTGGACAGTTGATTGTTGCGTCGCAGGGCCATTTTACGCAAGCGGCGCCAGTATTGCTTAGTATCGGGATTCAGCTCGTCCAGCGGCACAATGCGATCTGTGTTAAGCGTCCACAACCACTCAGGGTATTCGGAGTCTGGCTTCAGCTGCAAACATATATTAATTAAGTGTCTCTATCATGCTTCGTGGTTCATGGTCACACTCACTTTGACATCCTCGCCTGCTTTCATGTAATTACTGCCGCACACGTAATTCACAAGTTTGTTGGCATCTGTTTCAACGGGTATAATCTTCTTCTCCATGATGGGTCCCAACTTTCCAAGCTTCTTCTTTTTACCACCTATTAATGATAGTCAGTTAGTTCGCTGCGCATTTCTGCCTACACCTCAACACTCACCTGCTCCCGCTGCCGCAGGCTTTACGGCATAGCGCACAGCTGTTGTTGTTGTTGCAGCTAAACGCTGTCGCAGCAAACCAAGTGTCAATGTCAAGTTGTTCATGTTTTATGTGTTAAATATATATATGCTTTTTGGCTATGAACTAAATTTCAATAATAGTTGTGTTTATATTACAGTTTCATTTTATTTACAAAAAAAATGAACGCTGCGCACAAATTTGTTGTATAACAGATAACCGATTGTGCGAACGGCCACACATGTATATCGAAATCGACCCTAAACCGGCAAAAGTACGATAACAAAATTATACAAGTAGAAGCAAATACAAGGCACCAGAATGCCGTCAATAAAGCTCCGTTTGCCTTCAAATCGTACATTGGGTAATATTTGCGCCTATGGCGCCGTGATCTCAATTTCGGCTGTGATGTACATGCGTTGGAGACTGGAGGAACGTGTTCGCTCAACCGATTACTATAAATTGGCACTGCAAACACTGCGCCAACACAGAGGTAAGCAGACTCGGTAAAATGTTAACTGTTGAATGAAAATGTAAACAAATAATATTGTTTATTGTTGTAGGAGCTGTTGGTTTGCTGGGCGAACCCATCCGAGACTCTGGCTTTGACATGTCCAATACGAAGAATACATGTAATGCAGATAGCGCACAATTTGAGATATCTGTGCGTGGATCCAAAGACAAGGGTACCGTCTACTTCTGGGCCACAAATAATCTCGAGAAGGGCTGGCTCATAGATCGTCTGGAGCTGGAAGCGAAACAGCATCCCAACAAGCGTTTTCTGCTTAAGAAGTCCAATGATTTGCCAAAGCCTTCAGAAAAGGATCTGCCGGAAAAGTCGGAGGAGGAGGAGCAACAGAACGAGCAAGAAAAGAAACAGCAACCATATTATTCAAAACAAACCTATCCACAGCCAATGCTACTGCATCAGCCCGAGGAACCTGAACCCTATATTCATACGGCAGATGGTGGACGCATGGAGTAAAATTATTTTGTTGAAATTTATTTAGTTTATTATTCTCATTAAATTTGACTATTTCTCAAGCATTCTTAAACTTGTTATATATATATATATTTTAATTAAATGTTAGTTACAAAAAACAAAACGTTGATAAAAACGTTTTCTCTTTCTTGTTTATGAAGCGCTTGCTAAGTTTTCTATTAGCTGTTGATATCATCATTAAATTATTGTTCTTTTGTTTAATAAAAATTGTATAAATTGTATTTTAATCGTTTGTTTTGTTTGTTTGTATACTGTTTTAATTGGTTGCAAGATCGTAAGATCTAACCTGATGCCAGCTTCCGTGAATACAATGCTCTTCTAAATTTATAATACATTATTTGAAAGTGCATGCAGACTATTATCATTATTATTATTATTATTTAATATATTAATAATTAAAAACACGCGCTTAATTAAACGATAAAGGCGACTGTTGGCGGCGATTGTGACTGTATTAATGCAATCATCCAAGTTTTGATATATATATATATCCACTTTCATCGTAATTTTATAACAGATACAAGAAATGTATGCATGTGTGTATTTGTGTTGTATATATATATATGTATATATGTGTGTGTGTGTGTTTTGTTGTATATATATATATATGTGTTAAAAAGGATAAGCAAATTAAAAAGACAATTATTACATAAGCGCCAAAAAACATTTAACGATCCGTAAATAGTGTTTGTTTGTTTGTTTGTGTTTTGTTATGGTTCATCTAATCATTTATCTCGCTTTGCCATCGCAAGTGGAAGACTGTTGGGTCTCTTGGGCAACGGGGATGCTGGCGTGCCTCCGGCTTCCGCTTGCTGCTCCTGTTCTTATTGCGTCTTTAGCTCCTTGCCAATGCTGTACGAAACAATTTTGCTCCAGTCAATCTTGGTTCGAGTGATGGGCAACTGTCGCCGCATCGCCTTGAATGTGGTATCCGACATCGTTTGATAGTTCTCCGAAATGGCCAACTGATACTCATTCTCGGCCTCCTCGATCAGGCGTATAACCTCATTGGCCAACTGCTGCTCATTGGACACCACGACACTCTCACGGCAATCCTTCGAGGACACCAGTTGCACATTGCCATCCTCGTAGTAGTGCACCTGCACCTTAAGCACACCCTTCAGCTCCGCTGTGCCGCTGCCCGCTTGGAAAGTAACATGCCACTGCGAACGCCATCTGCCATTCCAATAGTTCTTCGGCTGGAACTGATGATCCTCAATGCAAATGGTCAGCGTTATTTGATTACCCTGCGACTTGCCAAACACCGAACTGACCTGTTGACCAAAGCATTATTATTAGAGTTATTGAAGCGAACGAAGGATTGCATTTCTTACACCATGTCGGTAGTGATTGGCAGTATATGCAAGCGCTGCCAGATCGAGAGCTCCACGCCAGATCTCCGCATTGGCATCCGCTTCCAAATCCTGATAGTCGGACGCCTCTTTCCTTAGGTGGTCGTATTTGAAGGATTGCTTTGTGCGAGGATCATAAAATCGACCATTTCCTGCAAAGATAAGCAAACATTTTGTTATCATTTAATGATAAGAACATTTTGGTAATGATAGCAGTTAATATCAAAAATATCTATCTCGTTTCCGAAGCTTAAATACCTTAACAAATACCAATATAAAATATTTCATTAAAAATTATAATATACAAACAATTAAAAGGTACGCAGAAAAAGTTTTGATTCGATATCCGATTGTTTCTATGGCGAGTCGATAGTGTATTAGTGTATGTAAAGCATTCAGCTGTGATTTTTCTATTTATGCCCATATATGGTAAACGCCACAAATGCAAAGCGGGAGGCAACTCTAAACTCCCCCAACTCCCACTAACTAGATAACTTTGAATACTCACCCAAATCATTGTATTCAGAGATGATCGCATTGTGTTCACTGCCCTCGACCCGAACTGGTGTCAATTGATCCTTGTTGTATTGGGAGAAGGCGTGGCTGGCACCATCCTTGAGCAGGGCGTCGTTTTTCAGGAGCTCGCGGACATCGTTAAAGACCTCATTGAATTCGCCGGGCGGTGCATGGAGTATAAAGTCGGAGACAATGCGAACCTTTTCCGCATCTGTAATCTGTGTCTGTTCCATATTATTATTTCGTTGGGTGATTCACGATTGATTCAGGGCAGTGTTTGGTTTTCTTGTTGCTGTTGTTGTTGTTTCTGCTGTTTGACTATCGCAACTTGTTTTCCTGAGTACGTGCAAGCGAGTTGATGAGTGTATAAGGCAGCTGTTTCGGTAATGCGTTTTCGCCTTTATTCAGTGCTACTTCATTAGTTTCTAACAATATTTAAGTTATTGCAGCCTTTTTTCGTTTGCAACCAATTACTGTGAAGACAATGGACGATGACGATGACACAGTTTTTTCGCCTGGTATTTTTTGGTGATATGTTTCATGGTCACTCTGTAGTTGTAGTCGCTCTAATCGATATCTGCGTTGTTATCGCACAGATCCTAAGCAAATTCCGTGAACATTTTAGTGCAATATTAAATAAAAGTAACTTAAAATTAATTTTTATTTAATAAGAACACTAATGGTTTTTTTTTTAAAAACATTTAGCTACGTAGCTTTAGCGCGTAATTTGTAAGCACGTCAGAATACTTCATAGAATTTAGTCGGTATAAAATGATCTGTTTTTTGTTTTCACCGAAATTCTATAATAAAAACCCTGCTTTGCAAAAATACTTAAAAGATTTTTTATCAATTTTATATTTATTTAGTATTGAATAAGTACTGAATTTAAATTTAAGCGGTTTATGGCAAGCTCACAAATCTGTTAACCGATTCGTTGGAGAGTGGCGTTGCTATTTAACATTAGCGGTTACTCAATTCCCCTCTTTTGTAAACATCGATATATACTCGATACATCTTTTTGCCGCTCACAGCGCTGCCGCTCATTTGTTTCATTTGTCGCTCATTCTGTCTCTCGTTGTTGAAGCGTGCGGTCGTTCGAGCGGACAAAGTGCGGATTGTTGCTATAGTTCGTTTAACCGTTGCTTTCAAATACACGATCGCGAAGCTCTGTTCACAATAAAAAAGTGTATCACAACAAAAGGCAGAATAACGTCCAGAGAAAAAACGACTGAATTTAAGTGCTTCTAAGAATTCAACGGATCAAATCGTGCTGGTGACTTGCAAACGTCAGTAAAAGCGACAACAAAAGTGCCTTTTTCTCTTGCTCTTGCCAACGTACACACAGGCACACAAACAATTTTGTATGTTGGTAACAAATACAAGTGCAAAGACAACGCTCTTAGGCACACATACACCGTTGTGAGCGTACGTGCGTGCGTGTGTGAAACCACTTTTTACCTGGATTTACCTGTTTGTGCGAGTGTATAAAGCCGAAGCGACGAAGAGGCGAACAAAGCGCAGTTGGCAATCAAATGAAAAGCAGTTCAAAGCAGAATTCAAACAAGTGAATGATATTCTCAAGTTGTTTTCATGTGAAAAATTAAACAAAACGAATTTATATTTAATATACGAATGTATATAAATAAAAATTAATTGTGTGTCTCTCAATTGATTCAATTCGATTTGTTCAAGTATTTGTGGAACGGCGGCGGTTGCCATGAAAATGCAGTCTAAACAAACTGCGGACACATACAAACAAACAACAATTGTGAGTTGAGTCGTGGTGAATTTGTGGAGAGCGAGAAAGAGCGCGAGTTCAATAGAAACCGTAACGTAAACTACAGAGGCGCGTGAACCTGCGATCACATACACACACACACACACACACATACACACACGCACACCAACAATATTACAGTGGAATAAAATACCGATAGAAAAAAATACTGGGTGATTCATTTAAAATACCGAACGATGATTTCAACAACGTGAATGTCGCAATCCCCTTCAACCCCCCTGTTCCACCTAATAGCGCCAGTGTGTACACAGAATATAATGCAATAAAATGTCGTTACGAAGCAAAAGCAACAACAACAATAAAGAGAATCCCGCTCAACAACAGCCACATCAGCAGCACAAGCGAAAATGTCGCCGGCAAACAGCATCAACAACAACAACAACAAATCGCACCTGCCCGCTTTCGCCACGCCCACTGAGTGGGCTGCTGGCATTAGCATTAATCCTACACATAATCCCCGCCCTCCATGCTGTCACCAGTTCGAGTCCGACATACGACAGCTTTGGCGATAATCGTAAGCCTGCATTCAAAAACTGCGCCGGATATGCGCCTTCCGTGAAAGAGGAACAGCCGGAGAATACGTATGTATTTACTGTACAAGCGGTCGATCCGGATCCCAATCAGGAGATTAGGTACAGTCTCGTCCAGTCTGCATTCGATCGCCCCAAATTCGTTATACATCCCAACTCGGGGGTCATTGTGACGGCGCATACTTTCGACCGGGATGAACCGATCCATGAGAAATTTGTCTTTGTGACGGTTCAGGCAACGGATAATGGTTTGCCGCCTCTGGACGATGTGTGCACCTTCAATGTGACCATCGAGGATATCAACGATAATCCGCCCGTTTTCAACAAGGCTCGCTACGATGAGTCCATGTCGGAGAATACAGTGGTAAGTAACGGTTCAAAATTTCCTACCTCTGTGCTGTTAATCGTTCGCTCCCTTTCGCTCTGCTGTGGGTCAAATGCGTGGACCTTGGATTACTGCCGTTTAGCCTGCGCAGAGCGATTGACGACGCTGGGTGATGTCATTTTTTTTTGTGTGTGTGTGTGTGTGATAAATCTTTAAGTCAGAAAATGTATATCGTAAAATAAATAGATGTCAACAAATGCAAACTTTTAATTGTAGGTTTAATAGTGGGAAATTTTAACATTAAGGGATTTTTTTTTTAGTTAGCTAGTCCCAAACACACACAGAAATATAGTTACTTGAGACTCGTTTGGCAGCTTTCATGCACTGAAATAGTGTGAGAGGAAAAGGAAGAGAGGGGGGCGGTTTGAAGTCAAGGTTTCGTTATTGACTCATCGAATCGAGTCTAGCTCTAGTGCAAGCTGAGCGAACAATGAACTCAACCTGTGCCCGCAGCGAGTAACCAGCTTTTCCAGTTGAACGCCCACTCCCACGCGCTGATCCCAATGTTAAAAGGCAAGACAAGCCCGGCAAAGGAATAGTCAAAAGACATAGGACGAAATAACTTGTCTTTATTCAGTCTTATTTTTAGCCAAGTTAATACAAATGGAACAAATCAACTTGTTTCGCTCAGACTTACGATAATCTACTAGTTTCGTTTAAAGAACCCTTGAACTAGTATTATTCGTCTTACTTATCCACACATATTTGCATTCCATTATTGATTTTTGCAAGCTGTTAAACTAACTAGCAAATGTACTTATGCTTAGACAATACAGTGGTTCAATTATGATTATTATTGCAATATTTTTAAAAAGAAAACTTAAAAAAAAAAAAAATAAAAATTTCGACAGTGAAAATAACGAGAATAAATTCTAAATAATTATTCTAGTCATATTCAAATATTGCTATGGACGCATTAACATTTGAAAAGTTAAAATTCTTAAGTTTTAAAAAAACTCAGAATACTTTTTTGTATAAAATTTACATTTTTAGAAACATTAAAAACATAATTTCATAAAAGTTATTTTTTTCAAAGCAAAAAACATGAAAAAACAACCACTGTAGAACTAAAAAAAAAGGTTTCCTATACGTTGTCCAACTATTTTTTGTTAGTTCGATAATCTGTTCTAGCCGTTTTTTTGTGTCCAAGTCTGCTCAGTGCAGTTTGGTGCCTTGAATTGGCCAGAATAAAATTTCCCAGAAACAAAATTAAAGTGCTATATAAACAATATGTGTATAATTGTGTATTTTATACAATTCAAGAAGGAAAGTTCTTTATCAGAACCCGAAAAAAAGCATGTCAAACCTTGAAATTAAATGAATTTTTACTTAATTAATTGCTGTACCTTGTATAAGACAACAGAAAACAGAAAAAGTACATGCTAAAACATTTGTGATTTCAATAATTTAATTAGTAGCAATTATTATTTAGTCATTTTGTAATATGTTGAGGTCTAATAGGTCCCCTTAATAGACATAGTACTTGAATCCCGAAACGTTTCTCCTTCTTTATTTGCAGGTCGACGCAGTTGTAATGTCGATCAGTGCGAGTGACTTTGATGATCGGAACAACAGCATTGTGGAGTACGAGATATTGAGGGAGCGTGATTTTCAATACTTCCGGATTGACAAGGAGTCGGGCATTATATATCTGAATCGGCCGATTGACAAGCGACCCGGCCAGACATACACGATTAATGTGCGTGCTTATAATATTGTGCCGGATCCGTTGCAGGAGGCGCACATTGAGGTGCGAATTCGGGTTGTGGAATCGTCGATAAAGCCGCCCTCATTTGTCGATCCCATTGACGAACCCATCTACCTGAAGGAGGATCTCAAGAACTTCTCGCAACCGATTGCAACATTGCGTGCGGTTTCCAATATGCCCGACAAGCCGGAGGTGATCTTTGAACTTATCACGGGACGCACGGAGCAGACGAATGGAAGGAACACGTTCGTGTTCAATCAGATTGGCAACGAGGTGACCATCAAGCTGGGCAAGAGTCTGGACTACGAGGCGATCACGGACTACACGCTGACAATGAGCGTAAGGAATACCTTTGAGCTGGCAACCGAGCATCAGATCAAGATCAAAGTGGAGGACGTCAACGATAATATACCATTCTTCACCGAGGTCAAATCGGGCACGATACTGGAGAATGAACCACCTGGTACGCCTGTAATGCAGGTTCGAGCTTTCGACATGGATGGAACACCAGCGAATAATATTATCACATTCGAGTTGGCCGACAATAGGGAATTCTTTGCCATCGATCCCAATACGGGTAACATCACCGCCTTGACGACTTTCGATCGGGAGGAGCGAGACTTTTACAATGTGAAAGTTAGTGCAACAGATAATTCACCATCGAGCCTGTTTGACAACGGGGATCACAATCATGGCTATCAGGTGTTCCGAATCTCCATTGGCGATAAGAACGATCACAAGCCCCACTTCCAGCAGACAACATATCTGGCAGATAAGTTGCTCGAGGATGCAAATACCAATTACGAGGTGATCGAAGTTAAAGCCGAGGACGAGGATAATGCCTCCCAAATCGTCTATAGCATTGAGAGTGGCAATGTGGGTGATGCCTTCAAGATTGGCTTGAAAACTGGCAAAATAACAGTGAATCAACGACTCGACTACGAAACGATAACAGAATACGAACTGAAAGTGAGAGCTTTTGATGGCATCTTTGATGATTACACAACGGTTATAGTTAAGATCGAGGATGTCAACGATAATACGCCCGTGTTTAAGGAGGATTACAGCATAACCATTCAGGAGGGACCAGTTCTATCGAATAATTGTATTCTCATCATTGAGGCATACGATCCGGATATCAAGGATCGCACGGCCGATCAACACATCACGTATTCCATTGTCAAGGAGGATCACAAGAAGTTGCTGACCATCGATAATAGTGGTTGTCTGCGGCTCATCCAGCCCCTGGATCGAGATCCCCCCAACGGCCACAAGAGCTGGCAAGTGCTCATCTCGGCCAGCGATCAGGATGGCGTTGGCACCACCTTGAAATCGGTTAAGCCTGTCATCATTACGCTCGAAGATATCAATGACAATGCACCGTTTTTGATCAATCAGATGCCCGTTATCTGGCAGGAGAATCGCAATCCCGGCCAGGTCGTCCAGCTGATGGCGAATGATTATGATGAGCCCCAGAATGGACCACCTTTCACCTTTGGCATTGACAGCGATGCCTCGCCCGATATCAAGACAAAGTTCAGCATCGATAATGACTATCTCTTTGCCAATGTTCAATTTGATCGCGAGGTGCAGAAGGAGTACTTTATCCCGATACGGATCAGTGATGCGGGCGTACCCAAACAAAGTTCCGTAAGCATTCTACATCTGATTATTGGAGATGTGAATGATAATGCCATGTCGGAGGGCTCCTCACGCATCTTCATGTACAACTACAAGGGAGAGGCACCGGATACAGACATTGGACGTGTCTTTGTGGATGATGACGACGATTGGGATCTGGATGACAAGCACTTCCAGTGGAAGAGTGTTATACCACACGAACAGTTCCGTTTGAATCCCAGCACTGGCATGATCACCATGCTGGAGGGCACCAGCGAGGGCGAGTACATCCTGGAGTTTACAGTGACCGAGGATTCCACACTCATACCACGACACTCTGTGGATGCCGATGTGACGGTGGTGGTACGCGAGCTACCCGAGGAGGCGGTGGACAAGAGTGGCAGCATACGTTTCTTTAACATCACCAAGGAGGAGTTTATCAGTGTGCCCAGAGATGTCCAGGCAGATGATGCATTCTCCCTAAAGGACCGATTGCAGCACTCGCTGTCAAGGCTTTTCAACACTTCGGTCACAAACGTTGATGTCTTCACTGTGCTCCAGAACGAGAACCATACACTGGATGTGCGCTATTCGGCACATGGCTCACCCTACTATGCGCCCGAGAAGCTAAATGGTATGGTTGCCCAGATGCAGCAGAGATTGGAAAACGATTTGGATCTCCAAATGCTCATGGTCAATATTGATGAGTGTTTGATTGAGCGCCTCAAGTGCGAGAGTTCCTGCACCAACGAGTTGCACAAGAGCTCTGTGCCGTACATGATCTACTCCAACACGAGTTCCTTTGTGGGCGTCAATGCTTTTGTGCAGGCGCAGTGCGTCTGCGAGGCTGCTCCCCCATCCTCACCCTGTCTGAATGGTGGCTCGCGGCGTTATGGCGAGAATGATGCCTGCGATTGCATCGATGGTTTTACGGGTCCACACTGCGAACTCGTCTCCGTTGGTTTCTATGGCAATGGATATGCTTTCTACGAGCCCATCTCTGCCTGCGACAATACAAGAATCAGCATGGAGATTGCTCCACAGCACGAGCAGGGTTTGATCATGTATCTGGGACCGCTTAGCTACAATCCTCTGCTGCCCATCACGGACTTCCTATCATTGGAACTGGACAAGGGTTACCCTGTGCTCAGTGTGGACTACGGCTCAGGCATGGTGCGAATCAAGCATCAGCATATTCAATTGCAACCGGGTCGTTCCTATCAACTGGACATTATACTACAACGGGCCAGCATCGAGATGACTGTGGACAACTGTCGTCTGTCCACCTGTATGAGCCTGGGAGCGCCCCAAGGACCCAACGAGTTCCTCAATGTGAACTCCCCGCTGCAACTGGGCGGTACACCCGTCGATCTGGTGCAACTGGGTCGTCAACTCAACTGGACGCATACCCCGAATCAGCAGGGCTTCTTTGGCTGCGTTCGCAACCTCACAATCAATGAGCGAACCTATAACCTTGGAATGCCTGCGCTCTCCCGCAACATTGACAGTGGTTGCCAGCGGGCGGTCGCCGTTGCTGTAAGCTTTGGCATCGATCGGAACTTCATTATAGCCATCATCACATGCATTGCACTGCTGCTCATCATCCTGCTCGCCGTTGTGGTGCAGAAGAAGCAGAAGAACGGCTGGCACGAGAAGGATATTGACGATATACGTGAGACGATCATCAACTATGAGGATGAGGGTGGCGGCGAGCGCGATACTGACTATGATCTAAATGTTCTGCGCACTCAACCCTTCTACGAGGAGAAGCTGTACAAGGATCCGCATGCGCTGCAGTCGGGCATGCGGGATCCCAACGATGTGCCCGATATCGGTGACTTCCTGGGTGGGAAGAAGGACAGCTGTGATCGCGAAACGTGCGCAAATACAGTGGATGATGTGCGTCATTATGCGTACGAGGGTGACGGCAACTCCGATGGCAGTTTGTCCAGTTTGGCTTCCTGCACCGACGATGGTGATCTCAATTTCGACTATCTGTCCAACTTTGGGCCACGGTTCCGCAAGCTGGCCGATATGTACGGCGAGGAGCCCTCCGACACCGATTCCAATGTCGATGACGATCAGGGCTGGCGCATTTGAGTACGACAATGATGATGATGATGATGATAGTGTGTACGAAATCGAAAAGACTTTTTACGATAAGTTGTGTGTAGTAGAAGAGGCGCCAGCAGGATATCGTCGGCTTAGCCGTATCGTATCCAAAGTCGGAGCCAACGCAAAGAAGAAGACATTGCAAATATATATAGAAACTTTTTAATATTGTATGGAGGAGCATTGCAAGGGCATTTAGGGACACGTTTTTTGTTTGTACAATCGCAAAAAGTGATCTTGATCTTACGTAAAAAAAAAAAAAGAAAAAAAAAACATAAACAACAAAAATTTAAGCTTAAATTAAGCATAGCAACTGCGAACAAAAACAAATATGTAACTGCAGCATTGTTGTCTGTATTTTTCGACAAAATATAGAACTTAACACAAATATCATAAATATAGTACATAAGAAATCCAATACATACACATAAATATGTAGCATAGTTTAAACAAAAATCAAAATTTCAAACAAATATTCCTACAATATATATATATACATATATATTGCATTTGATTTGCATATTCCCAACAAAATATACAATTTAGTTTAGTTTTTAATCTTAACAAAAAGGCATTAATGAATATATTATGCTTAGGCAAACGAAAGGTTCATAAGAAATTACTACCAGCTCCAAATGTACAGACTTTGGAGCCTCATTAAAACTTCCGAGTTACGCATAAAATAATAATATATTAATAGTACGAAACTTTAGTTTAAGACAAGTCGATATAATTTATATGAAAAACAAAAAAAAAACAGAAATATTAAAAAAAAATCGAATCACAACTCATTTTTTAAGATCTTAAGATTTTTTCGCTGTATATTTCGTATAGTGCATATGTGTATTATGTATAAATCAGAACTATCGAATTGATCAGTTTTTATTTAGTTAGTTATCGCTGTAATTATGAATCAAATCCAAAATGCATATTTACATATGTATGCGAGTGTTCCATATATATAGCAAAGGATCGTAATAAGCATTAATAATAATATATTAGAAAACAAAGTTTTTATGTGAAAAATAATGTTCAATAATAATAAATAAATGCGATATGTATTTTGATAAGTCGTTTTTCCGTAACAAAAAAAGAAATGAGTCCTAAAATAAGAGAATTTTTTACATGCCAACGCATTATGATTAAAAACCAGACAAATTTATTTATAAATACAAACAAATAAATTTACAAATTTCAAAACGAACACACACACACAAACATTGTGTACAAATAAACAACAAACATGAAATATTAAAAAAAAAAAGAACAATCTGTTTGCATTTTACTCACATTTTTGATGTGGACTCAATTCTTGACCCTGCGAGAGATAAGCCAAGGTATGGACAGTAAGTATATAGGAAGCTTAATCTCAAACATTTGTTGAGCTCAATGCGATGAGTACTGTAGATATTAATGTTGCTAATCAGTTTGACTACAGCACAAAAATGTTTCAAATACTAAATTTGTGTTTTCCATTAGCATTAAACTGACTTCTCCCCAATGATCGATGAGATTGTTAGAAGTTTTCTCTCATACACTCAGAACAACTGTACAGAGAATTGTGTTAACGATTCAATTTTCAAATCAATAATATTTTATATGGTTTTCAAAAGATGCTTGATAAAAGATTCAACACGCATATTAAATACTTTGGAATTCAAGAAGGAATAATACTTTGTATATAATATAATGGGAAATGTTTTAACTTTAATGGTTTTCTCTCACTGCACGCACAGCAGACAATACCTTGGAGACATTCAAGACTTATGCAAGCTCCAAAATAAACATAGAGAGTTCCAATTCTAAACAAATACAAAATGCAGCAAGCACTAAGCAAACAATTTACACATTTTGGGGCAACTTGGTTGAGTTTCGTATGTGGGGGAAGAGCAAACGGTTGATGTACGCTACGGCTGCCATTTGGCGTCGGAGGAAGAGCCCCATTATCTTATCAGCGGGTTCGGAGTGGAAAGTAGGCCGCCACAACGTCAGACTTACGAACTGTGTGTGAATTGTGAACAAATCGATTGCGGCACGAGCAAATGGATTACGAACGAATGGAACGCGAGCAACAATTGAATGCAGTCTGAGGCGAATGCAAGGTGCACCAATCAATTTGAATGTGAGTACATTTTTGTATCCATCATCGATTATAATTAAGAGCCAGGGTCATTGCAACAATCTTGGATCTGAATGCAGCTGCCGTTTTCGTATCGATCATCGATTTTCCGCACTGAATTGCTTGGGGAAATTCGAAAAAATGCTTCATGAAAAGTAAATGAAGCGAAAGCAGCGCGTAATGTTTGTGGAGTGCGGAAAGGCCCGAACACACACACACACAGAGACAGATGTGTTTCTATCTTGGCCAAATGTCGATAACAAAGAAACGAATATAAATGGCAAAAATTCGAATGAACATGACAAGGTTTTTCGGGCTTCACAGGAACAGCCTGAACTCAGGTAGACAGCCGTGTGAAGGAAGGGCATGCTGTAGAGGAAGCAGAAAGACAGAGGAGGGAACAAAATGGCTGCTGAATAATCAAATAACCTTTGTGACTACCTACCTGTCTGCTCAGAACTAAGAGCTGTGCGCAGCTGCAGCTGCCGCTCAGGTGTGCGAGCTGAAGCCTGGCACGGGGATTTTGGGACGGGAAATACTAGAGTCTCTTAGCCAGTGGATTAACATAACAGCCGCAGCGAAAGAAGCGCACAAAGAAGAGCAAAGAGAGGCCGAAGCCGACGCGAAAGAAAGGCACGTTGAGAACGCGGCTCAGATACCTGGGATGGGGACTCTACCTGGGACGGACGCAGCTGCTGCTGCAGTTTGAATATGAAAACACAAACACACTTACATGTATGTGTATGTATGGGTGTACAAACACAAGAACTCGCTTGCTGTGGCCGTTAACGGAAAAATGAAAGCAAATCTTGGCCGCTGACAAAGAAATAAAAAAACCAGTATTTCTTTTCGAACTGCTTGCCGCGAACCGTGAGGTGTGTATCTGTTGAATGTTTCACCTATCGCTCGCTCTCTCTCTCTCTCGCTCTCTCTCTTTGTCTGTGTGTTCTTGAGTGGAGTTTTTGAGCGCCTTCGCATTTTGCACTCAGTCTTTGTGTCGTTTTCAGTGCTCATTCGCCAGCTGCCTGTCAACTGAAGTTTGCTTTCACACAGCTTATTTCATACTCTCTCTCTCTCTCGTACTCTCTTTACTCTTCTTCTCTCTCGCAGTGGAAGCTTTGAACATGTCACGCACGAAGCCATTGTATTGATATTGATGGGCACGTCTTGGCGTTTTACTACCTGTTGATGAGGATGCTGCTGCTGTTGTTGTTGTTGCTGCTGCTTCTTGCTTCTTATTTGCCACTGCTTCTGTTGCTCTTTTGCTTCTGTCTCTGCTCGCATTGCTGCAACTTTTGCCTTGGTCTATCCACACACACACACACATACATACATGTGTTTATTGCTCTGAAGGCTGCTTAAGATTAATAACAGGCAAGTTGCCAAGCTGACCATTAAGGAATGGTGTTTGCCTCCAAGCACAAACTTACTGAACTTAACCAAACTGCTCATTAACACTCTTCGGCCACTATACATCACAATTTCAATTACAATGGCGTTGCCAACATCATGGCTGGAACTGTTCTTCTTCTTCTTTTTTAGAATATGATCGCACAATGAATTTTCATTGTGTTTTGTTCCAGAGAAACTTCGCATCTCGATGTGATTACGCATTGGGAAAATGCATTGAAATTGGTCAAATTTTATTTTACAAAAGGTTTTTGGTAGTTGATTTTTTAAAGGTTTTTTGTTTAATAATATATTTATTTGAATTTTTTTTTAATATTTTATAATATTTTTTTAACATTTTTACTTTGAATATTTTAAAATATATTTTTTTAATATAGTATAATATTTAATGCTTTATATATTATAAATAAAAAAATATATTTTTCAAATATTTTTTATGATTGTTTATTAAAGTTTTCTTTCGATTAAAACCTTTTGATGTAAGAAAATATTTTTTAAATATTGAATTCTTAATGAATTCATTAAAATTCCTTAACAATAATTGAAATGTAATGCACAAAATTATATTCATGTATTTTTAATTTGATAAAATATTTATTTGAATATTTTTTAATATTTTTTTTAACATTTTTACTATTGAATATTTTAAAATAATTTTTTTTTAATATTTACTGTTTTATATATTATAAATAGAAAAAATATATTTTTCAACTATTTTTTATGATTACTTATTAAAGTTTTTTTCCGATTGAAACCTTTTGATGTAAGAAAATATTTTTTAAATATTGAATTCATTAAAATTCCTTAACAATAATTGAAATGTAATGCACAAAATAATATTCATGTATTCTTAACTGTTTTATCTCTCATTTTGTTTTTTTAGTACGTTCCATCGATTCAATCAAAGTTGATCAGCATTTCAATTAACCCAAACGGCCCTTCCCTGCCACACACCTCCTCTCCACCCACAAGAACGTGCCTCTCTCTCGCTCTATCTCTTTCGAGACGACACTAATAACTCTATGAAGCGCGATACGTGGTTGTTGTATTAAGTCGCCTATTAGTTGGCCAACATGCCAACAGGTAGCAGCCGGAGCTGGCCTGGTCAATAATACAGGGAAATTTCTTTCAAGCTTCAATTTGCTGGCGGTGTCCATGCGAACGTGCGATCCTGAGGTTCTGGCCCAACAACTACTTAACTATTTTCAGCACGTACAAGAACATATACACATATATATATATATACATATGCATATATACATATACATATATATATTAATATGTATGTATGAACAAAGTGCATTAAATGCTACTGCGAGTGTTTGGACATCTTTTGTGACGCACTGTAGGCCAAAATCGTTTTGAAAACGTCCAAAGTAAGGTATGGCTTTAGGCCACATATGGTTTTTAAGGCCCCAAGCAAACTATTCGTATTTGGACAAATGAGACCTTTTTGTTAAAAATGCCCTAAGAGCAAAGGTTCGAAAAAAGGCATCGATTAAAAAATGTTCTTCTATGGGCTATATTCCCAGAAAAATAATTAATTAGTGTAGCTTACAATATGTTAAGTTAGTTAAACGTTTTTCAAACTTGGGTGCGTGTTATTATTATTTTAATTAATTTTTTAAAAAATTTTCTTGCATGCAAAATTTACTTATAGATTTTGGCTCAAAATGCATTTGTTGTACTTTTTGTTTAATGTCTGTTGTTGTTTTTGGCTTTGTTTTGTCAGCTCAAGCATTAGTTTCAACAAACACACACACACACATACACACACACACACACACACACTTAGCTAGACACAAAAGCTCGAAACTGAAGGCGAAAACGTTGCAAAACTAGTTTAAGACCATATTTTCTGCTTAAATTGCAATGTTGCCAACTGTTTCAGTTTTCAGCCAACTAAACAACAACAACGACAACAACAACAAGAGCACAACAACACTTTGGACCTGGTCGGTGTATCTGTATCTGTTTCGGTTTCTGGCTCATTTGCATTCGTAGAGTGTGAATTTTTTCACCTTGTTTTTTTTTTTTTTTTTTTGCAGCAACAGCGACTTACAAAGAATTTGAAATTCCATGAATTGCTTTTGAGCTGTTCACTCTCAAACACTTTTCTCATAGCCAAAACGGTTTCGTTGTTGTTGTTGCTCAATAATTGGTAGAATGCGAAGCATTGGTCAATATTTTGATAGATACTTTTGGAGATTGTTGGCAAAAAGTTGGGAAAGACAAAAATATATCTGAATACTTTCACAATCCGTTTGGAATTAAAATCTTGGTTCATCGAAATAACCATTTTGTTAACTGCATTGAAAAAACCTTTAAAAAAAACTAGTATAAACATTTTTGACAGACTTCCCATATAAAAAAATACTTAAACATGACTTTTTATATTTTATTTCCTTACATTTATGTTTTTGAATATTTTGAGGAAAGTTTTCTGCCCTCTCATACAATAGTTTATTACTTCGAACAAATTGTAATCTTTGGCGAAATCAAATCCCATTTAGAATGTTTTTGTACCCAAAATTGAGCGTGACATATAATCTCTGATATGAAGTTGAAATCCATACGCCAGCTGTCGAAATCTTTGTATAATAAATGTGCTTCAGCAATTGTTCGATTATTAATAATACAGGGAAATAAATGGAACTATTAGAAAACACGAAACACATGAGAGAGAGAGAGAGATAGAGACAGAAAGGGAGTGTGAGCGGAAGGGTGAGATCCTGAGGAAACCCACGAAATGAGTTTTTGCACCCTCCCCATTATGATTTTTTTTTTGGTTTGTGGTACAAGAACGAGCCCAAAAATAGCGCCAGAGACCGCAGGGTGGAACTTATATGTATGTATATATATGCATGTACATATGTATATGCAAGAACAACAAAAAGGAAAACAATGCATTCGCTTTAGTTACTCAAAGCGACAACAATAAAATAAAAATGAAACTTCGCTGGAAACCCTACAAGTGAAATATGACCCTAATACAAATTAGAGTCCTCCCCCCCATAACACACACACACGTAAACACACATACGTATGCACAAAAGCGCAGTAGCAACCCTCGCCAAAGGAGACAAGAGCTATAAACAATAATTTATGAAAAATGCCCAAGCCCAAAAACAAGAGAAACCCAAAAAAAAAACAAAACAAATCGAAAGGGCTGCAAAATTTATGAGTTTGCATAAAATTTAGATCGAAATTGGATCGAGAAATAAATGCGAATTTGAATCGCGAATCGTTTTGCGCATGAGCAACGACTGCCGTTTAGTATACCCTCTCTTTGTGGACTTAAGAACCTTAAGATTCATCTCATTGGATACCCTTTCGTTGTGGAACTTTTTATGCCTTGGTTTGGTGGATGGATAAATTTAGAACTTTTTGTTGGGTGCTCTTCATTTTGTTGTGTTCCATATGTTGACAGTTGTAATAAATGATAAGATCACCGGATATGGCGGTCGTTATGTACACACACACACACGCACACTCACACATACATAACTAGGTACTTGACAACTGCGAAAAAACAGAGATATTGAAATTCCATAGGTTTATCTAGATTGTCGCCTGTGTGGTATGGTTAGGGATAGGGATAGGTATGTGTGATGATTGGTTGTGGATATGGATGAGTACGTACTATATATGTGTGTGTGTGTGTGGATGTGTCTCTTGACAGCTTTGATATATGCCGCAACGTGACAAGAACTCGGCAATGCGACGTGCTGCGGTTCAATAGCGGTAAATGACGAGTTTCAACAAAAGGAAGCAACGAAAGCAAAGGCGCCCTTTTATAAGTAAGGCGGACAGGGAATGACAGGGAGAACGGAGGGTATGCAGCCCTGGTTGCCAGGTGAACGGCAGAAAAAGCTTTGTAAAAGAAAACTGCATTAAAATAGTATATAGAATCAATCGAAATCATAAAAAAATATATTATACTTATTATGTTTTTTTAACATACTTCAAAAATAAACTTCAAGTTTTTGTAACTGGTATAAACATTTTTAGTAAATTTTGAAAATCAAAATCGTAATTAAAGAATATATTATATAAAAAATCATATCTTAAGCTTCCGTCAGCTACAACATCATTATCTTTAAGCACGTAGCAGATTCGAAACTGAATCTTTTAAAGACTGTAAAATGTGAATATAAACACGTAAAGCATATTATGTTTATGCAATTTTGAAAAGAATACAAACATCAAAAGATCAAAGAGTTTAAGAGCTGATGACATCTCTTTTAAGATCTGTGTGCTCTCAAATATTATGTTCAAAAAGTTTCGCAAGCGTTGCAAAAACCCAAAAACCGACAAAAACAAACGACTCGAAGGTTTCGCTGTTAAAAAAAGTGCTTAATTGAAGTTAGAGAAACAAACTGTGACAAGAAATGGAAATAAACAAAACTAAAGACATTTGAGACGGCGAAAAATAAATAGAGAACTCAACGAATTGGAGCTTAACCGAAGCAGCTGCCGTTTATGGGACTTGGCTGACCAATTAGCCAAATAAAATAAAAAACCAATGACACAAAAGATTCAGTTTACAGAGTGTGCATAAACGCTTCTAAGGCTGCCCACAAAAACTGGAGCGTAGGTCGTCCAATCCACGGACACAGTCAGAAAGCTCAAGCCACACAATATTTAAAATAAAAAATAAATAGACTGAACTCATTTTTTGCAACCTCTTTTAAAAACCTCTTTTATAAAAATTCGAATAACAAATTATTTTTTTTTAGTTATTTTTCAAAGCTTAGAACATTTTTTTGTAACTATAAAACATGTTTTTTAATATCTTAAATAAAATTTTATTTTGTTGCATCTTGAATAATATTTTTTTCTATTTTGTTTTTTTTATGGTTTCAAATTATTTCTTAGATGTGTAAAAACCCAACGATTTAAACACAAAAAACTTATCCATCTTGCAACTTTTCTAAGCATTCCCTTTGTCTAGGCTCTGGAGAACCCATTTCAATTACCGCAGACCCGGTTTATGAGGCACTTAACCCAGCCGGGGCCCACACAGCGCGAAATCTCGCACCGAACAGATAAACTTAAGTGCGTCAACAATTTCCCATACGTACACACACACACACACAGAGAAAGAACAACACGTACTCATGTTGCATCCACTAACAACTGTTGTTAGCTGTGTGTAAAATGAGGCTGAAATGGAATGTTGGCATTGTTGGATAATAATCCACAACGAGCACTAATGGAGCCGGAGCCTGAAGGCAGAGGCAGATCATTTGACAAATTAGTCAATCATTTGGAAAATGTTCGACTCAGAATGCGAGTGAGAACAATTTTGAGAACCTCTTGAGAAAAATAGAGAAATAAGAGGTGAGAATTCAACATGAAGTTATAATAGAAGAATATTTTGTATTGTCCCTATAAGGTTTTTTTATTAATATTAGTTAGGATCTAGAGGAAATGGGCAAAAGTTGAAAGCTAGCAGAGATCCTAAATTATAATTTCCGAAATCTTATGGCAATGCATATTTTGAAAAGTTTCCCAAACGGCTTGTATTTCTGAGATATATATAAACAGATACAGAAATAGAGAAAGCTATAGAGAAAGAGGGAGAGAGAGAGAAATAGACAAGAATCCCTCAGCAATGTTTGCGTTGTTCCAATCCGCTTAGCTGCATTTCCATGCCACCATTTAAAAGTTCTGTAAGCTCTTCTGCTAGTTGCAGCTAACACTTTAAACATTGTCATTTTATTGTTTTTTAAAGATATTTTTTACAAAGCAGGAAAAAATTATGTTGAATAAGTAAGAAGTAGAAAATAGTCAGCTTATTTCTCCTTTAAAATCTGATGTTATATGTATATAAATATTATAACTGGCAACAAACATAAATCTATTGTAGAACCACGCGGAAAATAACTCTCGAAAAACATACAATTAACCTTTTGAAACTACTTTGCATACTAACTTAAACAAAGACTTAAGCAAAAGGCACTTAGAATCGAGCATTGTATTAGTTGCAATTAACAATAGTTGTTGTTTTTGTGGTGCGTTTCGCATTTGTTGCACGTTTTCGCATTCGCATTTGCGTAAATTGCATTTTACGCAGCTTTAAAGCCAACAATGGGGTCAACTGTGGCATTGAGTTTGGGTTCTGGTGAGTGACAACGACTCAGAGTCAGAATAGTTGTTGTTAAAAGCGCCGCTGCCATAAAGAAATCTTTTCAAGTTTGCCGTTCAGCTTTTTGTGTTAATTTTTTTGCCCCAAAAGTCCAGCTGACGGCGGCTTCAAAGCCTGACAATGCACTTCCGTTTATGTAATGGTCGCGGAAGTGGAGGATGGGGGGGTATTGGCGCGTGCGCACGCACATTCCATGCCTCATTTTGTGGCACGCATTTCAATAGCTTCGCTTAAAAAGCGCATTTAAACAAATTAGTGAATTACTCGAACTGAACAAAAGCATTTTGTTATTCATTGCGTTGCTTTTGTCGTGTTGTTTATCGAACCGGAAATTTGAAAACTGAAACCAAAACAAACGCAAGCAAATGAAGCGCAAAATTCAAAGCAAAACGCTTGAAAAAAAAAAACATTCACACGCACAAAAAACAACAACAAAAATACTCAAACGTTTTTCAACTTGTTTGACTAACCCACGCTGAGAGATCCATAAACAGAGCTGTTATTGTTTTGAACTTGGGTTCGGAAATTCTTTTCGCTTGTTTATTTAAAAATTAAGTTGAAATTTATGTTGTTTGTTACATAACTAAAAGGGAAATGGAAAATATGTGGGATTTTTTACAATGAAAATTATACAAAAACTTAAGTTTTTACATGCCAATAAATAAAATAAAATACAAATTTAATTTCTTTGACTTTTTTCTTTTAATTTCAGTTAGGACTTTTAATTGCCTTTATTATTTTTCGCTTTTCAGTACAATTTTTATGATTTTAATATAAAATTGTCACTATTTTCAGGTAAATAAATTAAATAAAAAATATTATTACAATTTTTTAATTTCTTCTTATAATTTCAGTTAGGACTTTTAATTTCCCTGTTTTTTTTATGATATACAATATAGCTATAAAACGATTTTTATAGATTTGAATATAAATTTGGAACTATTTCCAAGTCAATAAATGAAATAAAAAATATTATTCAAATTCTTTGAATTTTTTCTCATAATTTCAGTTAGGACTTTTTATTTCCCCTGATTTTTTCTCTTATAAAATATAAGTTTAAGTTGATTTTTAAGATTTCAATATAAATTTGTAACTATTTTCAGGTAAATAAATGAAATAAAAAATATTATTAAAATTATTTGATTTTTTCTTATAATTTCAGTTAGGACTTATAATTTCCCAGATTTTTTCTCTTATAATATAATTTGATTTTTTAAGATTTTACTGGAAATTTCTTAACTTCTTTAAAGTTAAAATCTTTGTAAACAACTTTGCACATTTTAGTGTATATTTCTATATGTATGTGAGTTCAATTTTGATTACGTCTGATCAGAACACTGAAGTCTAAACAAACCATAAAAAAGAGTAAACGAAAATAGATTGTTTTTCGAATAAAGCTCTTGCAAATTTCACATAAATTCAAAGCAACTTTCGTAAGAGTTTAGGACAAGCAAAAATTCCCATCAAATTGTTTATACTTTAGTGTTCCGGGGCCCCCAAAAAAATGGTGCCCCATATGGTTTTTATGCCATGCAATTAGTTGCGCTTGCCTGAAGCTGCCAATAAAGATAAACAAAAGCTAAAAACAAATATGTGCATATGTATGTGTGTTTCTTTTTTTTGTTTTCCTTTTTTGTTATGCAAATCATGTGGTGACATTCAACAGTCAGTTGCAAAGTAAGCTTGATATAAACTATTATTATTTTTAACAATTGAAAAGTAGTTACAATTATTTTGTGGGCGTATTGACATTCCATTTTCATTCGTTTTTTTTTTTGGTTATATTTTTCGGCCAAACTGTGGAAATTTAACCGAAAAAAGGTCAATTATGCGACTTCACTTTAACAGTTTTCCCAGGCCCAAAAGTCAACGAAGCGCAGCGGCTAAACAAAACAGGGCTCAAACCCCTCTGCACCCCCTCTTGGGCCACACCCTGGAACATCCTCACGCGACCTCAACTTCACTTTACACAGTCGAGTGCATTTCCCGCGGCAAACGCGTTGCAATTTTGTTTTATTTGTGCACGGAGAAAAAAATATATTTATCACCATAAAATATACCTCAAATTTATTTGAGATTATAAAAAAAATGTTTGAATTTTAGTATTTTAAAAAATATTCGAACGTTTTAAAATGTTTTTATTTTTTATAAAAATGTAAAAAGTTTAATATTTTTTCACAATACATTTTTAAAAAGCATTTTTTGGAATATTCTCCTGCTTCTCAGTATAATATACATATAATATAGTAAAATATACCTCAAATTGAATTGAGATTATAAGAAAATTTTTTAAATTTTAGTATTTTAAAAAAAATCTTAAAATTTTAATATGTGTTTGACTATATTTTTTAATTTTCCCGAAAAAGGTCTTAAATTTACCCTTTTTAATATTTTGTTTCAAGTATTTTTAAATTTTCTCTTTGTATCATCCGGAATATATTATTAAAAATCTTAACAAGCTTTGATATGTCAAAAAAATCAGCTTTCAAAATGCACTTTCTAGAAAATAGTTCTTGTTCCATAATTGAGAATGAATTTTCCAAGCAACTAATATTTTTTCTCAGTGCATGCAAGTACAAATTTTTTGGTGACCAGGTATCGCGTTGCAGTTCTTGTTGTTTTATGAGTTCATGTCCGTCATTATCATGATAAACAGCGATATATATACACTCTTTCTTTCTCTCTATCTCTCTCGCTCGCTCTGTCGCTGGGCATCTGACTTGGGCACAGGTGTCATCCGCTTTGCTGTTGTTTATCAACCTTCTGGCTGTATTTTTAGTGCTTCGACTGCACCTGCTGTCCACATTTGGGACGCCCTTCTTGCTTATCGGGCTTGTTTGTCAGATATGTGTGTGTACACATATAAAAAGTATCTACATAATTTCTCTATTCATTGCACTGTTCAGCTCAAAAGTAGGCAACACAAAATTCGATCAAATTTCTTGACAACTGAGTTATTTGATACTTTTAACTAAGTGAAAACATTTTGCTGATTAATTTTCATAACTCGCAAACATTGCACAACAACACAAACAACAACAACAATAAACTTTGTGAACCAAGTTTTATGGATCCATTGTTTGTGTTTACTCTCGTGACTTCCAGCGAATAATTAAGAAATGAATTCGTTATCTTTTAACATGAAGCAAAAAAAATATATAAAAGTCACATGAATTTAAATAAAATGTAAATTAGTGACTCAAACCACAAATGACCTAAACTCACACAATCTGCGCAAAATTTCGATTTCAGTTAAGTTTGAAACCGCGCACACAAATCTCTTTTTCGACATTAACGGGTTTTTTTTTTCGGTATCATCTCTGTTTTGGGATTATTTCTTGCGGTATTTTCACACGGCTGCGACTGCGCACTTTACTGTTATTATGATTATGTCACATTTGACAGTTTTATTGTCTCGATTTAATCTTGATGAACTTTTTTACGAACAACTTTATTGAGTTTTAAGCAAATCTTAAAGTGAGTAATAAACAAATAAACAGCAACAAAATTCGAAACATTTTATTGTAAATATATTTAAGGTAATTCCAATTTATGATGAAGCTGTTAAAGAAAATGTTTTCAGCATATATTTTCTGATTATATTCGTTGCCTTTTGACAACGTTTCTATAAATAGAAAAAGCAAAGGTGAGATACTTCATCAAGTTGTTCAAACACAGATTGGCCAAGAGTAAAACAGAGTGACACATAACCATTATTATTTTATGTAGGTATGTTCATGAGCAAACTCCAAAATCATATCTTATCTGGCGCAGTTTTATCTCATCGCAACCAGCATTGATAAGGGTGTCTGCCAACTGCTTGGGTTGGCTTGTTGATTCGTTCCATCAACATCCGCTGCACCTCAATTGCAACTCGTTGTTCGTGGTTCGTTCAACTCAGTCAGACTCTGGCTGCCCTTGTTGACCAAGTTAACTACTAAGAACTGGCCCGAAAGCCAAACAACAACAACAACAACAGCAACAACAACAATAATAATAGTAATAAAACAAACAAAAACTGGTTGAGCCAAACCCTAGAGGGACAAATTCAAATGCAAAGGCCCGCAACGAAACGAATGCAACAAGCATAAACCGTTTCAGGTCAGGCTCGGGTCAGGCTGGAGGGGGTCAAGCTTGAACCGACATGCAACATATGCCATGCTCCTGTGCCCAATCAACTTCCGTTGCAACGTCCTGAGCTTCAACGTGACTCACAAACTGGTTTCAATACACTCGAACTTGGAAACTTTTCTTATTTTCTTTAGTGTAAGCTTTAAAAGCCTTTGATTTTGTCATTATAATGTTTACAGTTAGTTTTTTAAAGCTAAAAACTTCATTTTTGTAAAGTTATAGCGTATAATAACTTGACTTGACTTTTCTTAAAATAAAGTTTTACAGTTTCCTTATGTACGCATAGTTAATGATGAACCTTCTTACACTTTCCGAACAGCAGAACTATTATTTACTATATTAAAATTATTTATATATTTTTCGGATTAAAAAAATCATTGATCTTATTGGCTTTTTTGAAGTTTTAGCTTTTTACATTCGAAGTTTTTGAATTTTTTTACATAAAGTTTTCCTTAAATTCGAATTAGTCTTTGAAAAAGGTTCCTTGAACAATGACATTAAAGTTTGTAATACAGCTTATTAAGGGATATTATTAATACTTGAAGAAATGTTTTCCAAATTATAAATTCGAAAAGGTTTTTCTAATCCTTCAACCTTTTTGCCTCTGTGTACCACTTTTTTGAAAATTGAGACACAGCAATTAAGCCGTCGTCCAGCAGACGCAACGTTACTTTGGCTTACAATCCCGATCCCGATCACTTGTGGCACAAAGTTCTCCATTCGCCTGCCCCTTCTGCTTGCAGCTTTAATCGCAGCGTGCGGCGCATGCGCGACCTCCTTTGACTTGGACTCTTTTCAGTTGTTGTTTTTCGGTTCCTGTTGCTGTTGCAGTTGCGCATAATTAGCAACAACAACAACAACAAGCAACAAGTCGAACACTTTTTGGCTTTCTGCTGATTTGGCGGCAGCTGTCGCCGCTGGCTGGCAATTCGTTCGTTTTTGTAGTTTGTTTTCGCATTTCTGCTTTGTTGCCGTTGCAGATTTATTTGTTGCACACACACATACACAACACAGACACATGCGGAGTGTACACTCAACTCCATTTGCCGCCCCTTGCTACGGGGTCACCCTCATTGCACTCATTGCACTCGAATTGTATTTATTTATTTTTGTTTTTGCCGCCACTTCAATGACTATAAATACAATATTCGAATATTCACAGTCACACGTACATACATATATGTGTAGATATGTATGTGTGCATTTATTAGGAGCAGCTGCTCTTGTCGAGCTATTGCAATTAGTCTTACATACATACATTTGTGCATATCTATATCATAGAAAGGGTTGCTTTACCATTGTACAAAAAAATAATGGAAACTTTTCTAACGGTTGGTTTCACAAATTCTTGTTATAATTGGAGATTTTCAAACTAATATCTTAATAATTCATAGCTTATAATCGAATTGGTGATAATATCCTAGGCAGTCATTACTTATTCACTAGTGAATGCCTACTGATTCATCACTTATTCACTAGTGATTCATCACTTATTCACTAGTGATTGCCTAGTGATATTCCCAAATCACAACTGTTACCAACATTTGTCGCACAGTGTACTATGTACACTCTAATTGCTTAGTCACAATTTCCCCTTTTTATGTTGTGCTTGGCACTGGCCAAGAAAATTTCACACCTAGTTGACGTTCAAGTGGCAATGACTTTCACAGACAGACCGAAAGGTAAATAGACAAAAATAGATGCCGACTTCCCACTACGACCTGTCGTATGGATTTGGAGCTGGCTGCTCGACAACACATCCCAATTAAGTGAAATGCACAAACTCTCCATTTCGTATGGCGAATCCCCGGCAGACGCTCGACGTCTACTAAATTAACGCCGAAGTACGCATTTAAATTTTATGACACAGAAGTAAACACAAAACGGAGAGAGAGAGTAGCAGACATGTTGCATGTGGCAGTGGCAGTGGCAAGAGCATCCCCCGGCCATCTCGGGCAAGTGCTACCCCAGAAGACGATGCCGTTGCAGTCTTCCCCCTCTCTTCCAGCTGCTACCGCTACAGTTTTAATGTTTTGATTCCTGGTGTCGCTTAATGGGCAACTGCCACTGTCAGCAAAGAGAGGGGGAAAACTGGAGGCAGCTAGAAGATTTATGGGCAATTGTAAATCTGGTGCGTGCGTTCGGAATGGATGGGGCATGAAATATTAAGCAGCGAAGAATTTGATAAAATTTTCATAAATATACGAAAGTTTATTATTAAAAATCAAGAAGCAAAGCTTTTGATCGACAAATAAACGCATTGGGTTAGAGTTGAAGTTTGGTATACACAAAAACAAAAACTTCGTACCCAAATTTTATCACAAGCTCATAAATATTATTGGGGCGTTTGCGTGCTCTTAATTAAAATCATTGTATTAGCTTTGGTTTTGCCCATTTTGTGTGAAATATTTCTCTGACACTTTGGTAAATGAAATATTTTCTTATTCTTTCGTTTTTGATAAATGCCCAGCACATTTTTTGTAATTAATATGATTATTATAGGGAGTCGCGGCATGACCCCAAAAATAGATACAAACTGGAACACAAGAGCTTCTCTGCTTCATTATTGAATTGATGTGAATTGCGTTGTTCGAAAGCGATTGAACTGAATGAATAACCGAGATTTACTTCGCCTAACAATATGCCGCCATGTTGAGAGCCGTTAATAGACTTTGGGTAATTCGTAGAATTCGACAAAACTCCTGCTGTATGTCAATATTGTTTGTGCCTGCCAATCAAAGGGGATTCGTAAAGGGGCGAGTTTTAATTGAATTCGAAATAATCATGCTTGTACGTTGTGTTTGTGTCTGATGAAGTTTGAAGAGTCTTTGCCTCGTCTGCTGCCTCAGTTTGACAGCTCAATGACGTCGCCTCAGCTGGCTTCAATTTTGAGTTGAACTACGACACCGGCATTAATTCCAAGTGCCAAGTGCCTTAAGACGAAACATTGAACATTTCACAATGATTTTCGATGTATTTCTTGAGATTTACTTTACTTAAACTTGCGTTTCAATACTTAAATTCAGTAGTTCAGAAATATCTTTAAGCAAACCTTAGATACATGTTCTCCTCTTGTTCTAATCATTTATACGTTTTTTTTTTGCAATATGTTCTGCTTGATATTTACTTCACTTAATCTTAGAAATTCTTGCAATCGATTGAACTCATTGAAAACTTGCTTTCTAAAACTTAAATTCAGTAATTGAGCAAAACCTAAAAACAACTTTTACATTATAAACTAAGCTCCTTTTGTTCTTAACATTTATAAGTTTTGTTTTAAGTTAGTTCCTATCTAGTTTCAAGTTGACAAACAAACCTAAAAGTCTATTCTCGCCCATAAACAAACTTAAAGTTTTGGGGCATCAAGATTTATTTGCTTCCGCCTAGCTCTGAGCACCGCCATCGAGTCTTGCATGTGATTAATTTTATTATTTAATGAGTTGAAACATGATCATAGAAACGCCCGCATTTGGGTACAAAAATCACCACAAAATACACATTTTCTAAGCATGCTTCATCTTAATTTTATAGCACTCGCTTTTGATTTGGGAATAAGTGAGGGAAAGCCTTGTAAGAGTAATTTATAAAGGTGTTGCAAGAAATTATCATAAATTAGGAGGCGCATACAAAGGGGTGTGAAAGTTTCAATCTCATAACTTAATTTTTAATGGTTTGTGTCATGGCTATAATTATGGATTTTTGAGGAGTTGAAAGGGAAAACAAGAATATTTAAAAATATATTTATTTGAGTTGAAAATCATCTTTTGTTGTTTGGAAAAAGCGCAAATCACAACAAGAATGTATATTATATGGCAAATCTCAATTGCTTGTTGGGAAATTCCGGAAATATCTTTATATCAATCTCATAACTTAATTGTTAATGGTTTGTGTCATGGCTATAATTATGAATTTTTGAGGAGTTGAAAGGGAAAACAAGAATATTTAAAAATATATTTATTTGAGTTGAAAATCATCTTTTGTTGTTTTGAAAAAGCGCAAATCACAACAAGAATGTATATTAAATGCAAATCTCAATAGCTTGCTGGGAAATTCCAGAAATATCTTTAGATATGCATTGAGAATACATACAGAATAATATGCGCAATAAGTTTTCTTTGTTATCGTGCTATTATTAATAGATTCACAATGCAAATTGCAGACAATACAATAAATGAACGATCAAGCAAAGTTGATTGCTTATAAAACTTATTTATCGAATCATTTTTGAACACTCCTGTGCACAGGAATATATGGAAATTATATTCGATATGATTTTGCACGTGTGTAAGTGTGAATGCCGTGATCAACTTTGACCTCTTTTGCAACCGCCAAGCCCCATTTGATTGCCAACGTTTACGTTCATGCCTACTCCTCTCTCTCTCTCTTGTTCCCCTCCCGTTTTGTGCATTTTATATTTATTTTGTTTAAGTCTGCCAAACCGGTATTCATTTCCTCTCGCTTACCCCGACTCTTTGCAGCCCACAATATCCAGTTTTCAAGTTTACGAACTGTTTGCAGTGCTTGTTGGCCACAATAACAACAACAACAACAACAACAGTGCTGGCAACATGGCTCAAAAGTTGAACCGACCAACTGTTGACTAACTGACTTTCGAGTCTCGATTCTCTGTTTGCTTTTAACACCCTCACAAAATGTTAATTATGTTAACTAAAACGAAGAAACAACTTTATAAGTTAGTTTTTCTGTCTTGAAACTGTTGCAAGCATCATTTCTCAAATGAAATAAATGTTTTTATAATGAGTATTTATTTCATTTTCGAATTTTATTCAGTTCTACAAACAACTTTAATAACATAATATGCAAAGAGCATTATTTATTCGACTTTCTTACAGTTTCTTCATATTTACCTTGCACCTTGTTTATACATTAAAAATATTTTCAAGCCTGCAGTTTTTTTTTTTGGCTTTTTTTAAGCGCTTCTTCTTCGCCTTGCCAGAGCCTGTACACGATTATAATTTGATGTGTGTGCGCTTTAATAAAAATAGCTTCGTTATCCGACTCTGAGTGCAAGGAAGCCCATCATCACATTCCACAGATTCGTGCTTGAGATGTCAGATGCCAAAAACAAAATTCGAGATTGTGTCGATAAATTTGAATGTTTTGTTGCAGGATTTAACTTTACGCTGACTTTTCGTATGAACCCTTAAGATGAAACGAACTTAAAAAGATATTTTTATCAAATTTATAATACTTAAAGCACAATCAAATGAAGATTTTTTGAGCAAAGCTTAAATTACTTTGATTATGCCCAAAACCCTTGGTTTTAACCACCTTTAATAGCTGTTCACACTCTCTAAAACATCTGTTGCCTGTTTTTAAACTTGGTTGGCCAAGTTGCGGCCACTTTAGCCAACTTTCCCATCGTGGCATTGGGAATTGTTTTGGCGCGTGTTTTCGTGTTGAACAAGTTTTCCATGGTATTTTTCCTTGCACGATCTGCTGGCCAATTCATTGCCATTTACAATATGCTGCCGATGTCTGTATGTATGTATGTGTATTTCTGTGTGTGTGTGTGTGTGTTTTGTTGCCCATAAGCAGTTTTCTATTTTCCTTTTGCGCTGGCATGCGTCGATCCATTAGCGCTCTGGACATGGCCAATTTACACTTTAGGGCCTCTCGACTTCATCTCCTCCTCCATCTTCATCTCCTGAACGATCGTTAGCCCAACCAAATGGTCCAGACACCACGTTCCAAAGCCGTTAAGACACCTTTCCGTCATCAACGCGGAGCTGCAGTTTGCGGCAGTTGAGGCAGAGAAAAACAAAACAACAGAACACTTAAGTCAATTATTTAGTGAACCAAGAAAATTGAACACACACAACATAACGGTTCATTTTTGCAAAATGTTCTTGAGATCAAAGAAAAATTATATACGAACGGATCTAAAAATAGCGGATCAAGTTAGTGAATTGGAATAAAACCATAAAGTCTTTATTTGGCAGAGATTGAGATAAAGATATAAAGTATCTCAAAAATATGTAGGCATTTTGGTTTTTAAATAATTGAAAATTTTTATTTTTTTCAAGAAAATATTTTAGAGATAAATTTATTAAATACCTCAAAATCATGAAGAAATTTTTAAAAAATAATTAAATATTTTTTAACTTTACGAAAACAGTTCGAATATAAGATACCTTCACTTTTCTTTTAAAAAAAAATTGCAACATTGCTTTTCTTAGGATTTTATCTTAGAAAATAATCATGTACTCAGAGTTCTTATATGAAAGTGGGTCGAATACCGAATGTTCAGTCACTTCTACCTTAAGTCTAATAAAAATTGTGTACAAAACTACATTCTTACATACAAATATACTTACCATGACATATTTTTTTTATGAATGCTTACTATTCATTATAATAGTTCATAGAGTACGTGTAAAAATGCTTATTTGGTAATTGTTTTTCTAGACAGTTAGCACACTTACAAACATATACACAGTACACATATGAATATATATCGTCACATACAGACTTACAAAGTAACTGTGTTCCCCACAACACATTGAGAATGAATAGCATGTGAGATGTAATTTTTCAGTTTGTGACCCACACTTTGTGTATTGTTGTTGTTGTTGCTGATCGTCGTACAGTAATTAAGTTTACGAGCTGTTATTTTGAATGAATTTCAATTGGTTTGCGCAGCGACAGAAATTATGATAGACTGCCATCTCTTTTCAATTGCTGTCTTACTTAACGACTGATCTCAATAATTGACTATGTCAAGGGCTCGCACTGAGGCTTTCTCTTTTATTCTTGCTTAATTGCATTACACAAGCTTTTTGGTTATGCTTAACTGTTCTTGCAAAAACAATTATGCGAAAGACTGTAAAACGGCAAATCAGAGAAAAAATAACAAAAACAAACACAGCAACAGAGCACTTAGCCATCTGTTGCTTGTGTGTGTGTGTGTATGCGAGTGTGTCTTATTATGATTTATGCACAATCTTACACCCAGAGCACCGTTCAGATCTCGTTCAGCAAACACAACAACAACAGCAACAGTCTGACGCATGCATATTACTGTTAACTTGTACATATGTTTGTAGATGTTTGTATATGCATGTGAGTTTTCATTTATCAATTTCAAAAGCAACGAGCAACACACAAAGGTGTGATTCAGTCTTGAAGCCCAGCTCTGAAGCTTTGAGATATGAGTTCGCAGACTTGGGCTTGCAGTAGGCATTTGCCATTATAACAATAATCATAAATATGTATGTATGTACACATTTACATATGGATGTGTTCCATGTACGTGACAATTTAAGTAGAGTGCAGGCAAAACGTCAGGAAGTAGGGCTTATAAAGAATAAATTATGAACAACAACACGCAACTGCAGCGATAACTGATAGCACTATTCCTAGTAAATTCCATAAATAAATATAGCTTGCACTTTTCAACTCTGTATTTATGATTGCGACCATTGCAAATGTGCCATTTACAAGAAACAGCCCTGCCTCTTACTTCACATTCCTTTTCAACACTCACCGTGTGGAGAACGATCATAAATAATTGTCATAATGCAATAAGAGAAAAAGTGTCACATTCAACGGCTGACATGGACATGCGACCCCAAATGCAAACACAATATGTGTTGTGTTTGCATTTGGGGTCGTATATATGTATATACACACACGCATACATATACACCCACACTATGGCATACCATGAAATCCAGTTTCAGTTTTAAGAATATTTGCAGCACCTCCGCAACGGAATTGCGTGTGAAATGAAAAAGATAAAGATAAAAATGTGAGCTTACAACGCAAGATAAACTTTATGCACAACTATGTATGAGTATGGTGTTTGGTTTTCAACACATATACATAAGTAAGTGCATACATGTGTCGAAATGCATCTTGAGAATATGCGTGGGTAGCTTTTGAATAAACAGTTGCGGACTTTTAGTTCCTCTCTACTCAGTTTCAAACCCTGCTATTATTATTTTCTGGTATCATTATACCATTAGCATGGTTTTTGTATAATAACAGTTTTGATAGGTTAAACTAGATCCCATTAAATAATAAGTCAATTAGCCAAGTGTGGCTGGTTTTTGTGTTAGTCACGCCGTGATTCCCCCAAAAATTAGCATTCAAATCTAGCTCACAATCAAAGTTAAATTTTTTTGGCACCCACGCAAAACTTTTACTATGTAGAGAATTCAAATTCTGGTTTGCACGCAAAAGCCGCTCAACTGGAACCACAAAAAGAACCTAGCCAAAAGGGGTACCGACCTATGTGACATGTGACTTTTCCGACAACAATTCGCAAACGACTTTTTGCAAAGTTTTCTTTAGCAGTTGGGCTTAGTTGGATTAAAGGTTATGTAGTCAAAATACATATATACTTGCTTACATTATATATATATATTTTGTTTTTTTTGTAGATGGCATCACTCGCTTTCTTTTTCACACAAGCCCGCTAAAAAAAAGTTTAGACTTTCCGGTCAGTGATTCTTTTTGCTCGTGTTTGGGTGAAAATTATAGTTTATGGCTATAATTAATACGGGTTAATGTTTATGACTGGCCCAACGCGTTGTTCACTTTGTTAACTTTCGCTTTTCATACAGAACGCACTTTAATTGGAATAAAAAATAATATATAAACATCTTTTCCAATTAGTTTTTAGTTGTTTCTGTTCTTTAAGTGTAATTTAAGTCGCTTGCTCAACCGTTAGACAACACTTTTTCAGGCAGCGAAAATAAAGGGAAGAATTTAGCAAGTTTTCAAACCTTTTTTATATTTATGATTTATGCTAAACTGTACTTCTCCAGTCAGGTTTATTTGTTGTTTATTTAAAAACAAATCATAAAGTTAAGACCCTTTGAAAGCAATGTTATTAAAAGAATACGCATTAAAATGATATTTATTTTGTCTGCAACAAATATTACGAAGACAGTTCGTTTCTGGGAGTCCCGAGGGTTGTATTTGTTTATATTTGACTTACTTGCAGAGGACTTAACTGCTGATAAGCGGCGACTTTACAGACCACCAAATAAAAAGCCTGACGTGCGTAGGGGAGGGGAGGGAGTGAGTGGAGAGCATCGAGGGTTGTCAAAACAAAAAGGCTAAAGGGCATGGCAACGAACAAGAGAGAGAGAGAGAAAGGCGAAATAAATGAAATCAGTCAGCTGTATCGACAGACCAGGATCTGAATCCAGATGGTCCTGCACCCACTTTAGCTGCCTTGCTTATACTACTGTCAGGGGGTTAATTCCCGTTTCCTGGACGCGTGTTTTGGTCGCATTACTCAACAGGCTGCGCCACGGGATGCTCCACGGAGAACTATACCGTTATGCCGTGGTCGTGTCAGTAATTTCATTTACTTTATTTTCTTTTCATTGCGGGGTTTCCCTGTTTTTTTTTTATGCGTCAGTCCCAGCACTACTCAAAAATTGATGCAATGCAAATAGAGAAAGAGAAAGTCTGGAGACTTTAAGGGAGAGAGTTGAGAATAAACAACGTATGTTTACATTTTTCTGGTCGAGATTCAGACAGCTCCCAACACACAAACATCTCCAATTTCGCTCTGGTTTAATTTGCTTTGGTTATTGTGACAGCTTCTCTTTCAGCTGGCTGGTTAAGGGTTTTGCTGCTTGGGGCGTGTTCCGTTACAAATTGCTGGAAGTGATTCAATTTCGATAATGTTCTCGACAAGAAGAACACAAAAGTTTTCCATCAACTGCAATTCGAACTCTTAGGGTGAATAAACTTCATAAATTTTACAACACATTAACAGGGAAATAAAAAAATATATAAACATATAGTAGACTGTACATTAGTTTTGATTTACTGAAAGGTCGATGCTTTTGTTTGGTTAGCAATAAAAACTTTTGATTGGAATTTTATTGCTATCGTTTAGTGGAAGGCAATCAAATTGAATGTATATGCAAAGAAATGTTGGAAATATTAAGTTAATATATTGAAAAATCAAGTTAAAAAAGATTAACTTCAGTATTCCTTAAGTTTCAAGTACCAAAACATTCCTAACTTAAGAAAGAAATGTTGGAAATATTAAGCTAATATATTGAAAAATAAAGTTAAATAAGATTAACTTCAGTATTCCTTAAGTTTCAAGTACCAAAACATTCCTAACTTAAGAAAAAACACAACATTTTTTTGTTTGTTTTTTCTTTTGAAACTGCCATTAAAGTGAATGAAAACTTTGACACCGCCCACTCCCCGGAAGACGTTGTGCTGTTCGTTCTTTATGTGAGATGTGCGTGTTGGCAGTAATTACCAATGTTGGATTCCACATGCTCCACGAGTTGTCAGCGACAAATCTTCGATGCTGGCCATAAAGTCAAAAAAGCATGTCGAAAAGTGATAATCGCCTCAGTTGAGAATCTAGCGGCTGATGTTTATTAATTTCCCCACCCAGGCAGCACACACAAACAAGCAGGGAACAAAAACTGTAAATTAGAGATGAATACACCATGAATGTTATAAAATGGGAATTGTCACGAATTGCTGCGCACAGGTGACCAAGCGAAGTGGAATGAAGAGAGCGGGAGGCGGAGGAGAAGGAGAAGAGGAAGTACTAAAATGCGTAATTTATGTGCTAGTATTTGTGTGCGTCTGTCAATACGCAGTAACATTTAATCCCCCTGCCACCCACTCTCGCGTCACTCCACACACAGCCAAATGTCCAAAGTGTATCCAATAAGTAGCGCAGCCATTGATAATAAAAACGATACAATGCGATCAAAAGCAAATAGACAAACAATACCCAAAATTGGCGCACTAAAATAGGCATGAATTGAATGGAATGTTGGCCAAGCGATACCCTGTAAATAGTTGGGAAAACAACACGATACATCTGGTACTCTGCCACTCTGAGGGCTTACAAAAGAAACTTTTATTAATAATAATAAATAATAAATTTTATCTGGTTTTTAATATTCTTATAAAAATCGGTTTTTAAGGAACTCTATAATGTTTATGCATAGAAAAACGAAACAGTTTTTTTTTTTATTATTATCAATTATTTTTAAATTTTACTTTTAAAAAGTATAAAAAAATTCAGTTTTGTTTTTCAATTATAATCGTTATTTGAACGACTCGAATTTTCTAAGGAAGATTTTTTTCCTTAGCTTAGTTCAATGATTTGCTTTATTAATCCCCTTCACACTCCCTCAAAAAATACTGGGTATCAAATAGCAGCGCACGAAAAACGGAAGCCAGCCGAAATTGAAGTAACTGACGACAGATAGTAGGACAAAATGAACGACAGAGCGAGACAGACAGATGGACGGACAACTAGACAATGACAATTAAAGCGTGACACAGTGAAAAGCTAAACTGAGACAGTTCAATAGATAACTTCGCAGTCGGCGGAGACCCAAAAGAAGCACCGCAAATTGAGCGTTGTCTTTTGCCTATGTATGTGTGTGAGTGTATCTATACATGTTTTAGTGGGTCGTAGGAGAGCAACCACAAAGTAAAAGTCTCACAGACAAATCGACAATCGACGCGACGCCCTCGCCCTCGCCCCAATTGTGTCGATTGAAATGGACTCGCCTCCAACAAGGCAATAGTAGCTTGAAAGAAAGAGATGCCGGAATCCGATATCGCTATGAATAATGCTGAATAGTTCCAACTTCAGCAGCAGTACTTTGGCATTTGTTACACTTGAAGTCTGTCTGCTTGATTGAAAAATTGCCCAGCTCAGCGCATACTAAAATTCCATTGTAAATAATAACCGTATGGCTAATCCAGAGCTCCAATTTCAAAACGTTTATGGGTGAGTTGGAGTAGATTGTCGAAAAGTTTGACGAAAGATTTTCAAAAACAGTTCCAAGAAGCTGTACGAATCAAGCTGTATCAATATTCCAATCTTTTCCGTAGATTGTGCTTTATCAAAATAATTGTTGTTAATTGCTTATACGAATGAATTTTTTCTATTTTTATTGCTTCCCCAAACGATAAATGCTTTGAAGTCCCTTGTGTAAAACATTTCATATACTCAATTTATGCATTCATTTCTAAAACTCAACGGGGTGATCCATCAACAACTTCATAGCAACCAATTTATGGTGACAACAATACTTAACTTCCGTTAAATGTTATTACAATTCACAAATTTTTGAGAAATGATAAGCCCAAAATAAAAACTGTCTGTCATATGTCTGATGAATTTCCATTAGAGACTTTTTATGGGCTTAATGTGGGCCCCAGCAAGCAATTGAAATTGAATCCTAAGATTTTGATCAAACAAAAAGTATGATTTGCTCTGCATAATTGAATCAATTAGACTGACGGACCCAAAAAATAAAAAACCTATTATTTTACTTGAATATTTTTTTCGAAACAAATGGGAAGGCGACCCAAAGAATACTCTATAAATATTGTATTGAAGGAAAGTTGTTTTATAGATTGATAAATGAACTCAATATCTAAGAAAACTTTTAAGTACAAGCTAAAAATTTTCACAAATGTTTCTTAAAGTTTCTAAACCTCTTAAGTTAATGTTTCTAAACCCCCCTAAGTTTCTGATTCATGGCGACTCAAAGAATACTCTATAAATATTGTATTGAAGGAAAGTTGTTTTATAGATTTATAAAGGAACTCAAAATCTAAGAAAACTTTTAAGTACAAGCTAAAAATCTTCACAAATGTTTCTTAAAGTTTCTAAACCTCTTAAGTTAATGTTTCTAAACCCCCCTAAGTTTCTGATTCATGGCGACTCAAAGAATACTCTATAAATATTGTATTGAAGGAAAGTTGTTTTATAGATTTATAAAGGAACTCAAAATCTAAGAAAACTTTTAAGTACCAGTTAAGTATCTTCAGAAATGTTTCTTAAAGTTTCTAAACCTCTTAAGTTAAAGTTTCTAAACCCCCTTAAGTTTCTCATGCATGTCAAATATCGTATATACCCGCTCCAGTTACTTCCTTGCAATGCTGAGTATTCGAATATAAGTACATAATTAATGCATTCAAACCAATTTCGACCAGCAAATGGAAATGTGAAGAATGCATCGCTGAGATTTTTCCATTCCAGAGCCAGCATAAACACAAGCATAAGTGTGTGGCATAAAAGTCAGGGAGTAGCCGGCTACTGCTGCTGCTGCCGGGGGGAGGAGGAGGGAGGCTCAAGTACCTCCCAGTAGCAGAAGCTGGCATTCAATTGAAAGCTTTTAGAGCTTCAAGTCTCGAGGCATGCTTGGAGCATGCTGCATGCTGCATGCTGCACGCTGCGACTGCGCACCGCACTTGTGTCTGTGCAACAATATGGATCGATGTCAATCGACTGCCATTAAGGGCCACTTAATGCAGGAAGATGCAATTCCAGAATTGATTTTAAATGGCCAACAATAAAAAAAAACGATTTTGTTGAAGTTTTTGATTTTATGGCGAGAGTCGGAGTCGACTAAGGTTACGGTTGCATGCGTCACGACCAGCTCGCCCACTAAAAAGAGATTTACTGTGCGACCACAAAAACGGATGCCACTCGACACAAGAAGGCCGCAGCGGCAGAAGAAGAAGAGCTAAGATGCCACAGGAATGAGAAGGCAACGAGAAGAGGAATGCCACTTGTGAGCGGACAATGACGCCAGCAAAAATATGTGGGTAAGAAGAAGAGGCATGCAACATAGACACCCAACAATGGAAATTAGCAGCTGCCACATGCCTCATAATTGTAGACTGGCAAAAAAGAAAAGTAATATATATGAAATAAAATTTATTGTGGCGCTGTGGAGTTGATGCATGATCTTGCCACGCAGCAGTTGCAAGCAGAGCAAAGTGTCGCACTTCGTTTGCAACAAATGCTGCATGTCTATGCCACAACGAACGATCTCTGTGCATCTGTTTCGTTTCTGCCCCAAAGCGAAATAGTCTTGTATGACGAATTTAAACTTGATTTATGCATTTGCATTTGCCTCTTTTATGTGCCACATTTAGAGCCCCTCTTCCCCCTCTCCGCTACCCACTCCCTTCGTGCCACTTTGTTGTTGGTGCGATTTTATGATCAAATCAGATACAATTCATTACAAAGTTGATACACACACATACTCATAAACATTTCCATTGGCTGAGCATGTTTGGCATTGAATTCATTAGGGTGACTCAAAACAGGAAGTGAAAGAATCTCTTGCTTCACTAAGTGCACTTTGGAAATGTGATTTATTTAAGTCAAAATAGAAAAATAGACAAGAAAACTTATTTATTTCTTTAAAATTTATTAATGATCCTTAATGTAATAATGTAAAATAAGATTCATAACGTTAATTTTATGATTTTTACTGATTTAAAGTTAACAAAAATAATATATTTTTTGATATATTTTTCTCAACCTAAAATATAAGTAATACCTATTTACTATCTAAAAAGAACACGAAAAATAATAAAATGTGTTCTTACTATAACTTTTGGTAAGAAAATATACAAAAAAAAAGCTTAAAACCCACGAATTTTTTACTTAAGCTAATAATATTGCAAAGCATTTTAAGGAACTTGTATATCGTTCCAATCATACCTATAATAATAATATAATATACAATAAACCTAGTTACTCTTCTTAGCACATCAAAATACTAGTTTAAACCAAGCTACTGAACCACCCTACTGCTGCCCAGCTGCAAGAACGGTTGAACTCCTTGTTTGTTGGATTGCAACACTTTTATTGTCAACAAGATATGTAGTATGCCCTTCGGTCCATTGAAAGATGTCAATCAAAGGCAACTGGAGCATGAGCATGAGCATCATCCCACTCAGACAGGGTCCAAAAGACATTCCAAGGCTCGAGTTCTTCGACCTACAACATATGTGATCCAGAGACACATTCGAAATATGTTGCATTGAAAGTGGTTGCCACAAAATTGATGGATGCGAAAAGGAAACGAAAAGAAATCAATCTGTCTCGTTGCACGTTTGGAATTGGTTATGAACCGGTTAAGTCGAATGCTTTTCGTTGTTATCCAACTTCCCGACACGAAACAAATGTTCGGTAAGGAGACCCCAACGCGTGCTATTGTCGCTGGAATAGCCAACAAAATAGACTTTTTCTTCCTCCCCTCCCCTCCCTCAATCTCTTTTCCTTTCTCTTCCTCTCTTTCCGATCTCCCCCACAGCTACGAGATGAATTCAATCACTTCATTTGTGTTACGTCTTGGGCTTCTCCAAAATAAATATGTATATGTACGTATGTATGTATTTTATTTACTCTGCACTTATGACCCCCATGCCGGGCCAGGCGCATGCTTGTCGCCGATCGGGTTAAGTGAATCTGATATGGACTCGGAGAAACTTTGTTGCTGTTGCATTTGCATCTCGAAAGCGGACTGTCTGTTTGTTGTTGTTGTTGTTGTTGTTTTCAGCTACTCAGATTGTCAATGCAAACGAACAAACATAAAGCAAACTCTTCTCTTTCTCTGCTGCTTTTTCTTCATCACTCTCTCTCTCTCTCTATCTCATTCTTTCGTTGACCATCATACTGCAGCTGCAGCAGATACTTTAGATGCATCAAGTGATGGATTGTGTCCCTGGCCCCATATATGCATCGCATATGTATGCACGTTTTTTTGTCTCTGTATGCATTTGTGTATTTATCTTCACAGGCAGTAGCGAAATCAACGGATTGTGAGCATATTCACAGTGGCCACCAAATAGTACTCATGAGCACAGTGGTTGACATGTGAGTGAAAAAAAGTTGAAAATATGTGACTTGAAAGAATCGAAAGTATTCGTTGAAGATTTCAGGTAAAACAAAAAATATAATATTAAAATTAAATTTTATTTATAATTCTTTTAAAAACATGAAATCATAAGTTTAAGTTAAGAAAGTGTTGAATAATAAAGTTAATAATGTTGAACGTGGAATCGTCTTTAAATATCCAGTTCGGACATTGCATTATAATTTGTCATTAGCCAAAGACTTTCAATTTAATGATTATTATTTGCTTACGTAGCTTGATATTATCGGAAATTTTAAGAAGCTAAAAATAACAGTCGTATTGAAATTTTTAGTTATATCTATTCAAAACTTTTTGTCACTTCTTTTAACTTTCTGTGCTCACAAGCTTTCACCCACTGTGCCCTAAGGCAAGTCGCAGAAGTTTGACACCGATTCAATGACAACAGCAACAACAACCGCAACTTGCATAGGCAAACACATTGTTGTATGTGTGTGTATCATCTTTTGTGCTTGTGTGTGTGTGTTTTTGTGTCTGGCTTGCCTTGTCGCTGATCTTTAATTGCAGAATTGTGTTTGCCAGCCACATAGATGACGATGAATGTGTGCGTGTGTGTGCGTGTATGTGTGTGTGTGTGGTGAGCGTTGTGCATTACTCCATCTACCATCTTCCATTTTCCATTGTACTCCTCGCTCCGATCTCTAGTGATTAATTGACGTTGGTGTCGCGTGAGTTGAGCGGGTTTATTAAAAGGATTACAAGATGTGAGTGTGAGTGTGTGAGTGTGCGAGACGGCGAGCAGCAGTCGCAATTCCATAAATGCAAGAAGGCAACTCGTAATAAGATTAATTACGAACGCATCGCACGAAATGAAGTGGAAGAAGAAGACGCACAACAACAACAACAAATGTTTTGACATGACAATTACACAAACTAAAGGTTTTCCATTATATATGTGTGTGTTTCAAGTGTCTCATTAATTTAAAAGCCTTAAGATCGCACAACAATAACCATATATCCGTGAACTATACAATCCTTTTGGCCTATCTCCCCCCAAGGAGACGTTAGTGCTGTAATCCTTGCTTGACATTTGCATATTTTAGTTTTGTATCCTGTTGACACGCGAACAATTCCCCAAGGAGTCAGGATAGTGTCATCAGGGGCGCAATTAATTGACATTTAACGAATGGCAACAACAACAACAGCGTTCCGCCAATTAGTGAAAAGTGTTATTAAGGGTCGGAACTCAAAATTATTTAACTAACATCTGTGGAGTTTTGAGTGTGAGTACACTTAGAAAAATAATCAAGAGCATACTAAAGATCTTATATTTATGGAAATCGAAGTTATAAGCTCGATTTATATGGAAAACTCGTTAGAAAACTTTCAAACATTTTTCTTAAAACAAATATGCTTTCAAAAAAAGTCGAACAATTTTTTCCGAACCCTTTCAGCCCTTCTTTAGATTCTCAAGTACTTAAGTTTATCAATATCGATTACATCCCAATAATATTAAGTACAAATATACTTCGAATACGCATTCTTCAACTACAAACCACCATTTTCTCGAAGTGTACAAACCCCTTCAGGAGTTCACTTTACATATTATAAATGCGATGCTTTTGCGCCTCACTGAAAAACATTTCCGTCCGATTTTTAATATTCCCTGTCAACGCGTGCTAAAATCTTAAAAGTGAGTTTCGCAAATGTTTTGTGCAAATCTGCAATTTATTCAACATTATTAATGAATTTTGTTGTTGTTGTTGATGATGATGTCATCCGGCGAGCATCGAATAAATCATGCTGCGTTCCTCAACTTTATGCCATGCTCAATCTCTGACAGCTGGAGACTCTGACTTCGACTTCGACTTCGACTGTGACTGCACGCCAAGCGAGTGGAAGACTGTGGAATGGAAGTGGAGCAGCTGCCAGAGATTAGTCAGTTGTAGTGACTGGCGCACTTTAAATCTCTTGGGGCCAGGCCAAGCTGTTCAACTGGTTTGCCCGAATGCGCAAAGGGGGGGCGTTCGGGAAAAGGGGAGCTGCCTTTGTTGGAGCGTGCACAAAGATCAAGGTGAGTTAAGAATTCATTATAGTTTGCCAATGCGTTTAGTTTAGAAGAAAACAGAAGGTGAAAAAAGTAAAACCTGATTGCGAAAAACAGTTGAGGGATTGTGAAAGTTTGCTTAGAAAAGTGTTTCAATATTTGTGAAATAATTTTAATTTAAATTAGTTTTTCGTGATATTCTAAGTTTATCAAGTTTGTTTTGATGGAAATCAAATCAACCACAAAAAAACTTCTCAACAAAAGAAGTAAACAATAAAGCTGTAAAACTTACAAATCCTATTATACCATACCTGAACAATAAAACTTACGCAATACTATATATATGTGTATATATGTTTAACGGTTCCCAGCTTAGAGGTCAGTCACAGAACAACCAAAACTTTCCTCGTCAGAAAAAAAAAAAGCCTCAAGAAAAAAGAATTTTTTGCGAACACAATGAAACCACAAGATTTATGAAATACTAAAAATGAAGAGGTCTTAACCCTGATGGCTTTCGCAGTCTCCAACTTATTCTCATTCTCAGCTAAACGAACCGCAGAAAAGATTGTTTTTTTTCTTTGTGTGTATGCAAGACAGAAGATCTTGATTCTCGCTAGAGTTTGCAAATTTTCATGTAGCCCGAAAACACAAACGCACAATTATAAATATATATATCCGACTCTAAATGCCGCGGCAACAGGCAACAGGAAATGCAACGTTACTAATGTTGCCTCCAACATATTTCTTCCAGTTGGTGTGCTCGAGTGCATGAAAAATGAATGTACGATTTTTCACTTGAGGAAAACGAGTTGTTCTTGTTGGTCACACGCGTTCAGTGGAGAGTGTAGGGAGAGATGCTCATTATAAGTTGATAATAATGTTGACTTTGCAACGCGTTAGCAACTGATTTGTTTACCATGCATGCGCACTTAAGCATTATGGCAGCCCCAAAGCGATTAATGTAATTTACTCGGATCCAAAGCCAGCGAAGACACAGCTCTATAAATAAATACATATGTACATATGTATGCCCATGTGCCACATACATGCTGCATGACTCACGGTCACGGCTTAAGAAAGGTAACAAGAGAAAATGCCCAAAAAACAAAAACCAAAAAATGACTAAGTGCACATTCATGGTTTTTTAACTGGGCCGCCGAAGAATCGAAAGAAAAAAAAAACTGTAGGTTTTAGCTGGTGAGCGTGACTGGATTCCGAGTGTTGTCGCTTTTTTTTGTTGTGTTGTGTGTTATATGATCTTTGGCTTAAAGGCGTCAATAAGCCGTTTTGTGACATGTTGCAATTTATAGCCTCTTTTTTTGCATATCTTTCGCTTTCTTTGCCTTTTAGGTATCACTTCTCACATGGCATTTATTCGGGGTTTTGCATTGATTTAATAGCCAGAGTTTTTCTTCGGTAAATTATGAACTAAAAAAAATACACGAAAGAGCTTAGATGGGCAGTGCTTAGGACGTGTCCTGCTTTTCCGCCGTCCAGTTTTTGGGACGCTCGGCCATCAGGGAGTAATCGTTTTGGGCAATGTTCAAGCCGCCATATTGATGCGTTGGTGATTCGGGGAAAAACTCCCAGCCCTGTTCAACGGACATCTTCTTGATAACGCCGGCAATGCCTAGAGCAGCAAAACAGGAAGTTAAATATGTGTGAATATGATATAGAAGCCAGGTCAACTCACCCAGGAAAAGGCCAGCACACAGGCCAGCCACATGATTGCGCTTCCATGCACCGAAAACGCTACCAGCAGCGAAGCCTCCAATCAGGTAGTTTAATCTGCAACCCAAAAAAAAAAATACATAAGAATTTAAATGTCTGATGAGTGGATTGAACACTTACCTATCATCCTTGCCACGAAACTTTGTGGCAGCAAGAGTGGTTAGCGTAAATGCCGTAGCCATACCCATCAGCGGGCCAGTGTTGTAAGCAAATCTGCCAATTGTTGGTATGTAGCCCTGGGGCTTGGACAGGGTCAACACGTCCACTGTGGACCACGCCAAACCGGCGGCGATGGCGTATCTGTTTGTGGCCACAATCTTGCCAAAGGCATCTTCGCCATCGGGATGGTCGTAGTATTTGGAGCGTAAGATCGACATATTTGCCTAAAAACAATAAAAAGAAGTTACTTTAATATGTAAATAACAATAACAAAAGGTGAGTGCGACTAAAATTTGGTCTACTACGCTAACATTGCCCGCATTGATTCTGCAGTGCGCTCTTGCCGTCAGCGCATAGTTTGGGCTATTATACGCATCTCTAATGCGTTTCTTTATTGTTTATTACACGTTAAATACACTAATTCACTAACCTGCCGAATTTACGTAATTATTTCCAAACGCAAATTAGTTTGACAAAACAGCTGTTATTCAGTGTGTACCCAATGAAAAAAGTAATAAGTATTATACTAAAAAAAATATACCAACATGCCATTTCGAGTTTAACATAAACACCCGCTGTTAACGTGCTTTTAGTTAACAGACACTCTGATAACGAGTTTTCAAATTAAAGTTTTTTTTTTTGTGAATACAATGGAAACCGCATTAATTTTGTCAAATCAAGATTAAAATTTATTTTCATTTTATATGTACTCATTTTCTTTTAAACTAAGTTCACAAACACTGTGGCACTAACATTAATTATTCGTTAAACATGAGGTGCAAGCGAACGGTTTCTATGTGAAGGATGCAAAATTATTTCGAAAATGTTTACCATATCTAAATATAGATGATTTTTGATTGCAAATATGAATACGTTTAGTTGTTAAATCAATGGCGTTAGACTAGATTAATTTGCATTTCAACTAACAAAATATACACATCAAATCTTGCGATTTAAATAAGGAGTACAAATATCCATTTTATGAATTTTTTTTTTTTTTGGCATACAATTTGGAGTTCAGAAAACCGAACAGGAGCAGATACAAGAGGAAACTTTAAACGATTACAAGATAAAATCGCTATACAAAAAAATTATAATTACAAATTAGGATCCTGATCAGGATTTTGCGTTTAATCAGTCATAACAATCGCGGTCAATTTTTACTCATATTTTTGAAGCGTATGACGGCAGTTTTTCGAAAACACAATGCGATTCGGGTTTCGGTTTCATATTGCCATTGCATCTGTATATATATATGAGCATAACATATATAGAATATATATAGTTCGCATTGTCATTATGTGCACTTTAATGTTCGTCGTGTCCAATTATTTCAATATCATCTGCCAAGGGACTCTCGATTTCCGGTTTCTTAATGTTACCATTATGTTGATTTGCATCCAAATTAATCAATGATAACGTCATCTTGCTGCTGAGAATGACCTGCAACCAAAAACAAATAACTCAGTAACAACTCTAATCATTTTTTCAGTGTATACTAACGGCCGGCTCATCGCTGGATCCATTCAGTTCTGAGTCATAGACCTCTTCACGTCTCGTTTGTGCATCGGCGACCAAAATCTGTGAATCGTGTCCCAAAGTGCCTTCCAAGTAAATGGACTGCGGCTCGGGTAGATTTTCTTCCAATTTGGACTGAAAGCGAGGTTAACAAAAAAAAGTTAGGTTATGTACGGTAACGGTTGGGTTAGGTTAGAAGCTTTCTAAGCAAAGGGTTTCGTTGTTTGGAACTTTCTTTGTGATTTTTCGCAGGGTTGGCAAAACACAACTTACATGTTCACTATTTGTGCGATAAACCGGCGTTGGAGGTCTTCCGGTCCATTTTCGACCGCCCTCGCAACTAGCTGTTAACTCCATGCCCAGAACCTGCACCACTCTATATATATTATATGATTTTTTAGTTTTTTTGATTAGCTTTTCTTACCGTCATTTCGCGCTCAGCGCTGATGTCGCGTCGTTTCCTTTGCTGCTGTTTGGTTATATCCTTGTTCTGCTCTTGATCGTTTGTTTGCCCATTGGAAATGTTTTGGTTTTCTACATTTGTCAAATTCGTTTTTTCGTTGTCGTCAGTTTGCTATATTTTTTTTTGGACATATAATTAATCAGTTAAATATTTAAAACTCAGTAATTTTAGGTTAACTAAACATTGAGCATGTCTATTGGTTTTTTGGCTCGGAAATAAAGTTAACGAAAACACAAAACGTTAAAAATAATGTTAATTCGTTCAATCATAAACAATATTTAGTGAACATTGGTTAAGAAACGTAACAGAAACGTAACAGAAACAAGGGTAATACGTAGTTACGTGTTTGTTTTTTTTTGCTGGTTAATAAACGAATAACGAAAGAAAGAGTTAAAACGATTGCTGCAACGGGGCCCGTTCGTCGGCGCTAACCTTATTTAAATCAGTTTCAGTATCAGTTTCAGTATCATTCCTCGCCCTTTTCACATCTCGAACGTTCAATTGCTCATCGGCAGCGTCTATAAGACCTTGGATCGCCGTTACAACTACATACATACACGTAAATTGTTCAACACATATATTGAGAGACATATATATATATATATAGTATTTGTACATGTGTAACATGAAAACGTAGAAGAAACGACAGAGAATGTAAGTAGATTTAAATTAACAAATTTTTTTTTTTGGCGTTTGCTCTGCTTTTGACATTAAGCTAAGCTAAAACTCTTTAATGTTCGCATGAATATGTGAATTGTGATTTGTTTTTTTTTTTTGGCATGAGTTAGCTTTAAAATCGAAAAGTTAATATACACATAGATACATATGTATGTATATTGGTTTTTGGTTTCTAAAATATGTCCCCATCATAAGTATTGTTTGTCAAAGAAAGCTACAGACACAATTACGTATAGATAGTATAGTATTTAGTATTTCTGGATAGTTAGTTTATGACTACAAATATTCGCATGCCGATCGAGCAGACGAGCAATAGTTAGAATATAGTATAGTTATGTAAGTGTGCAACAAAGAGAGACATAGAGATAGACATAGAGAATGTTCAATCGAAGTCCACACACATGCAACGGTTAAAGTTTGGTAGAGAGAGAGAGAGAGAGAGTAAGACAGATATAACAGATATGACAGATAACTGGGATACTGAATGAAGGCAGGCTTCAAAAAACACGCATACATAGCAACGATCCTTTAGTCACGCTCCCGCATGCATGTCAAGAGCTGACTGATATGAAACTGCAGGCGGTGGGTAGGTCAAACCGTTCCGAGGAGGATTTTTGGAGTTTATAGTACAGGTACATAAATTACTAGAAATCAAAAGGATAGAAACGAACTTATATGGCTTGTACTTAGATTTTCGTTCTGATTTTTACTGTGATTTAATTGATTGATTTATTTGAGTAAGTAAATGTTGTTTGCATTAGAAATTTGGCTGCCGCTTGAGAAACTTCATAGCAATCATCTTGAAAAATGAGAAATACAAATAAAATATATAGCATATATATATATATATATATATTAATAAATGAGATAAAAAACGCGCTTTACTATTGAACACTACGTCAAACTAAAATTGGTGGGGGAGGAAAATTCGAAAATGATTCATGGGTATATAGATGTACGACGATACTACGATTTTTGGATATATGGAATGCTAACCTTTGCCTCACACTGATCGGTGTTCATTTCGGCAATTAATTTTGCCATCTCACGTTCCGTATCCTCGAGTTTCTGTCGCAACTTTTCAATTTCCATCAACTGTTGCGTCTCCTTATTGTTGTACAGCGATTTCTCCACCTCAGCGATCGATCTTGGGGACGTACTGTGGCACTGTTCCTGGTGTGCCTTGAGCGTCGTGGAGAGATTTGCTGCCAATGCCGTTGCCGATACGGTTGCATTGTAGAGTTCCTTATCGTTGCGATTCCGATTGCCACTCGAGACAGTTCCTAAAATGGTTGTTCGTAGGATTTGGTTTGTTTTTTTTCTTTTTCTTTGCTTTAACTAACAGTTTTGAGGCAGAAAACAATAAACAGCTAGGCATAACATTCGTGTGTGTGTGTATGTACAGTACAAATTATAAACAGGTGATCTTATGAGCGAGAGAGAGACAGATAGATGTTTAACAAAAATACTGTACTCAATCATATGAGAGAGAGTGTGATAGATGTATAACAAAAATACTCTACTCAAATGTTGGTACGGTTTATTTTTTTTGGTTGTAGTGGTGGAATTAGTAGACACTTATAAAGTACATACATATATATAAACAAGTACAACATTTAAGGATATACATACGTACACATATATGTAAATACAAAAAAAAATTAAATACCCTATAAAAAAGCTTCTACATCAAATGAGGAGGACATATTTTAAAAAACTCAACAGAGCGAACTGTCTCGTACTTTAAGTACTCAATACTATATATTCACACAAAATCGAGTTACGAAAATAAAATCAAATATAAATTCTAGCTTACTTGTCTGATGTTCGCGCCAACCTTTTTTTTATGGCAATGCAGAAAAATACAAAAAACACAATTGTGAATGATTTTTTTGAGGTTAGTTTCTTGACTATGAGTTAAGTACAAGTGTGTGTGTGTGTGTGTGTGCTATCGTGTATGTGTGTGTGTAAGAGTATTTGTATTTAGGGATGCAGTATGTGTAACTAAAATAAATAGTTCTAAAACTATAATCGATATATAAAACTTTAACTTGAATCTTAACTTACCCAATTTTGTGCCACCCAAATCTTCCACTTGGCTGTGATTCTGTTGTCCGAAAACTTCCTGACGGAAACTGGGATCTGTTGGAGCGGGTCCATATGGAGCATTCGGCACTTGTTTCTTAAAAACAATCTATAACAATATTAACTTTAAAGTTATATCTAAAGCGGGTTAAGTATTTCAAACTCTGCATACCTTCATAATGGTATAGCCGAAGAAGACAACGATACCGATCGTATACAAAGGCATCAGGAAGCCCATGCTACTGCCAGCTCTCTGCTGGGGCTGTTGGAAGGCACCCGCTCCCATTGGTGGTCGCATGCCGGGAATGGGTCCAGGCTGTACGATCCCAAAAGACAGTTAAGCATTCAAAGTTAGGATATTTTTATAATATTTAAAACCATTTATGAATATTTCCTTGAACATTTTTTAAAAACCATTTTTGAATATTTTCATAGGATAGATCTCTATCCCCTCTCAGTTTCTAGTTAAGTGCAAAGTACAACGTACAAAGGATTCCTTATAGTGACAGGTTTTATATATATTATAGAGACAAAACATGTGCATAAATTAGTTGAATATTAGAATCGCATATAACGTCGAATCGGGCAACAACAAATGAAGGCGCGGAAAGGTGGTGCATTAGATTTGGCACAAGTTCAATATGAACGAAAAATTTTTACTTTATTTTTCTTTTATTTTATACTTTGTGTGCTCATCCCACTCTCCTCCTTTACGGTTTGTTCTGTGTATTTTTGTTCCGCCTGTCTTTTCGCCTTCAATTTGCGTGCAGTGTCATAAAAAGAAAAACCCACATCCAAATAAACCATACGTATCTAATTATAGCACTTGGCCGATGTCTCATCCCCAAAACGTTCCATCGTCCACGCCAAATAAAATGTTTGTCGTCAGTGAAGAGCAAAATTAGCTGCAAATTTGAAGTTATAACTTACCCGTCCATCCACGATCCGTGGCGGTGGATTACTCGGTGAAGTCTTGCGCTCGACAATGGGCACAGTGGGCGTTGCAGGTATGGCACGTCCACGTTCACGCATTGCCTGGTATATGGACTCCGGATGCAGGTGGGCTGGACGCTCCTGGCGCAGACCTGTATGCAACATATTAATGGGTAAGTAAGGAGCTTTGACACAGGAAAAAAAGTTTAACGGAAAACAGTGTAAGCAATTAAGTGTTAACTGTTATACACAAAGCAAAAGCCGTTAGATTTGTAAGAATTAGAGTGGGAAGAGTTAGGTTAAAGCGCATTGAACAAGAAACGGTTTGTCGCACAGTGGCGCCACCTACTTATTTCGCCTGTATACAAATTGATCTGTTTGCGATACAAGTGTGGACCAAATGGTTCGAGGCTCGGCTTTGATGTATTCATAAACTGTTCCCGGTCAAGCACGACATCACAACAACCTGACCCCAGTAGAGCGAGACAACACCAACACAACACAGACACACACGCACAATATATTGAATAATAAACGAAAAAGTTGATAGATTAATAAAATAAAAAAAAGATTAAAAGGACTCTTAACTTACCGCCTGGTACGCCACGCTGTTGATCTTTGAGACTTGGCTTCATTGGCGGCGCTGAGCCAAAAATCATGGGATGGAATACCTTGGGCCATAATATGGCAATGCAGCCCACAACCGTTACAATGGCAATAATGCCCATCTTTTTTGGTGACATGCTCTCATCGTTACTCGAACGGTTCTTTGCCCTACCCGCTGCTTGTTGTTGTTGTTGTGACGTTGTTTTGGACATTTTGTTTCTGTTGTTGTTGTTGTTGTTTCAATACTTAAGGCAACTCTCTGTTTGTGCTTATGATCCAAGTTGAGAATTCTTTGGGGTTTTGAACTGATGCTGTTGTTGTTGTGTTAGTTATTTCGAATATTTGAGGTTAACTTTGGTATAGGCTCATTTTGTTAACGTTAACTTATGCAGTTGTTATTAATAATTATTGCTTTGATATTGCATTATCTGAAAGAATGAAAGATATATCTTTATGGTGCAGATCTCACAAGTTTATATGTATATTTATATTATATTTTAATAATTATTTGTTTTATAACATTTTCGTATTATCACGTCACTTCAAATAAACACAATCCACATCGTATCTGAATATTGATGTTTTTAAAAACAACAACAAAAACTTTTTATTACATAAATAGCGGTCCCGATTATTTTATTTATAGCGCTCACACTTTTCACTCGAATTTTGAATGCCTAATAATTGTATTTTTCCGAAAAAAAAAAACAAAAACAAGAATAATTTTTCCAATCGCAAGCTTTTAAGCAAATGTGTTCAAAAATAAGAAAAAATAATAATAATAATCATAATAATAATTGAATATGATTGTTGTCTATTTCGATTTGAACGCACCGCGACCGACAAATGCTTACGCAAAGCTCCAATGTTGTTTCCGAACTGGCCAAGAAACTATTAGCGAATTTTTAAAAACAGCACAGAGACAACAACAACAACGACGGCAACGACAACGACAACGACGACGTCGGCGTCGACGCAACGTTTGCTCATTTTCTTTTGGGATGCTCATAATAATAAAGTCAGCCCAGTCGGCCATAATTTGAGCGTTTGTTTCTGTTATTTTAGCCGCATTTGCCGCTAGTTGGCTAACATCTCAAATACTATAATATGCACGACAAAATAATTTGCAAGCAATTCGCCCTGCAGTCGCCGCATATATATTTTGACGACCCCCTGGTTCTGGTCCTCTGGTTCCCCTGTTCCACGCACGCGCTGATCAGCCTCATTTGGTATTTTTCGCATATTTATTTGTATGTGTATGTAATTGTGTACATTTGTTATTGTTTATTTTCAGACCTACGAACATTTGCACAAACAAAAACTCATCAAATCATTCACATATTTCATATTAAAACTGTTGTCTGGCATTTCGCTAACAATTTTTAATTTCGCTTTCGTGCTCAGTGACTGGCGAAAGTGTTGAAAGTGCAATGTATACACACATCCCAACGTATATATGTATTTGTTTTTGCAATTGTTTTAGTTTACTTGGACGAGGCGCGTGGCAAACAACTATCTCTTAATACACATTGTGGTCATCAAAACTTGTCATTTGTCATGTCCAGCACTCACATTAGTTATTTTTAGGTCCATTGGCATTGTAACAAGTCAATGTCGCCTAGTCCACAAATATTTTTTTATATTTTATTTATAAATATATGTATATACGAGCTTTTAACGCTTGACTAGCTGCCATTTTGTGCTGCCAATTATGATGTATGTACGATCACATTGAGGTATTTTAAGCGATGTTCACTGCGTAATGCAAGCAATTTATTTCATTATTTACCTTAATTTTAGTTAATTATTCATCAACTCTTAATTGCTAAATTCAAACTAAGAGTTTGTCGTTATGAAGTGGGTCGGAAAATCAATAGACAATGAAGACAAATGTATTGGCTTGCCGCCACTTATTATCAGCAGAGTAATCGATAGGCCAGCAGTATAGATAAGCGATACAACTAAGCAATTAAGTCACGGTGTACTTTGGCGCGTAGTATAATTATTTTATAAAATTAACTTATCTGTGAAGTTAACAAATTGTCTAATTAACCTTCATTTGTGTAATCAATCTGTAAATCATTTCGTTTTATAATCAGACTAGACAATCTGATTAGATTTTTTCATCTGAATAAAGGTCACAGAGTTGCGAGGTTCATTTATTAATTCGGTTCCATTGGTCAAATTAGGTTCACGCCGCCCTGGCATGAACATATTGGGACATAATAATCGCCCGGCTTGAATGTGAACACAGACAAAAAAAAAGTACATTGCAAAATAATGAATTCTATTTATGAAACTTTAAAGTAATTTACTTTAACTTTAAGGTCAAAAGGTAAGAACAAATATTTAATTGTTAATTTGCCCGCGTATTTCGTGTTTGTGTGGTATTTAACATTAAAAACAGCTGGTATGCAAAAACCAGAGCTGTCATCCTGTCACACAAATAAAGTCAGCTAAACGGTAACCCTGGTAGTGATGTTGCTCTTCTTTGTGTTATTATTGTAGATAAAAGCACAAATAAAACTGCGATTTAACCAAAATAAATATAGTTGCTAGATTGTGCGCGCAGTGAAAATTGCAATTGGCATACGAAAGAACAGCGTATTAAAACTTTAAAACTGCAATTGACTCAAAACCTAATGCGAGCTGTTGACTGGCGTCGCTCCAAATTCACCAAAGTTACCGTTGAGCCACAAACAGAGTTGGCCATTATGGGGGACGAGGCATGTATGACCGTTGAAAAGGAGCTGGATCGTGTAGTCAGTAAACTGGAGCAGCTGCACGAGATCGCCTCAGCTGAAATTGGTGATGTGGCATCGCTGTTGTCGGAGCTGGTGAATGTGCTGGAGAATGCTGAGCAAATGTTGGTCACCACTCTCAATACTGGTACCCAAATGAATGCGCCTGGTACGCCAGGCAGCGCTGATGACCCCATGGGCGAGTCGGTCAACATGCAGGTAGAGACAGAGCCATCAGCTCCGCAGCGTTTGACCGAGAGCCAAATGGAGATAATCCGTGATGCCATCTCCAAGTGCAATGTACGCGTCCAGAAGCTGTCTACCGAGCATCGGGATTCGCATGGTGCCGTCTCAAAGATTGGCAAGGCCATCGATCGCAACTTTAGCTCCGACTTCAGTTCCACAATGCGCGTCGATGTTCTGCAGGATGAGGATAATCTAATGCTACTGAATAAGGCGATTGCCAAGCATTATTGCCGCCAGGGCATGGACGAGGTTGCCCGTACCCTGATCAAGGAGTGCAAGATGAACGAGACGGATGCCCAAGATGTGTTCGACTCGGAGCGCGAGTTTGCCGAAATCTACAGCATCTGGGTACAGATCCAGAAACGCGAACTCACAGAAGCCCTCAAGTGGGCCAATAGTCAATCCACTCAACTCTTGGAGCGTCATTCGCTCATCGAGTTTCGGCTGCATCGCATGCGATTCATGCAGCTGGTCAGCTTCGGATTGGACTCGCAACACGATGCTATCGTTTATGCTCGAACTAATTTTCAGAAATTTGCCGTACGCTATGAGCACGAGATTGCCAATTTGATGGCAAGCTTTATCTATCTGCCGGGCGGACTGGAGAATACGCCCTATAAGGTATTCTTGGACCAGGATATGTGGACAGAGTTGTCGTTCACATTCCTCAACGATGCCTGCCAGCTGTTGGGCATCAGCAAAAACTCCGCCCTCTCGGTGGTCGTCAATGCCGGCTGTACCGCTCTGCCCGCCCTGTTGAACATCAAGCAGGTGATGCAATCGCGCCAAGTGCTTGGCATGTGGAATGGCTGTGATGAGCTGCCCATTGAGATTGATCTACAGTCGGAGTTTCGGTTTCATTCGATCTTCGCCTGTCCCATTCTACGACAACAGACCACAGAGGACAATCCGCCCAAGAAGCTGACCTGTGGTCATGTCATCTCCAACGATGCCTTGCACAAGCTCAGCAATGGGCATATCCTTAAGTGTCCCTATTGTCCGGTCGAACAGAATGCCGAGGAGGCTGTTCGTATTTATTTTTAATATTTAATACATAACCTAATTAAATCTTGATCATAATACAAAATATATATATTCACAATTTATATAATGATGTGAGCCTGCCTTAAATTTTTTCTTAAAAACCCATTTATGTGTTGGCTCTTTAGATAAATTGAGTCAAACCAAATTGAATCCTAACACAAAACGCATATAATATAAACCCTTTAGTTTTTAGAAACATACGTACATAATAATAAATAAACATTCATCTCCAATCAATTTGACTTCTTTTAAGTGAAATGCAATTGATTATTTCTAACAATCATTTGCGTCGTAAATGTCAATATTACGAAATGGACACTGTGCCTAAATGTGATCGAGCACAAAGAACAGCAAATGCGTCCCACTGTGTGTGTGCTCGGTTGTTGTCGTGAAACCGGTTTCGGGTTTTGTTTTTTCGTTCGTGTTTGCCAGTCTCTGAATATACACCGTGCTGTATGTTTGCTTCTTTCAGTGCATTGAACACAGCTGATCTGGAACGGTGTTTATTAAACATATTTTAGCTGCTTTTTTCTGCATCTCACGCGTTTTTGTTTCTTCCTGCTTGTTGAAAGGCAACGAACTCGGAATTTCAATCCCGCAAACACACTAATAAAGCCTTTAATTGAGCTAAACTTTTGATTCATCGACGGAATAACATGAAAAACGTTTTAGATGTCATGTCGTTGCAACAGCACGTGGAACCAAGCCAAGCACCAAATATGAAGCCAATTGATTATCGGTGGGTAAAAATGCTGAAATGCTGAAATGCTGAAAATGCAATTTTCAATAACCACACTAATAAATGTGCCTTACAGCAAATCAAGTAAACCAGGTCTAGTGCCGTTGTACATCTTCGAGTGCGCCGCCAAGCTTAAGATGAAGCCTTTGACAGCTGCATGTGCGGCCATTGTGTATCATCGGTTCTTCAAGGAGGTCAAGCCCACAGATTATGATGAGTTCGTAAGTAAGAACACTACCTGTTATCTGTCCGTATATTAAGTGTAGTTTTTCCACAGCTAATTGCCGCGTCGTCACTGTACCTGGCGGGGAAAATGAAAGACGATGATAATGTTAAAATTCGCGATGTTATCAACGTGGCATATGGCACATTGAATCGAGGCAGTGCACCATTGGATCTGAATGATGAGTATTGGGCAATGCGCGACGCCATTGTCCAGGCTGAGTTGCTAATAACACGGACTCTCGGCTTCGATCTCAATATTGAGCTTGCACACAAGGTAGATAGATAGCTAGCTATAGTTGTCATTTATCACTGAATTCACTGAATGCAACTTTCTCTTTATTGATGCGCAGTACTTACTCTACTATATGAAAACTCTACAAGACTGGGTGGACCCGGATGTGTGGAACACGGTACCAATTGCCAAAACAGCCGCATCCTATTTGCAGGACTTCCATCAAAGTCCCAATATATTGAAATACAAGCCAACACATGTTGCAGTTGGATGTTTATCGCTCGCATTGCAAACGTATGGTGTACAGGTTCCACTCACCGACGAATCGGATGAGCCTTCCATGTGGTATAAGCCATTGGTTAAGGATTTCACACGAGAGAACCAATGGGAGATCATTGAGGATGTCATTGAGGTTTACAAAAATGAGGCAACTTTAATGGACAACTAAGCTAAGCAACCCACACAACATTTGTCATGAATAATATCCGCATCTATTCTCCATTCCCATTCGACTTTATTAATTGCAGTCTATACGGCCTTTTTGGCTGCATAATATATATATATATATAATTAAATATGAAACACAAAACTTAATGGCGATGTTTATGCTTGTGCTTGTCCGAACGTTGTCGAACGGGTGGGGAGAAGCTGCTACGTCGATTCGAACGTGAACTGTAACCAGTTGGAGCTGGTGGCGGAGATGGTGATAAGTGCGAGCTACGGCCACTTGATCGCTCCGTATAGCGCTTGGGTGAATTCGATTGACTACGCGAACGATTTCGCTTGACCGAACGGCTGCTACGACTACTTTCGCCACCGCTGTAGGGTGAGTGGGAACGTTTGCGACTGCTGTGCCGTAGGCTAGGACTCAAACGTGAACTGCTGCTGTAAAGCGCACTCTGAGCATTACGGCCATCGGGACTCTCGCTGCGCTGTGAACTTGACTTGCTGTGCATGTAGCTCAATGGGGAATCAACGGTGCCCAATGGTGAACTCTGTAAGGTATGAAAGTTTTTGATTGAGGATCAGATATCATTAGATATGCGTAAGTTGAGTTGCTTACCTTTTTGAGCAATCGCTTGCGATAGTACTCAACTTGTTCGGACAATGTCCAGCCGGTTTCTAGGCGCCTACTGCCAGATTCTAGTTCATCCTGATACTGCATGACTTTTACCTCGATGTCGCGCAACTTTTGGCGCTTTTCGTCATCACACTTTTGCGAGTTATCATCATCGCTTTCCTCATCGGAGCTGAAAAACTTGGGCGGATCGGGTGGATCCAAGGTGTCCCACTTGCTGGTAGTTATGGCTTGTGCCTCAATTTGTGTGGGATCCACAGTTTCCCATTTCGATGGTATGAAGCCGGGCATTTTTTGACGTGGCTTGCTATCTGTGGGCTTTTTCACCGACTCCATTGGCACGCCATCAAGATCCTCATCGACTTAAAGGATTTAAGTTGCGTTAGATAGAAATATGCACAATGTGATATATAAACTTACAGGGTACACCATCAATTTCATCCACGTACTGCTCCCGCTTAGGTGTATCTCGTTGTTGGGCAGCGACTTCCGGTAGGACTAGTTTTAATGCGCTCTTTAGCAATGCGGCTCCGTCCAGTGGTACACCATCCAAGTCTTCGTCGTCTTTATCCTCGCCCGATAATGGCGCTCCATCGATGTCCTCATTCGCAGCCTCCTCTGAGCGCGACTCTTCTGCTGGACCCGGTGAGCTGGACTGCATGGGAATCTACAAATGGGTTGTGTTTGAAGATTGAAAGCAAAGCTATGGCCATATACATACCGGTCGACCTAGGAAAATCGAATGCAACTGCGATAGGAAATCCTTTGGGTAGATAGTCCATTCCTCCCAGGTGCGGATTACATTACAAACGCGTGTCTTGAAACCCTCCGCTTTGAGCCGACTCTCAATGCCCAAGTAATAAGTGTGCAAGCTTTCGAATATATCCAGCAATTGTTTTTCCACCCTATAAACGAATTAAAATACAGTTGAAATCAGGTGTAACTAGATGTTGTCGTATTCAACTTACGATTTGCGATAGAATGAAGCATTTGATACCTTCACCGTGCAGTTGTGTAGAATATCAGAAACAAGATATAGACGAGCAATCTTCTTGGAAGCGGGAGTTTTTGCATTTGCCAATGACTCAGCGATGCATTCACAAATCTCGTCGGCGGCATCGGCATGTTCAATACAAAATATCATCGCGTCTGCAATGCGAGCGCGTTCTGGTATCAACTGTCGTATCAAAACTTCGAATCGATCGCGTTGCCTGCGAAGAAATAGTTGTATCAATAAAGATATTAAGTTTATATAAACCAAAAGATTTACGCGTTTGATAAGGCGCCTTTGTGCACAACAGGTGCATCGGGATCGACCACAAGCTCATCTGGCATGCCTTGGGTGTAAAAATTTGCAACGGGCGGCTTCCACACGGGCCCATCCTTGAACATACGAAACTGATTCTCACGCCACTCGCTCGGTGTGTCGCCCTGCAACAGTGAGTAAAGCTTCCAGCGGTAATAAATGTGCGCCGGACTCTCGTTATCAAAGAGAAACGAGAATAGTGGATTCTCCATTTCACGGCTCATGATCAGAGCCTCGAACATCGGACCCTCGCGTATTACAAACTCAATCATGCGATGTATGATATTCAGCACGGCTCTACAAATGGAGAAAAGGCAATTAACGACATACCCAAGTTAGTATAAAGATTAAAGCCATACTTTTCTGTCGGCACAAACACTTTTACGACACACTTGCTCAGGATCTGCATGAGAAAAATATGTATTAAAAACTTTTTCAATGATTTAGTAAGCACTGTTAGTTACCCTCTCCATGTTCTCCTTTTCCTCGATTGTATCGTATTCCTTGTAGTTTTTCTTCGACAACGTATTTGCCTCACTGGGCGGGGGCTGAGCATTGAATGGTAAGCCCGAAGGCGGTGGAGGCAGTGTCAGTTCTAACAAAGCTTGCGGCGCAAAGATGGGCGTGTTCATAATGGGCACTGTTTTGCCCCAACCGAGACGCATTTCATAGCCCATAATGTAACGTCCATTTAAAGTGCGCAGTGCACGCTCTGCATCCTTGCGGCTCATATATGCAACGAAACCACAATTGCGACCACGTTGCTTCTCTTCCTCGGAACGGGGCCACATAATCTTAATGCTTGCCAGCGGGCCATAGCGACCAAAAATTTCCATTAGCTGTTGCTCTGATATTTTTGGATTTAAGTTGCCCAAATATAGATTTGTTGTATTCGGATCACCGGTGTCAAAGGAGCCGCTAGGATCTCGAGGATTGCTCGACGATGGAGCAGAGCTTGTTGATGGTTGCTGTGGTTGTTGTTGTTGCGTCTGCTGTTGTTGCTGCTGCTGTGAAGTAGAGGGTGGAGCACTTGGCACTGCCATGTGCTTATATTTGTGCCGCTCCTCACGTTCCTCCTGGATCCTTTTAAGAATTGAATAGTTAGGACTTCTAAATATTATTAAACTAGAGCAATCTTACTTTCTTAGCTCCTCTTTGAAAAGTTCCAAATTACTTTTCTTTTTCTCCTGGTTCTTCTTTTTCAATGGTGCTGGATCTTTTTTGAGATCAGTGGCCATGAGCTTGGCATAGTCCTCCGCCTTTTCGGCGCTATTCTCAACCAGTTTGGAGCCCGGCTTGTACAGTTTTCCCTTTTCAGTCTTATCCTCACGCCTGGAGCCCGCATCATATGTGCCGGCTTTCACCCAAACTTTTGACGATGCTGTTGGTGCCTCTTGAAATGTCTCCACAAACTCTTTGAACGCCTGTGCGCAATAAATACATACAAGTTTACAAGAAGTACCAATAATTATGCCTTTAGCTACTTACATGTGCAGCAGCCGCTTCATCATCCTTCTTTTTTTGTTCCTCCACTTCTTTTTTGGACTAAAACAATTGCATCGGGTTAGAGAATTTATTCAAGCGTTCTAAAGAACTTACCAATTGTCGCTTGGAAAATGTGCCGACCGTAAAGGCCTCCAGCTTTTTGTCACTTATGCGCTAAATGGAAAAGTGTGAAATACTTGGAAATGGTTTGAGTGAGTTTTTACCTTCATTTCACAATGCTGTTTACGTTTATTGCCAATTATTTGCCTTATTTATTCAGTTTTTCATTTTTCTACCGAGCAACTTAATCGATGTCGTACATTCTTTATGTATATCGATAATGCGTCATGCAAAAATAATCTGTTGAAAACCATCGTACATCCGATAGCATCTATCGATATTTGGGACAAAATTATCATCCCTAAATACAATTAAGCTACCAATTTTTGTACGCAAAAATAAGACTGTGTTAACTAACTACAGTCAGTGCACTAAGTCAGATCTCGTTCGCTGTGCGTAGCGCTTTGAACTTAATGATAAGCAATAAAAATGGAGCCGCAAATTTGTCGCTTGTGCCTGCGTGGTTGTGGTTCCCATATGTGCCTTCAAATCTTCAGTAGCGATGCAGCTGGTGCAACAGCAGCGAGCACCGTGCCAAGTGTTGCAGATGTTCTACGCCAGCACTTTTGGTTTGAGGTGAGTTCGAAATGGCTTATTGCGTTGCATTGGACAATTCGCTAATCGATCTCTGTTTTGCAGCTGCTACCGGATGATGCTATATCGAAAGTGGTCTGCAATATGTGCTGGACGCAGGTGTCCGAGTTTCATCAGTTTTATGTATCAATACAAGAGGCTCACGTTATTTACGCCAGTGCACCAAAATTTAAACAGGATCCAGACCCAGACATGTTGTGCACATCGTGGCCAGAGGAAGTAATGATGCCGGCTGAAGTGCTAACCATCGATGGGGATGCCAATAACGATGGCAATAACAGCAACAATCCTTTGGATGAACTTGACCTTGAGATGGCAGCGTGTCAAGCGGATTCCGAATCAGACAGCAAGCCAGATATCAAACTGGAAAGACTATCGCCGGAGGATTTTGTCAACGAATTGGAGGATGATAACGTTATTGTTACACGAAGCGGTAGAAAGTGGAAACGTGAAGCTGAAACTCATGATAAAGTGAAGCCCACTAAAGCAAAGAAATCCTTGCAGTCCAACAAGGTTCATGACAAGCGCAAATTCTCATCAAAACGGATATTTAAGAAACAAAAGTACCCACCGTTTTGTAAGGAGGATGAGGATCTCATTAAACGCTATATAGTTATGGGCTGTGAGCTGTGCATATTTCTCGCCGATGACTTCGATGGCATGCGAGATCATTTCAAGGATAAACATCCCAACGAGCGACCTTATATCAAATGCTGCGGGCGCAAACTAAGTAAACGTTGCCTCATTGTGGAGCATGCCAGACGTCACGAGAATCCTGATTACATTAAGTAAGTGTTACTTAGCAGTAAATGGCTACATATTTGAATTATCTTTCGCTTTACTTTGAGGTGCGATGACTGTGGAAAAGTGTTTGCCAATTCGAGCGTACTCCGTGCCCATTGGCTGGTGCACCATGTGCCTGACGAGGAATGCGACTATCAGTGTGATGAGTGTGGCAAGCGATTCTCACGCCCGAACCTTCTCGAGCTGCACAAGGGCTCACACGTGCCGGCAGGCGAGCGAAAGTTCATTTGTCAAGAGTGTCCCAAACATAATGCGTATGTTTGTATATATAAGTACATTTCAGCAATTTCTTATTAACCATTAATATATTATATTTTCAGCTTTGCTACCGAATATCACATGCAGGTGCATATTAGCATGCAGCATCGCAAGGCTGCCAATGTGTGTCATGTGTGTGGCAAGGAAATCAAGGATAAATCTGTCTTTGAGAAGCATGTGCGTTTGCATTTCGAAGACAGTGGACCGCGCATTAAATGCCCACGTCCCGGTTGCGAGAGCTGGCTAAAGGATGAGGATAATTTGAAGCAACATTTGAGGCGTCACAACGACGAGGGTAAAACGTTCATTTGCACCGAGTGCGGCAAGAGTTGCAAGAATTCGCGAGCGCTCATCGGCCATAAGCGTTACTCCCACTCAAATACTGTCTACACATGCGAGCAGTGCGGCAAGACCTTCAAGAAGGATATTAGCCTAAAGGTAAAACAGAAGCAATTGAATTTTATGTACGATTGTTAACAATTTATTATTGCAGGAGCACATGGCGCAGCACACTGGTGAGCCACTGTACAAATGTATCTTCTGTACGAGGACATTTAACTCAAATGCCAATATGCATTCGCACAAGAAGCGAATGCATCCAAGTGAATGGGATCATTGGCGTAAAACGAAAACGGGGAGCTCACAAAAGATGCTTCCCAGCGCACAGGTCTCACAAATGCTGAGGGAGGATTCGGATCCGTTTGCCATTCCAAATACATCGAACGTATTTTAACACATAGCTATCCCTAACTAATTGTTTATTCACTTTCACGAAATCTATAAATAAATTGTACATACATTGGAAACGTTGACCAATTGGAATAGTTTCCAATTTGATTGCTTGCTATATTAACGTGCGTATCGATAAAGTAGTTGTACGTATCGATGAATCGAGGTTGTGACGTAGCTAACGTATCGTTCGCAACCTTATAGCAACCACAGCACCTGACATAAACAGCAACGTCAACAACGTTAAAATGAATGTAAGTTAATAATTGTTTATTATATTTACCAAAATGGAAAGTTATTCCATTTGTCAAAGTACTCAACTAACTTTTAAACGTTTTTTCTTAATCACAAAAACCAGGAGTCGGAGATACCCATTGATATCCATACGCTAAAGCTGCAGGATTGGCTTATAAGCAGACGGATTGTGCCAAAGAATATACAGGCACCTATCAAAGATATACATTCGAGGATAAGCAATGCCTTGCAGGACATGCCAGCCAATGATCAGCTAATAAAACTCTTGTCCGGATCCAGTAAGTGGACCCTACACAACAACAATAACTCTTGCAACTAAAGTCACATTTTTTTCAGATATAAACTATTTGCATGTCAAGGAGATCATTGAGATCCTGAAGCAGACGGAAAAGGATACGAAGAGTGTCTTTGGCACCTATGGCAGCCAGCGCATGAAAGACTGGCAAGAAATTTGCCGTCTGTACGAGAAGAATGCCACATATCTGGCGGAGACAGCGCAAATCTTTGTGAGGAATGTCAACTACGAGATACCTGGAGTACGCAAGCAAATGCTTAAGCTGGAACAGCAAACCGACGAGTGCCTGAAACGTGCCAATGATATGCACAAGCCAGAGGCTCAGCTGCTGGCCGAGCATACCGCCCTTCTAGATCAACTGGGCGTTAAGGGTGTAAATCTGCATGCTGAATTTCTGGAAGTACTGGCGGGACTCCAGGATCTGTATGCCAAGTCTCTGCAAGGCATTGGCAGAGTGCAGGCTGGCATTGATCTGTATGCTGAGTTTTGTGGACAGCAACAATGCCTGCCCATTTTGTGTCATCTCGTGGAGCATGGCAACACAACCGTTTATCAGTACATTCACAAAGAGGCGCCGCTTGCCATTGAGGAGCCGGAAGTGCGACTCAGTTTTAGTGGATCGCAGAGCAGTAAGGAGAACGAGGGCAATGAAATCGATTTCGGCACTGATGACAATGGCGGCACATCGTCGACGGTCTCCGCGGAGATTATCGACTATGGCGATTTCCCCGAAGCAGATGGTGGCAACATAGATTGGGGCATTGAGAGTGCACCCACCGATGCTGTAGAAATCAACTTTGATATACCGGTCGAGGAATATGGCATTGTTGTCGAGGGCACCGGCATGGATGGCGGCACTGCCAAAGGTGGCCTTCGATTACCTAATACTTTCAACTTGTTTTAACTAATGTTTAATTTTTACAGGAGATCAAGCGTATACGCTCCTGGATTCGCCCAACTATCGTGATCGTTTTCTAGATGAGATTCACGAACTTGCGGCATTCCTAAGCATGCGTCTCTATGAGCTCAATCATTTGGAGTCATCCAGTAATATTATGTTCTCACTGATGGACAACATTGCCACGCACGACACCGAAAGCATTGGCAAGCTATTAAACGATGTGGAGAAGATCATTCAACAGGTCTCGGACGAACAGACGCGTCATCTATTCCAACTGAAACATTCACCCAAATATGCTGATCTGCTGGCCAGCAAGCTACAGCAAATGACAAAGGCCGTCGAGAAGCTACGCAACACGCGAGATGGCCTCAAAAAGCGTGCTGTGGAACTGCGAGAGCAGCGTCAACAATTGAATCCTGTGCTGGAGGAGCTCATCGCGCAAACTCGCAACCTGCAATCATATATTGAAAAGGATATTTCCAAACGCTATAAGAATCGTGTTGTGAATCTTATAGGCGGCGTTAACTAGTTAATTTGTAACTAATTTGTTTAACTAATAATAATGTTGGGAAATCTATGGCAGTGTTAATAAATTGTTGCAAATAGTAATAAAGGATATTTTACTTACAGTGTAGAATTGGTTTTACTTTGTATTGATATCGAAGATTTGTATTTTAAAAGAATTTTTATTTATTTTGCTATTTTTATTAAATATACAAATTTTATTTATATTTTTTGTTGTGTGTGTTTATACGTTATTTTTGTTTTGTATTTGCATTTGCTTTGTTTTGTTGCTTATTATTGTATCCAGAATACAAATCTAGTTTAATGTAGTTGTTGTTTGCTTTTTTGTTTGTTTGTTTGTTCATAAAAGTAGCCTTACACTTGAATCGTTTTAAACATTCTTCTCACTTATTTAATGTTTTTTTTTCTTAGCTGAATTGAATACACACTGAATTGGTAAACAATAACAACACTATAACTAATATATATATATATTTATGATAAAACTTAAGGGCTTTTCGATAAGAAGGAGTTAAGGAAATACATACATATACCAATAATAATAGTAATAATAATAAAAAAACATATTTTTAGTTGCATTTTGGAAGCGAAAGGAATTAAGGAGATTTGAAAAGACAATTATAGATGTTGGGGGCAGGGGTACAGACGAAGGGTAGTTTTTGGGTGTAAAAAGCCACAAAATGGAGTATACAAGATATTTATATATCAACTAGACTTAGGCACTAATCTAACAAAAAGTGTGGCGCTACAATTAAAAAAGGGCTCCATCGGCATTTTTGGGGTTGGATATTTGTTAATAAAATATATGTATGTGTATATTTTAATGTAAGTATGTATTATTATTAATTCTTCAACTAAGAAAAAAAATAACAAGCAGTATAGAAATTAAAATATATAGATTTTATATATAAATATATATATATATATATTCTGTTTATGTATAATTAATGTTTTTATCGTCCTCAATGATATGGTTGTCTGGGCTCATAAATCTGGGCATCATCTAACTATATATATATATATATATAAACTATTGTGTGTGATGCACAGGCCTCAAGCATTAATTAATCAAATCTTTGAAAATATAAGTCTACAAATCTGTTGCGACTTATCTGTGGATACATTGTATGCGTATGAATTGTATGTTTATATATATATAATGTTTGCTTTTTTGATTATATATCAACGTACGTATTTGATTTCTCTGTTTTTTTTTTTGTTTAAAGTTAAATAAGCATAAACTATGTTGCAAAAATTTGTTCGAAAATTGGTGTTTTGTAGGTTTTTTTTTTGTTTTGTTTTTGTTAGTACGTGCTATTATATTGTACAGCTACAATATTACTTTGTTTGTTGGTTTATTGCTTAAACGCTACTATGTATATTTATATATATATATATATATGTCTGTAGTCATGTAGTTGTTTTTGTGTGTTCAGTTTATTGTATGTATACTGGGTGTTTTATAGCATCGGTCGGATTAGATAAAAACTGAGCATCGTTAACGATGCTCTCAAATCTTCAAAAAGTTATTGCTATATAAAGTTCCATTGTTGTTCCTATTGATTAAACTTAACTAATTAGAATTCTCTCATTGTTTCTTATCTACACAAGCACTTGATCTTGCCCCTCTCGATCCTGTTATCCTTATATATTTTATCTTTATCCTTCACACTTTCTACAGATTATTGTGAATGCTTTTCAATGAAAAACATCGCCTCTCTTGGCGCCTAAGCTTGCTGCTGGTGCTGGCCACCAGCGCGTATGATTATGATTATGATTATTATGCGCATAGTGCTGGTGCTGATTGTGGTGTTGGTGAGGGTGGTGTGGGTGGTGTGGGTGGTGTGGGCGGTGTGGTGGATGTTTCCCTTGTGCACCACCCAGCGCCGGCTACTTTGGTTGTCAATCATTCTTCACTGGATAGTAGATTAGGTCGGGCTGCTGTTGCTGCATATGATGCATATAGTCATTTATCGGTGGCAACACAGATTTTGCATCATCGCCCAGCATGGGATAACCACCTACACCAACACCAACACCCACTGGTGGTGCTGTTCGATCATAGACGCTGCCATGCAGTGGTGGGGGTGGCAACAAGTGTGAACCACCCGCCAATGAATGCAACGGCTGCTGTAATCCGTGCGGATGCGGATGTGGATGCGCATGCGGATGATATGGCTGAAAGCTATTATGCTTCTGCTGTTCGCTGACTAGCTGTTGCTGCTGTTGTTCGCTTAGCGCACTGTGATTGTGATTGTGATGTTGCTGCTCGTAGTAAACGTTGCCGGGCACTCCGTGCCGCATTAGACTGGCGCCATAGGCAGCGCTTGGATTGTGATGTTGTTGAGCTGCTTGCTGCTGTTGTTGTTGCTGTGGCTGTTGTGGTTGCTGTTGTTGCTGCTGCTGCTGCTGCTGCTGGGGCGGCTGTTGTTGCTGTTGTGGCATTAAATCAAAATTGTACTCCAAAGGCGTGGGATTCGTGTCGATGAGATTCGTTAGAATGCTGCCAATATTATTGTAGTTGTGTGGATCTCCTGGCCCCACTTGATTCACCTGCGGCGTTGGTGTTGCTGGCTGCTGCTGTTGTTGTTGTTGCTGCTGCTGCTGTTGCTGTGGCTGTTGTGGTTGCCACATATGCTGGAAGCCCAATAGATCACCAGCTAACGCTGGGTCTTGTGGTGGCTGTTGTTGTTGCTGCTGGGGCTTGTTGCCGCCAACAACAGCCGGTTGTTGCTGTTGTGTGGGTGGAGCTGGTGCGCCCACGTTCATTGGAAGCCCGAGAAACTCGGTCGAGTCGACAATGTAAAACTTGTTGTCCTTCAGCTCGACCGGCTGATTGTTTGGTGCGCCACCAAAGCCCATGTTACCCCATGAATCAGTTGCCTGTTGTTGCTGCTGCTGTTGCTGCATGAATTGCTGTTGTGTTGCTGACGCCGCTGCAGATGGCGATGGTTGCGGCTGTGGCGATTGCAGTCGCGAGTGTTGATGCTGCGGCGAATGACTGTGCCGATGTTGTTGCAGCAACAGCTGATGCTGATGATGCATTGGTGGCATGTGATGCGGTGAAGTGAAATGTTGCTGCTGGTGTTGCATTTGCTGCTGCGCCTGATGGGTATGGGGATGTGGATGAGGGTGTGTATGTGGACTCTGTGGCGTGTGGCTGCGCATATGTTGTTGCTGTTGCTGTTGCTGTGGTGTTGGTGGCTGCGGCTGTTGTTGTTGTTGTTGCTGCTGCGCCTGATGTTGCTGCTGATACTGATTCAAAACCTGATGTTGCTGATAGCCACCTGCGGGACTGCCAGTGGTCTCGAAATGAAACTGACTTTCCGGTCCACCAAAGCTATTCATTCGTTGCAGATGCAATTCCGGCGTACTGTTGTTTGGCGTATGCGGCGTATGACGAAGATGTGGCTGCTGCGCTGCTTGTTGTTGTTGTTGCTGCTGCTGCTGTACCGCTGGCAACGCTTGCTGTTGCTGTGGCGGTGGCGTTGCTGCCGCATGTTGCTGATGGTGTTGATGCAGCGCATTCTGCTGTTGCTGCTGAGTTGTTGGTTGCTGCTGCTGCTGCTGTTGTTGTTGTTGTTGCTGCTGCTGCTGCAATTTGTCCGCACTAAAGCTCTGATTGTACATGGAATTCGGTTGAGATTCGCTCGTGGAGACCGAGTGTTGTGACGTGGATGCCGTCGATGATTGTGAGCTATTGCTGCTAACAATGGCGGCATTAAAGGGATCCTGCTGTGAGCAACCAGGCGTTGTCGACAATGGTGGTGGTGGTGTGGGCGTGGCACCCACACTTCCAGCCTTTCCAACACCCAACTGCAGCATTTGCTGCTGTTGCTGTTGCTGTTGTGTGGCAGCTGTTGCTGCTGCTGCTGCTGCTGCTGCCGCTCCAGTCTGTGACTTTGCCTTGCTGCCGGCTGACTTTTTGGTAGCCTTGACAGGCGGCGGACCAGGCATGTCAGGCAGTGGCACCATATCTAAAATAGAGACGTTGGCAGACGATTACAAATTGTTCATGAACTTCAGTTTGTATTATCATATAATACTTACCCTCTTCATTACCCTTGGGAAAACGCTGTTTGCCACCCTTTTTCGATGGCGGTGGCTGATTGCCATGCATTGTCTGTTTGTGACGCACCAAATGCGTCTTCCACTTAAAGGTCTGCAAAGTAAAAGGAGTTCACGTTACTTCTACTACAACACTTAACTAGTTACATGACTACTTACCTGATCGCAATGATTGCAGCAATGCGGTCGCTCCTCCGAGTGGGAGGGCAAATGACGTTGCAACGACTTGGCCGAACCAAATCGCTTGCCACACAACCGACACTTGCATTCTGAGACATCGACATGAGCATTGCTGTAGTGTTCCTTGAGTGCCGGATATGTAAAGTAGGAGGAGCCACACATATCGCATACATAGGTGCGCTTCACTTCGGTATGCAGCTGCACGTGCCGCTCCAGATTGGCCTTGAGCGTAAAGCGATTATGGCAAATGTGGCACTCAAAGAAATTGTCACGCTTATGCACACGTATTATGTGCTGATACAGAGCATTCTTCGAGGGAAACTCAGCGCCGCAAACTTCACAGATGGCGCCATCGGCCTTGTGTCCGGTCTCCTCAAAGTGCTGTTGCAGCTTTTTTTGTGACAGCTTCAAGCCGCACTCGCCGCACGGAAATACTGTAACAACAAAGGAATAAAATTAATTTAAAAGTTTCACAAAAATCTCAGCAGTATCGCATCCAAAGTCCTTTTCGCCTGCGCTTGGCTTTGGTGAAATTTACATTCACGTCGACTCACTTTTGAAATCCTTCTTGTGCGACTCAACATGCGCATGGAATTGCTGTCGCCGCGAGTAGGATTCACCACACGTCTCGCATACAAACGGAAACTCCTTCACATGTATCGTACGATTGTGTTGTATAATTTCCTGTAACACAAAATACGTTAGTTTAGTTTTAGCTGCATGCATTTTAGGCCATTCACTTACCTCCAATGTATTGCCATTGGGCTGTCCGCAGTCGTGACAAAATCCCGGATGCATTTTGTAATGATCCAAGAGTGATTTACGCTTTCGATACGATTTGGGGCACAACAGGCAATTATAGCTGGGTTTATCCTTTTTACTGCCAGGCGTATGACTGCCGCCCAGCTGTGAAGGTGGCGCCTGGAGTGAGGTGCTGCTGCTGCTGCCCCCATCGATGAGCTGCTGCTTGGCCGCATCCATCTCATCCATGTCATTGTCCAGGTCATCGTCATCCTCATCACCCGACAGCTCATTATCATCCAGCTCCAACGAAGAGTTCAGTTGTGATCCAATGCTTGAAGCAGCCAAATGCGCGGACTGCGACTGCGACTGGGGATGAGGATGAGGATGTGGATGTGGATGTGGATGCGGATGCGGATGTGGATGTGGATGTAGATGCGATTGACGATTGTTCATGAGCTGCGCATGGTGTTGATGTTGAGGGAAGGGACTTTGTTGTTGCTGCTGTTGCATTTGCATTTGCATCATCTGCTCAATGATGGGCGGCATTGAGTGTGGATTATTATTATTGCTTGAGTTATAATGATTCTCATTCTGCAGTTGTATCTCCGTGCCAGCCATTAGCTGCGATGTCGCTGACATTGCAACACCATCGATGCCATAACCCCCCGTCGATCTTATGGGCATGGACAAAAGCTGCGTTTGTGACTGCAACAACTGCGCCTGATCCCGCTTGGCGGCAAGCTGCTCCGGCGCTAGTTGTTGTTGCTGCTGCTGATTATTATTGCTCTTGATACAATTTATGTTGTTGCTGCTGTGTATATTGCTTGAAGTAAGGCCATTGATCACAAGATTTCCAACGCTACTGCTGCCGCTGCTCCCGCTGTTGATAAAAACAGAGATCATTAATTTGTTGTTGTAAGAAAATAACTTTAGTTCAAAACTTACAGATGGTGAGAATGAAGCTGCTGTGGCCCATGGCTGGTGTTGTCCATGAGCAGGGAGGCGATGCCGTTGTCATGTACGGCACTGCTGTTACTGTTGCTGTTGCCGCCGCTGCCGCTGCAGGTGCCCGTAACGCTGCCCAGGCCACTGCCACTGCCACCGGCACCCGCCAGCATCTCATCTATTTCTGGCTCCATTTCGAGCCCATCAATGAGACGACCAGCGCCTACACCATCGTCAATGAACTCCTCGAACTTCATAATCTCCTGTGCGGCCGACGATAGCTGCGATTCCGTTTCCGACTCCAGCTCCGAGTCACCAAACGATATGGATCTCAATTGATTATCGGGCAGCTGTAACGGCGATACCTCGTCTAGCTCCTGTTTCAATTGTTGACACAGATTCAGCTGCTTTTGCTTCTCCAGCTCCAGCTCCTGTTCCAGTGCCAGCTTGGCAGCAAGAGCTGCCGCTTCTGCTGCCGCTGCTGCTGCTGCAGCTGCAGCTTCAGCGGCCTCCTTTGCAAGTTGCTTTTGCTCGAGTTGCCTTCGCCACTCATCCAAGCGCTGTTCCCGCAATTCCTTTAGCACCCGTGTCGAGGGCGTTGTGCCCAGCAGCCGGCCAGTGATCACAAAGTTATCATAAAACTGCTTGAGGAACGGCTTGTGATGTTGACTCAGCGCCAGACGCAATAGCACCCGAAACTGAGCCTTGAATGCTCGCTCACTGAACTCCCCGCTGCTGTGATGATAGCGCAACGTATATTGGCTGTCCTCATGGAAGACGTAGCCATCGCCTAGACGAGACCGTATCGCATGGTGGACAGGTGAGATGATTTCCAAGGTGTTGTTGCTGTCGTTGCTGCTTCTATTGCTAATGTGATGATTGTTATTGCTTCGTTTTCGTTTCGCCAACTTTTGTTGCCGCCGCATCAAGAGCAACTCCTCGTCCTCTCCATGCTCCTCCTCGTCATCGTCGTCCTCCTGCTCATCGAATGTCGCCGCATAGCGCCGCTTCACCGTATGTATCAGATCAAGTGGATCGTCGCTGGTGAGGAGTAGAACTGAACCTGGACCCGATCTAGCTAACGCATTCACATTGTTATTGCGATGAAAATGATGCAGGCGCTGTGGTTTGCTTATGGAAGACAAATGCTCCTCATCATCATTATTGAGGAAATCATTCTCGTCCTCGTCGTCGAGGCACAAGAACTCCTCCTTGCATAGAATCTTCTCAAAGTTTTGATTCAAATCAATAGCTGCAGATGCTTCACTCTCATTCTCCCGCTTGATTTTCACAACCGCCGTCGTGCCCGAGGATTCCACCTTCTCCTTCTTGGTGGCAGCGAGCAGCAACTGCAACTGTTCGCTCTTCGCTAGCTGCGCTCCATATGATCCGGCGTCACCATTGTCATTTGTCGTCGATTTGTGACTACTACTATTGTTGTTGTTGTTGTTGTTGTTGTTGTTGTTACTGTACAGATTCCTGACGACTCTGTCGCAGGCCTCTGGATATTTGCACTTAAGCGTTTGTAGCAGAAATTTGATTGCATCGCACCGCGACGCCGCGTTCAGACTATCCAGTAGATTCACGGACTGATCCACCTGAAAGTACCGTAATAGATTAGCAACGCATTACTAGTAAGGCATTACAATCGATGCCAGAAGGTTACGAAATAGGGTTGAAAGCGATTTCCGTGACACCATCGATTAAACTGGTTTTCATTTATACTGATTTATTTCTTTAGTGATTTTTTCTTGCCGGGAATTTATACCTATACTTGTTTGTGTATTTGTCTATACGCTACTGAAACTCCAAAGCGAATGTTAACCTGTTATTTAAAATGACTCAACTCGATTCACAGGTGCTGCACGTTGGTCGTCTCTATTTAATAATAATTACATACAGATTTAATAAAAATCCTCGGTTAAAAAATTAACAATTTCCGCTAGATGGTCAAACACAAAAAAAAACATGCAGAGTTGACACGTGCGCCAAAAATGATGAACATTTATTAAACGCTTCAATATAATCGACAGATTGTGTGCATTAAATTATATAACGTTTGTTTTTTTACTTTAATTACATTGAACACAGCCAACATACATACACGTGCACTCAAAACGTTAAAAAAAAAACTGTCATCAAATGCAATTACCGATTATGATTTTCCAAACAATTTAATGCAATTAGAGCGCCAAGAGCGCGCGCTTTTAGCTCAGCTTCAGCCGGCGTTAGCGTCGACGTCAATAAAAGCCTTGAGCAGACAGCGCGGCGACAGCGAAACCCGCTGCGCGGTCGCGGCAAACGATTAGCGCACAGCATAGCAAAGACGGCAAAGGCAAAAAAAATAGCAGGGAAAATAAAAACAGGCTATATATACTCACACACACACAAACATACATACATAAATAATAATAATAATAATAAAAATAAAAAAAGAGCTTGCTGCCAGCCAGCGACAGCAGCGAAAGGGGAGGACGAAGGAGAGGAAATTAAAACAGCGCACAATTTGTGCTACTTTTTCCCCATTCCACAATATTGCCATCTCTGTTTGTATATTATGTACACATTATGTGTATGTGTGCTTATGTTTATATTCATGTAAATGTGTGTGTGTGTGCGTGAGTTAAAGCTGCGAGTCAACAAATTATTGTAGTTGTAGTTGTAAAAACATGATGGCGCTCTCTAAATGGCTCTCCCACAACCCACCCACTGGCTGACATTTGTTTTTGAGAGCGGGCCAGAAAGAGAAGGAACAAAACATGTATGGGAGCTTAGGGGAGAGTAAGTGAGCGGCAACTGAGAAGAACGGGATGCGGACCAACGGCACTAAATAACACAACTCTGGCTCCGCTGGTAATTTTTAAATACATACATATTATTTTAGCAGCAGCATAAATTTAATACGTTGCTTCTCATATTGACAAAACTAATAACGAGCGCGTTAAGAAAAAACTGGAAATGAGTTTTAATTAAAAAAGCAATAATGAATAAACTTACAAAAATACCAACTAACTAGGTAGTTAAATATCTTGTGGCGGTATTAATTTTATGGGCATGTTTCACATGCTTATTAATAAATGAATATAGTACAATAATTCATCAGGTCTGAACAGCTGCCAAAGAATTTAAATTGAATTACGTTCATTGGGTGTCAATGAAATATTTGCAGTCTGGGTGGCAGAACTTTGTTTTTGTTTACGTTCTACTCGTAATTGACAGTTAACGGTGTTTTCCACTTTTGATTGCCCACGTGCGTTTCTGTGCATGTATTCGTGTTACAGTGTTTATATGTAACTAAAACCGAATGAGTGAAATAAAGAGAGATACAGAGAGAGAGAGAGAGCAGTTGGCCGATTAAAAATTCCTTGCACATATCTGCACTCAAATTTACTTTAAAGCTAAGTGCAATGTTTGCGAAAATTAAAATTAGATGTAGAATAAAAATGAATATGAGAATTAATAAGTTAAGCTTTAATTTCATTTCGTTATGAGGTCATCAATTAAGTTAACTACACTGTAGATTTAAAACCTAAATATTTTAAGCTTTTTAAAATTAAATACTCATAATTTAACCGGTTGTAAGAAGTTAAGTTAATAGCTTAGATACAAAGAAATACCTAATAAATTAAGTACTTTAGCTGACAAGAGATTTCTCTCTCATTGCTTACAAAAAGCTCGCATGTAAAATGTTCTTTAAATAACTTTGAAACTAATTGAGCACAACAAGTACAAAACATGCATAAGTAATGTGTGCATACACATACATACATGCGTGCATATACTATCACTTACATGTTTAGTATATATATAGTATATATATTTACAAATATTTCAACATTCGTCTAGAAGGCTTAAAATGTCTATGCGACAACACAACACAAAAGAAACATCTACCGAAACTCTAATTCTTTTGTCGTACACAAAATTTATGGTTCTTTCGGTCTTTGTTTCCTTTTATCGTCACATTTAAGCTAAAATTTGGGGAATTTAGTACGAAGCTAAGTTCTCAGCTTGTATCGGCTGTCGAAAAATACACTGAGAGAACAAAGGAGTTGATGGAGAACATAAACGTATACCATCAAAAATAACATTCCCTACTTAAGGTTGTGAAAATATTACTAAAATCTTTTATCGGATGGATTTTGTTTTGAATAACCTAACAAACTATCTAGCTTATGCACTGTAGGGTATTCGATAGACTTATGTATGTCTCTATGTACACATGTATTCTTAATACCAATGCAGTTTTGTCTTTGATTTATTAGACTTGGCTGCTGCCTCATTTTCAACTAGTTCGTTTTAATATTGTTATGTACCTGTTCAGCACGCACACAAAAACACAAACACACGCACAAACAAACACACACCGATAAAGCAACAGGGGAAGAGCTACAAAGAGAAAGACAGTGAGCAGAGTCCACACACACACACACAAACATAGATATTTAGAGGTATATTTTGTTAACATACATAATTATTTAGGTTGCCAAACTGTAAACGTTGCAGCTGTAGCTGAAGTGGGGCAAGAATAGCATAGTTTATAGAATAGTTTTACATTTTGCGCTCATGCACAACGTGTACAAGCACATACACATGCAAACACCGACTCTCACAAACACACACACACAGAAACTCGCGTATGTAGTTATACTAATCTAATAAAAATAGCATTTACGTTGTCCTCCTTTATTAATGAAATTGGCGCAAAGCGAAACAAACACACACACACATATGTTTACGTAAAGGTATATATATATGCATACAGTGGCTTATAGTCTTAAAGTCTCAATAAAAAATATGAATGATTTTAAAAACTATTCATTACAAACTTTAAAATGACGTAATTATTTCTTCAAGTTCACTTTATTTTTCTTTAGCTGTAGTTTCAAACGCGAGCTTATATTCAATAAGAATAAAGCTGAAACAAAATTAATATCAAAAACAAACGCTGCCCCCTTCCTTTCCGTTGTAAACTCAATTAGGAGCGTTAAAAGTTTTAATTGGAAAGCTCAATTAACGAAAAGAACAACAACAACATAGCGAAATGTAGCTCTTCTATTAAGCCACTGGACTCCATGTTTCATGGGTTTTTTTGGGTGTCGCCAATTGGCAACTCTCGCTCTCCCTCTCTTCAAAACATACAAGTCTCTTAAAGTGCATTCCAACAAGAAAAAAAAAATTGCGAATCAAATAAAAAATACCCTTTAAAACACGTTGTTGTACCACTGTGCACGCTGTTTACAATTTTTTAGTTGTGCTTTGCTCGACCATTCGCTCTCCCTCACACAAATACAAACACCGACACAAAACAGAAAAATACAAACACAATCAAATCATGCCCTCTCTCCGCTCAGTGTTGTTGTCTATATTGTATTTGTAGTCAGAGTGGCGCGCACAAGTTGGATTTTCGTAGTATTCGTAGTATTTATGTTCATACATATATACAGACAGACATACATACATGTTTAACTATGTAAATGTCATTGTTCATATTATGCATAACATTGCTGGTTCGTATTGGTGTGTTTTCAAGTAATGTAATGTTGTTATAAACTAATAAAAATATAAATAAATATTTTCTCAAAACGACGAGAGGAAAACAAAACAAAAGTGAATAATAGCCCCAGCCCCAACAACAACAATGAATAAATGGGTCGAAAATGGGAGAAGTAAAACTGACTGTGGATAATGTAGCGGGAGGAGCGAGCAGAGGGATGAAGTATAAAACAAAACTACAATTCATTTTAGAAAAGAAAATAGAAATAGTATAGAAGAGAAGAATGCTATTATGTGGCACGGGTATGGGTTTGGGTTTGGGAAATGAGGAAAGGGAGTGCTGTGCGGTGCAATGGGTAAGTAGGTGGGTGGAAGGGTATAGAAGGTAGGAGCAGAGAAGGGGGCAAGGGCACACAGTTACATTGCGGAAGTTCATACACAAACACAAGAACAACAAAATGTTTCAGTGTGTGTGTAAGTATTGTGCAAGAACCGATAGAGACGGATCGGAAAGGGAACGAGAAGGTTAAATAAACGAAGCTTTGTTGAAAAAAAAAAAACCACTAGCTCCTAACCCAAACAAAAACCGGGCTTATATATTAAAACGTATAACGGAAAATTGATCTTAAAATACCTAAAATTTAATGACTTAAAGTCTTATTGGTTCTTATAATTTTAAGAAAGCTGTCAATTTTATATTGAATATTTTAAAAAAGTTGCCAACAAAATAATTTGGGAACGTTTATAAAAAATAAGCAAATACTCCTTTTATATATCACACGACATAATATTTATAATTTATTAAACAACAATTTAAAATAAACTGCTAATGCACACTGTACTTCACTTTATTGTTATCTCTCTCTACTTTCGGCTGCTCTACGTTCCTCTGCCGCTCTCTTCTTTGCCTACGCATTACACGTTGTTTTGCCCCTCTCTCATTTGATAGTCGCACGGAATGTAGACTTACATATACATATACAAACATGTGTGCGTGTGTATATTTATGTATGTATGTATGTACGAATGTACGTACGTATTTATGTAGTTGAATGAGAACGGGTGCAGAGTGGGGGTTGCCTGCAGCAGGGCATTTTATAGAAAACATTATTTAATTACCAGTAATTTAAAATCCAACTGTGTAGTTTTGTTATCCATTTTGTTGTTGGTTTCTGCATTTGGCTGAATTTTATTTATACGTTTCACTTACACACACACACACACAGACACACACGTATACACTTGCACCGCGCATACAAGCACAATTTTATGATACACACATATACACATACATATAGTACACGTACGTATGTATGTATTTTATTATTTCGATTTTTCTTTGCTTGTGTTTCGCGTTTCTTTTACTTGCTCGCTACAGCGCAGCTCTTTTTTTTATGTTATTCCATTTTCCTCATTTTCTTTTGCCTTTTTATACGTTAACGTTGACGGCTACTGCGGATGTCGCTGTTGCGGCTGCTTCTACACAACTTTTCACTGTATTGACAACATTAAAATATTGCCATTGGTTTCACATTTTCATGCATGCATGTGTGCACATTTTATTGCATAAATTAAACAATATAAAATGATTTACAAATATATTTTTATATGTACACTTAACTATTGCTGCTGCCTGATTGCCACTTTCTGTGGCACACTCACGCACACACACACTCACATGCACACACACTCTTACAGCCTCACACGCGCTCACACAGACGCGCGCTCAATGATGATCTGCTGCGTAGGAAAAATTGCTTTACAATTGCTTTTTTTTTGTCTTCCATGCGCACACTATATACGTATAATATTCCGTCAAGAGAAACCGATTATTTACTATTTTTACAAATATATTTAACTTTATTCGGAGCGAAATCTGCAAAAAGCGACGGAATTTCCACAAAATGTTTTGTCCAGTATTTTTTAGTGCACACGAAAAAGGGTAATATTTAGACAATTGTATAACCAGAACTGCCAACTCGCTTGAATTGACAGCGTTACCATATCGCATTATATTAGCATTGCTTTTCGAATTTCACATTTGCTCCATTCATTTTGAAATTTTATTTCACATACAAAATTAACGCTGTTTGCCATTAGAATTACAAATTATTTATGTACCATATTAAGCAAGATTGAGGAGCTTGCTTAGGATTTCGCCTGCTGGGCTTGTTTCTCCTTCTTAGCAGCCTCGGCCTCTGCCTCCAACTTATTGTACTTCTCAATAAGCTTCTCCACATCGGATTTTTCAAGCACACTGTATACAGTTGTGTTGTTGATGCGCTGCAAAGTTGCCATTTCCACCTTCTCTGGTGTCAGCTTAGTAGTATCCAAAGTCTTGCTCAGCACCTTGACTGCCAAGTCCTTGGCTTCCTCGAGTTTAATGTTCTCCTTATCAGCCAGCTCCTGCTTTAGCATCGAAATAGCGGCACCAAAATTATTGCCAATACAAGTTGCCTTCCAGCCACCATAGTTGCCACTGGGATCGGACTGATACAGCTGATAGCCATACTTGCTGTCCCAGCCCATGTATAGAAGTGAGACGCCAAATGGACGCTTGCCACCATACTGGGTGTAGGCCTGCTTAATGTCGCAGAGATGAGAGACGAGCTGCTCGCATGGAATCACCTCGCCATAGCTAAACTGATAGCGCTGTGCGATTAAACGAAGCTCTGATGTCAACACATTCGCATCGGATGTGATGCCAGCGACGGAGCAGACCATGTTCCTATAATTTATAAAATTTGTATCTTTTACACTTAATAAATAGCCACAATAAACTTACTCATTGAGTTTGTATATTTTTTCCGATGGAATCGCATTGTCTAGCAACTTGTTTGTGCTGCGGCATTCCGCTGCCAGCACAATTCCATCTTCGGCCAGGATGCCCAAGCAAGTGCCGGCATGGGATATCGCCTCCATGGCGTACTCCACCTGGTACAGACGACCTTCGGGCGAAAAGATCGTAGTGCGGGAATCATAGCGACGCGCCTTAAAAACGATGCACAAGAAAAAAAAAACAAATTGTGGCGGTGATTAGGCAAAATGCACATGCAAATTATTGTAAAATGTGTGCAGATTCGTTGAACTGAAATGCACTCACTAGAGTCACTTGATGAAACTCGCTTACTTATTTGCACTTACCATTTTGTATAACTTTTAGAATTTTCGAATTTTCTGTAGGATTCAAGAAAATATGCGGCGTCGAATGTTGTTCCTCGCAAATTGTACTTGTCATTCCCGAACAGAGTTGTCACACTTTTTTTTTGTGGTGATGCTATCGATATAAGTTATCGTTGAATAAGTTGGCAGTTGCGATATCTGCATTCATCGATAGCTAAAGAAAAAGATAAATATCGACTCGCATGCTGATTGCTCCGTTACACTAAAGAGTTGGCGGGTATATTTGAAAGTTAGATTGTTAACTGCGAATAAATATGTAAAATATGTTTTATAATCAAAATTTTTAATGGCTTAGTGGCTAAATTTTAAGCGCTTTAAATATCTATTATCATCCAACATAATCCTAATTTTGTTGTATTCTTATATTATTATTTTATGTTAACTTATTGAGTTGCCGGAATCCTTTTAAATATAAGAAAGTTATGCGAAAATTTAACATTCCCTTTCTCATAAATTCCGCTCCAGCAGAAACGATTATTGCTTAATCACAAAACCCAGTACATCCCACAGCGGACAACATTGAGACGCATTAATTGTTGGCGGCACGCGACACGTTTTTTATTAGACTGTTGCTCCTTTTAACGATGAATCCGACTGGAAAACATTTTAAATTCAAATGGCGCACTTTAACAACCAACTACAAGAACAGCAGCAACAAGTGAAAGCACAAAATGATTATATCCCTCTTGTGTTGCCTTTGTGTCTGTTCGCTGTTGGCTCTGACATTGCTTCTGCTAACCTTCGATATTCGCATTTAATGTGACGATGGCCGGCTTCCGAGTTCGGCTCCTTTGGCGCCACCCACCCGAAACGAATGTCAGCCATTGGCTGAGACATTCGTGTCGGCTGCTTGCTTCGACGTGTCCTGTGGCCGAACTGTGTCCCCTATATAAAAGGTCCTGGCTTTTGCCTTTGGGCTCATTCGTTAAACGCGCCTTTCAATGTTGAGTTAAAACTTTTGTCTAAGTCTTTGTCTTCTAGGAGTTTAAATATTTTTAAAGTGCTTCAAATTTCAAGTGTTTAAATAATAGTGAAACCTGTTGAATGCCACAAACAAATACTTAAAAATCTATTCAAAAGTAAAAAGTTTAATTACTGATAACAAAAACATTATTCATTTATGGTCCCTGAAAAGCAACCCCTTTAAAGTTGCAACAGTTTCGGAAATTTTTTTTAAAGCAGCAGCTTGAAAAATTATATGCGCCTCATTATCTTTTTGTAAGTGTGATTTGAATTAATTTGTCGTTTGTTTGTGTCTCGCGAAAGTGAATTGAATTTAAGAATAATTTTTTAATTTCCTTGCTACAAATTTATTGTGGAAAGTTTTTTAGAAAGAATAATACTCAATTGAGTTCTTGTTTCTTAGAAATTTGAAAAAGATATTTAAATATTTCAGCTACTTCAATTTCGGATTACTGAACATCGAACTTTGTAAAAATCACAGCTAAGGTAAGATACACTTCAAATAAGTAAATTATGATTTGTTCCCTGAATATATAACTTTTGTTAGTATAGTGAAAGATGTACACCATGTTGTGGATTAACCTGATTATATATCTGACGCCTGATGCATGTGGATATCATTTGCATCGAACCGATATCGAGCCCTGGGAGGGCAAGGAGCTAACTTTGGATAGCATTACGCATCAGGCACGATCCAGTAACGGTAATTTCAATGTTCATCTTAATGACAGCATCGATATCAACGTGTTTGAGCGCATAAGGGAGAACAAAAATCAAACTGGCTCCCTCAACGAGGGTGAGATTAGTAAGATGCGTGTTTATAATGTTGGCGTCTTAATGGCATCTCATTTGGGTAAGTGAGTTGTCAAGGAAGGGGAAACAAACACAGTATACTGTATTTCTACTATTACAGATTCACCATTTGACCTGGAACGTTGCGGACCGGCTGTGGACTTGGCCCTGGATCAAATTAACAAACGTTTCCTTAGCCCACACAATATCAGGCTCGTCAAGAAGAAGGCCAGGTGAATTTTCCTTCTGATTTGTTCACTTTGCATAAATCAAAGTATTGCCCTATATAAATCAATTATATGCTACACAAGGAACAAATTATATTTCATTAAAGTTGAAAAGAAAAATGTGAAAAAATTAGTTTTGTCAAGCATTAAAGTAAATTTGAATACTTTTTTCAATACTTTAAGTAATATTTTATTTATTATTGCCACTTTTCAGAGAGAGGTTCTTAATATATTTAAGAAGCTTTTAAGTTTTTTAATCTTCTAGCATAAAGATTATCTTTAATAATTATTAACTAAAAGGTAGATCTGAGATTTATTAACTTGTGTAACTCTAATTTTTCTGAGTGTACGTTGCCAACACTTGCTACTTGTTGCGTGCGACACGAGTCAAGTTAATTACTCGAATTTCATGGGCGCACTCAGCTCCTAGTCCCCATATCCATTCCCCCACAGCTTACTGCAATGCATGCTTTCCACAAATAGTTTGTATCTTGTGCCACGTGCGCTTTGCTAACCAGTCTTAAGTGATTATCTTCTTCTTTGCCTCACACTCAACAACTTCTCAACAGCTACCCGTCTTGCTCGGGCGCCAAAGCACCGGGACTCGCGGCGGATATGCATTTCAAGGACGATGTCATCGCATTCATTGGGCCCGCGTGCGCTTTCGCTCTGGAGCCGGTTGCCCGCTTGGCTGCCTATTGGAACACGCCCATTATAACGGGTATGGGAGATCAGGTAAGTGTTTGATTGCGCATCCTTCCTGCGGTTTTGCCAACTCAACACGTATACCTGGAGCACACGGCACAGCAAGGGGCTTTCAATCATGTGCTTAGATGGGTAACTAATCTTCGGACCCCTTCCAACCGCTGTCCGGGGCCTTAAATTAGCTTTCACTACTTGCTTCGCATTTACAATTAAACACGACTTTAAGTAGGAGCAGCAGCAACAACACAATCGCTCATTTGAGATTGAATTATTGTATTAACGTTCTTTTATTTACTTTGCTATTTAAAGCCGCCTTCTTCGGAGGGGGAATTAACTGTCACCTCGGGCATTCTGGGCAGAATACACAAGTGGAAGAACGAGAGTACGGTAAGGATCAATTATATATCCACGAGGCTCTTATAGCTACGTTAAAACCTAATCGAATTTAAAGCTGAATGTTAATTCTTTTAAAGATTATTCTTTTATTATAAATATTATTTCCTTAGTTAGAATATTGATACTTAATATTCGATTTCAGGGCATGTTTAAAGACAAATCGAAATATCCAACGCTGACGCGAATGTCCTACTGCCAATGTCGTCTAAAATTGGTATTTGCCAGTGTATTTCGTCAATTCAATTGGAAGCATGTAGCACTCCTCGTAGATCGCTCGGAGCTTTTCTCCTTAACCGTTGGCAAGAATCTGGAATACGGATTGCGTCAGGAGGGACTCCTGAGTTTTGTGCGAGAGTTAAATGGCAACGAAGAGGAGATCTATGAGAATTATTTAAGGGATGCCAGCATGTATGCGCGAGGTGAGTAAATAAATATAAGACAAAATATGAATATGCTTAACATAGTCTATTATTTATCTACTTACAGTTGTCATCCTGTCCGTTCGTGGTGTTCTTGTGAGGAAATTCATGCTTGCTGCGCATAGTTTGGGAATGACGAATGGTGAATGGGTTTTCCTCGACGTGGAGATATTTCAGAGTGCCTATTGGGGCGACAAGGATTGGGAGTTGGGTGATGAGAATGATATGCGTGCTCGGAAGGCATATGAGGCGCTTCTGAGAGTCTCCCTGTTGCAGCCAACAAATCCCACGTTTCAGGACTTTGCGGACAATGTGCGGGAGAATGCTTTCTCCGAGTATAACTATACGTTTGGTGATGGTGAGGAGGTGAACTTCTTCATCGGTGCCTTCTATGATGGAGTGTACCTACTCGGCATGGCCCTAAATGAAACTCTGACCGAGGGAGGTGACATTCGGGATGGGGTAAACATCACTCGACGCATGTGGAATCGCACTTTCCACGGTATAACGGGACACGTTCGCATTGATGATAATGGTGATCGTGATGCGGATTACTCTATACTAGATCTGGATCCAATTAATGGCAAATTCTCAGTGGTTGCACATTATTATGGTCTTCACAGAAAATATGCAGCGGCTCATGGCAAGAAGATTCATTGGCCCGGTGGCCGCGAGGAACCTCCACCAGATGTACCACCTTGTGGGTTTCTGGGCAATGCTCCAGGCTGTCACGGAAATGGTACGCCTACGAACTTTATTATAGCTTAACGGATTATTCAGTTCTTTATCTTATAGAGACCACAATAATGTATTCGGTTTTTGGACTGGCTTTGTTCTTGGGACTTGTGCTTTTGGTCATCTGCTTACTGCAAAAGTAAGTAGCAAAGAAAGGATATCAAGCATTACCCATTGCTGATTCTATATTAACTTTGTTGATTTTTCCTTTTGCAGACAAATGAAGCTCAGCAAGGAGCTGCATAACATGTCCTGGCGAGTACGACCCGATGATGTACTAATTGAAATGGGTGGCATGTTTGGTTCAAAGGGTGGATTACAACGGCTCGATGTGGAGAATATATCTTTGCAACAGTTTGGCATCCATTCCGGAAGAGCCTCAATTGCCAGCTTTGCATCTTTGCCACCGCAGGTCTATACAACGATAGGACAGTTTAAGGGAGAACGTGTGGCCATCAAGAAGGTGAACGTTAAGAAGGTGGAGGTGACTTCAACGCTGCTCTGGGAGATTAAACAGGCTCGGGATGTTAGTCACGAGAATACAGTTCGTTTTGTTGGAGCCTGCATCGATTTGCCGCGACCCACTGTGCTAATCCTGACGGAATACTGTTCGAGAGGTAGCTTAAAGGATGTCTTAGAGAATGAGGCCATTGAGCTTGATTGGAATTTTCGAATGTCCTTGATACATGATATTGTCAAGGGAATGAGCTATCTGCATAACAGTGATGTTGTTGCTCATGGCAAGCTCCGCTCCTGCAACTGCCTTATCGATGGACGTTTCGTCTTAAAGATCTCCGACTTTGGATTAAGCACGCTGACCACACCTTCGGATTTTGTGCGCGATCAGAATTACTATACCAGTAAGATTAACTATTCCTGATCAAAGTGAATTCATTTTCCCACCTTCCCTTAAAGGAAGTTTTCTTCATAATTTGTTTTATGTTTTTGCAAGAGTGTATCCATTCTAGATATCATCTTTTTTGTACTTCATTAACATCATTTTTGTTCCAGAGCTTCTATGGATAGCTCCAGAGTTGCTGCCAATGACATCGATTCCTGGCTGTCCGGCAACACAACGTGGCGATGTTTACTCCTTCGGCGTTATTTTGGAGGAGATCGTCAATAGAGGTGGACCGTATCAGGAGGCACGCCAGCAGGGCATGGATGTTCACACAATTTTGCATAAGGTGCGTCAGTGCGAGTATCCTCCATTTCGACCGCTCATCCGTGAAAGGGAATGTCCACCGGATCTGTTAGTACTCATGGAGAAATGTTGGGCTGACAACCAGGAGGAGCGTCCAGCATTCTCAACAATAAGAGGCAACATACGCACCATCATGAAGTAAGTTAATAAAATAAGTCCATTACACTTTTCGGTACTTACAGTCCACCTAAACTGTCGGAAACTACATATATTCTTCTTTGTAAATTTCAAAAATATATAAATACACAAGTTTATTTTTCAGAGGATTTTGTGAGAATCTTATGGACGACCTTCTAAACCGCATGGAACACTATGCTAACAACTTGGAGACACTCGTCGAGGAGAAAACACGACAGCTCAGCTTGGAAAAACAACGTACCGAGGAGCTACTGTATCAAATCCTGCCACGTCCCGTTGCTCAACAGCTTATGGCTGGAGATCTTGTGGAGCCTGAGGAGTTTAGCAGTGTTACTATTTATTTCAGTGATATTGTGGGCTTCACTGAGCTGTGTGCTAGAAGTACTCCCATGGAAGTGGTTAACTTTCTCAATGATCTTTACAGCACATTCGATCGCATTATTGGCTTCTACGATGTTTATAAGGTGAGTTAGGGATATAATTGCTTAGTAAGTAAGAAGAGCTAATGATTTGTTACCAGGTGGAAACTATTGGAGATGCCTATTTGGTGGTCTCTGGTCTTCCGGAACCCAATGGAGATAAGCATGCTCGGGAGATCGCTCTAATGGCGTTGGACATTCTACAGGCAGTCTGCTCCTTTAATCTGCGACACAAGCCCGATTATAAAATACAGATTAGGATTGGAATGCATTCGGGTTCCGTCTGTGCCGGCGTCGTGGGCAAAAAGATGCCACATTATTGTCTCTTTGGGGATACCGTGAATACCGCTTCACGTTTGGAAACAACTGGAATGCGTAAGTCACAGTGAATCAACTTTCAATCATTATTATTTTCATATTTATTTGCCCAAAGCTGGCAAGATTCATGTTTCTTCAGCCACCAAGGCCATATTGGACAAGTTTGGCACCTTTCAATTGGAGCACAGAGGCGATGTCGAGCTCAAGGGCAAGGGCACAGTGACTACCTATTGGTTGAATAGCACCACTGAGGCAGAAGCACGTGCTCCCACTCCGCCGCAACCAAATACCGATGAGGTGCCTTTCCCTCTGCTATTTGCTGGCATGGGGAAGTGAGCTAGCGTCGAATATCCCTTAAACGCTAACCAAAGTATCTCAAGTACAAATCTAGCTTGATCTCTGTCTAAAGCAAAGCTAATGAATGTTTAATGAATGAGTATTACTTTTAATGCTCAATTATATACTATGTACTTTTAAAATAGTCAAGCTGATACACAAATTAACTGAAAAATATATTAATATGAAAGCTAAGCGCATGAAAAATTATATAAAGATTCGACAAAGTAGCTACCCAAAATTAGAAATACTTTTATAAGCCTTTCGCTCAAAAATATATCGTTTTAAAGTTAATCCTTGATACTTAAACTATGTTATAAAATATTTGTCTATTATATTATCTGTGTTATTGAACAAATTATGAATGCTGTGTATGTATTGTTTTTTGATATAAGCTCATTAAAATGTATTTACCGTACCGGTGTATTTCAACTTATTGGTTCGTTTTTGAAAACATAACATGCCTGCCCGCTTAAGGGATGCACAAGTTAAGGGTATGTTTTTCATTCTCCGAAAGCTTTCGAAGGATGTGCTTAACGGAATGTTAGCTCGTCAACAAACCGGTTTACTACCCCAATCAGCTGTTTCTGGGTTCTAAAAAGCTTTCAGTAACTTAAAAAAAAATTATTCTCACAAAGCTGAGCAAAAAAGGAAACTGAACAAAAACAAATGTGAAAAAAAATTAAATAAAATGTGTTTTCAAATTAATGTAAATTGTAAAGTGAACACGAGACGGCTTACTTATTATATCTAGGCTACATGGCCAATGGAATACGCTACGTAGAGCTAATTGATATTACATATAGTGCTACAAGTACAACCTGTTAAGTTCAGGCATAGCCAGCATCCCATTCACAGTTCCCTAAGGAGTCCCTCGAGCAGCAAAATGAAGATATTTCGATTGCGTTTGGTGAAATTGCTGTTGTTGGCTTTTGTTGTCGCCAATTTGGTAGTCTTCTATTACACATGGAACTCAATGCTGTGGCGACGCATTACCAAAGCACTTGGTGGTAGTGCCGGAAGTGAGGCGAAACCAAAGGCGGATGCTCTACACGGAGCCAAGCTTTCACCAAAGGATAAGGCACGGAATGCCAACAAACATATACGCAAGTCCATAACAATTGTATTCTATGGACACTATAACTTTGAACAGGATCTGCGGCCGAGCATCGAGAGGTAATCATTTGAAATATACATTATGTATCTGTGTATTGTATTTATTATTTATTCATTTATTTCTTGTTATTAGCATACTGGATGTTGTGCCCAATATGCCCATACTGGTACTCCAAGAGGGTGCTGCCGAGTACGCCTATCCACCTGTTGGTTTTGAGCGGAATCTAACCTCCGCAGAGGAGCAGACGGTGAATTTTATGAGTCTCGCTTTCGACGTGCGCAAGACGCGAGAGCAATTAAATCCTCTGGCCGCAATACACACACGATATGCGCTGCTCATGCCGGATAGTGTGCGTATGAGCAGCAAGAATCTGCTACAGAAGATCCTACGTGAGATGAACACGAAACCGGGAACACAGCAGCCGAGAGTGACTGTCGCCTCGGAGGAAACCGTGCGTCGTTTGTTACTCATTCCATTTGCGGGCAATCAGAAATCGTTTAGCAGCTGTGCGAAACTTAATCTGGATTTGCCCAACTGGACAATGGAGTTGGATGCAAGGAATGATAGCAACCGATGTGATTTGGTAGGGGAAATCTCAAAAAGCTGGAAAAAAAACAATTTTTTCTGATTGTTGCTTCTTTCTTTATAGTTCCTGCAAAAGCATGCGATACTAATAGATGTCGCGGCACTTGGGACTATGCCGGAACCCTTCGCTTTACCCTTTCCGGAAATGCTCTACGTGCAGGCTAAGATTGCGGACTTAACTGTAGCTTATATCCCTGTGCCTTTGACTTAAACTTACTGGTCACATTTTCTATACTTGTAGACAACTGTTTTTCCGCAATCCTTCCTCGAGGGACGTCGACTCTTTGCATCGTTTCACACAAAGCAAAGAAGAATGGAGTTGCGTCGTCGTCAGTTCCGGGAGATGTACAAGAAACTGCAAATCAAGAGACTGGTGCGAAGAACCCACAAAATGGGTGGTAGAGCCGCAGCTAAACAGGAAGGCAATTGGCAACCGCATAGTCCCGTATTAGATGCACAATTTTCCTCATCAAATTTCTCATTGCCACTCGTCACGGACATCGATCTGTTTGGATGTGAGAGGACAACCAAATCCTGTATAGGACAAGTCTACAACAGTCGTCCGTTCTACTATTATCTGGGCAAGCATACGCCTCCATGCTGTCTGGACAAACTGAAGACCACCTTTAACCATGTTCTCGAGGAGTTCGAGAATGTGGGCATACGCTATTGGCTGGATAACTATGCTCTTAAGAGTGCCATCGAAACGAATCAACTCTCGCTGGATGCCTATGATATTGATATCAGTTTCAATGTCCAAGATCTGGAGCGTTCGAATGCAATGAAGAAATCACAGAGTAAGCCCCATGTAGATAGTGATGGCTTCTACTGGATCAAGGCAACAGATGGCCATTATTTCCGAGTGCAGTTCTCCAAGGTCAATCAAGTTGGTATCAATCTGCTGCCCTACGAGATAAATGGAAACGAAGTGCGAGCTAGCGGATTTTTTGGTTGGAAAGCATCCACTTTCTCCTCGGACTACTTGCATCCAATGTCGACGGTTCTGTTTCTGAGCAAAAGTGTTATGTGCCCAAACAATGTCTTGGAGTATCTCGAAGCTAAAAATATTCGGGTACAATCTCATGATATTGCCATTGAGGAGGAGTAGTCTATAATCCTTTAGCATATCCATTATATTTAGTTTAAATTGTGTTTAGTTGATTTTTGGGGATATTGCACAAGGAAAACCTTTTTAGATGAGTTTATTACTTTATACATTCTGTGTGTACTGTATGGTTGTTATTTATGAGATATATATATTTTAAAATTGAGGTTATGTGTTCCTTTCTGTGTATGTTTTCATTGTTTATATTGATAGCTAGCTCGCATAGATCTATAGATACATACATCTAAGTTAGTAAGTACAGTTTCTTAAGCCAAAGTTCTCGGAACTATCTATAACCGAATTCATGTTTGTGTAATACATATATTTAGCCGTACAATAAACATCTCTGTACCAGTTCTACTTTTTTTTATATATAGTAACTTAACGAAATATAATACTTAAGTAAGGTTATACTATGGGAGATGTCCCTCTAAGTCCGTACAGTGGTAGCTGCATCGGGAACTAAGGTACCCTCTGGTAGTTCACGCACCAGTGACAACAGCTTTTCGAGTTTGGAATTCTGCATTGTTAGCTGATCAAGGTAGAGTTGCTTCTTTGGCGGCTTAACCATAATCCGAAGGTTAGGCGACAACTTCAAGGAGGTGGTAACGCCCCTGAAATAAATCGTAAAGGCGGTTAGTCATTGGGTATTTCGTTTCTTAATCTGCTCTGTTTTATTTCGTAGTTGTGCTTCAAATACTCACTTTTCGTCACCTACAACAATGAAGGGTAGCTTCTCGTTAAATGACAGACGGGTGAGTTTATTCTTTCGCTTTGGCACCACAGCCTGCACACATATGGGCTTATACTTGTTCACATTCAGATCGAAAACATGCACTTTGCCCTCAGTGGTAACAGCTGCGAAGACGGTGCTGGAGTAGGGCGCCCATTTGACATCGCCAACGGGTGAGCCAAGATCGAATATGAAAAGTGGATCGGCACGCATATCTTCCCAGACCTTGACGCGCCAATCTCCGCTACAGGATGCAAATATATTCGAGTCGAAGCGATTATAATCGATGCGATACACGGACATGTTGTGTGCATTGTAGGTCATCAGATACTTGGAGCTAAATGCTGTGCTGCATTTGTAGATCAAGCCACATTCGGTGCCAACAAGAAATACAGTTGAATTCTGTGGATGGAATTGCACACAAGAGCCGCCGCTCTTAAGGGTAACCTTAGTGCCATCCGGTCCATCCGTAATGCCATTCTCTAGATAGAGTGTAATTATGGTCGTTACCCAAAGCTTGTTCTGCATCAGAATCCAGCTGAAGACGCATCCATCCGAGGAAACAGAATAGAAGTTGATCTCTCCATCAGCCATATCGGGTCCCCACTTGATTTGCCAGACGCATTCGCCATGCTTACATTTGACTCCCCTCGACACATACATTGCTTCCTTGCAGCCATCCCTTAGATCATAGACTGCCACATTGCCATCGTACAATCCAATGACGACCAGAAATGGATAGTGTGGATGAATGTCACAGCACATAACACCAGAATCGGTTTGAACTAGATACAAAATAAACAGTAAGGAGTTGTAGATAAAAGTACTCAATTTGACTTACTTATGTAATCGGGAAAGGAGGGATTTTTAACGGTAAACAGACACAGATAACCTTCATTGGGTTGCTTAAGGAAATCATCTGTAAGAATTAATATGAAGTAAGGAAGTCAAAAATGTCAAGTTCAGTTTAAACTCACGTGAACCAAAGCACACGGCAAACAGATCATAGTAGGACGGATTGAAAACAATTTCAGTGACATTCATTTTCTTCGTCTTCTCGTATTGGAACTTCCAAAGTGGTAGCAGATTGCCTTCGCCCTCACGATACTCATCAGCCGGATCCTCCCAGTAGCGATAGTCGTGGCCAATATCATCGAATATATTCTGATTAATCATACGCTCAAGTATCTGCCAGCATCTAAGGTACTGGCGGTTTAGTTGCTCCGCTACAGCGTTTGTCTTCTTGGTTTTCTTCTTGCTATCACGAGCCTTAGTATCGCCTGGAATAGCGGCCAGTTTTTGATTCTCCTCGAAATCCTCCATATAGGTATCATAGATGACCCACTGCAGTACATTGGCACCATACGATGAACGTGGTGGTGGAATTGTTTGGGTATCAACACTCTAGGAAAGGAAAGATCAAATTGAGTAAACGGTATTAAGCCGATTTTGCAAGTTACTTACCCGCTTGGGATTACAATAGGTTAGGGTAGCGCGTTCACAATAGTTGAACAGGTTGATGAGCTTTCGCTTCTTGCCTGGAGGAGCAGCGGGTGGCTTGACTCCTCCTGAATGTCCATCTTCATCACCAGCAGCCCCCTCTGTTTCGGTGGCCGCCTCTGTTCCCTTACCCTCCTCATCCTCTTCTTCCTCGGCTTCCTCTTCATCGGCAGCTTCAACGCCAGGACCTTGCTTGTCTCCCTGTTGGTCCCTATCCTCATCTTCGCCCTCGCCTTCCTCCTCGCCATCGTAGACAGTTTCACGTTGCTCCACCACGGAATAGTTGGGCATGGGCAATGGATAACAAACTTCATCAGATTCCTCAACCTGTAGTCGACCCGCCTCAGAGTCTACGTGCAGCGAATTTCCAGGGAAGCTTATCAAGGTAACTATATTGCCCGGGAGGGGTGCGGGCACATATTCTCCTTCCTTGAAGCTGAAGACAACTAAATTTCGCAGCACATTAGTATTGGTGGGTGTCAGCATCTTGTTGACCTCCTCCCCCAGCTCGGCTTCCGTCAGCTCCAATTGGTCATCGGGCTTGACCAATTGGCGCGACTTCATCCATGCATCGAAGTCATCAGCATCGCCTCCACCGCCGCCACCACCTTCCTTTGCCTTTGAGGCCCTAACCTGGTATTTAAAATGCAATTGATACAAAGTTGTAATCATTTAATCACATGGTGTAAGTCGTAGAGTGAAGAAACTCGGAATAAATTGTGTACACAACATTGTTGAAAGGTGCTTGTGAACGTTTAAGGGATATATGGCGAATTGGTCAGAGACTTACCTTCAGTGCTAGGATACTTTAGAGGAATCATACATGAAAAGTTCGAATAAAGGGGTGCATAAAGTATGTGATTCGTGGGTTCTACAATAGAATCAGAGCCACCCAGCATGCAAATCTTTTGATATAGAAATATACTCTTTCCAAGATAAGAGCATACAAATGGACCATAGACCTGACTAGATGTTTTCATTGGAAAGAGCATATGTGGTCGATCGGTTGTACCGCTCCAAACTGTATGGCTTGACAGTTTTTCAGTTACCTCTTCCAGTTGCAGTTGCTCCATTGCGGCCAGCTCATCTGCACTACCGGCACAAGGACGAGCCTCGTCCTCCGGTACACCAGCTGGAGCAGTGCCTGGCATTACTTTTTTTTACAATAACTGTACAACAACTAAACTGTACTGTGGTGGTACAACACTAATGGTTCGAGTGCGAAACAGACAGCTGGAAGATATGGTGGTATAGCAACTTATACGATAAGGATATGTTTTAAAAATATATATATATACAGAATGCAGCTGTCGGGTTTAACTGACTGAATAATGAGTAGATCTACAAGATTACATAGATTGAAGATAGGGTTTATAATATTTACAGTATCATCAGTTTTGTATTTACAAGTTCTTTGATTACTTTCATACCAACATATATACATATATATGTACAAAAGTACACACAACACACAGACACACGCACACTTGCTGAATTTGCACTACGTTTGCGGTAAAAGCAACTTTTTGCGTTCTAAGCTGCTCAGATACAGATATATATGTACATAGAGATACAGTTAGAGATTGCTACAATTGAATACTCATGCATATACCGCCATGGCTTTGTTAGCAAGCTTCCACATCTTTATAAATGTTTTAAGCAACAACAAACTAGGTTTTCTTTTTTTGGTAAGCGCAAAAACGCGACTGAGACCTGGTCTAGGACAGCCTCGAGAGAATACTGCCAACAACTCAGCTCAGCAGAGTTGAGTTCCTTTTCGCATTGTGACTGAAAACGAAGCCTGATGACGTTCGCAAAATAAAACTTTCGACTCGCAATCAAAATAAACTTTCCTTGCTGACGTCTCGGCAGCACGTCATAGGTGAGGATGCGACTGGAGCTACCCGGGGTGTTGACATTTCCGGCTTGGGTGCTCAATAGTGTGGAGGTGGTTGCGCGTAAGTAAACAAATTGCTCACAACTCGATTAAAGTCAGCGGAAGTGGAGTCGGCAAGTAGTTGTGACTTGTGACAATAGCAACCACCTGAAATTACGATGTACACACTCAGAGAAAAACCATTGTTGATTTAACGAATATAGGTTTTACATAGTACAAATTTGTTAGTTCTTAGTGAAACTGTTAAAAGAATTTCAAGGTGAAATTCTAATAGATAAAATTCTCGATTATTGAAATTGCATTTTCCTTAGTTATGATCGTCCTGGTACTCAAAGGTATTATTCATATCTCCAAAAAAGATCTGAGAATAATATATTTTTTCTATTCTATGATTTTTTACCTGGATTTCGACCGTACACTCTTTTTTATGTGCATCAGGCATCAGATTAAATTTACCTATTTATTATGTTCCGATTTTATTTATGGGCCCTACGGTTAAGGTGCTCCAAGAGTCATATCCATGACTTATTTATTGACTCATTTATTGCGTTGAGGCAGACGTGCAGCCGAAGGCGATATTGATTGACATCGACACTCAATTTGGCCCCGATGGCTATCTCGTTGGTATCCATCGAAATTGTAGATATTCTTAAATAAAGTTGCACATTTCGGCATTGATCTACCCGTTGGGCTTTAAATGCTGGTAGTGCCATCTCTTTTTAGTCGCTTTTAGCCGGCACGCACATGCCAAAAAAAAAAACGGTATACTCGGTACTGCCCCAGTACCTCAACTTCTTGGCCCGTTTTGGCCACCTTGGGCAAATTGCAAATTATGTTTCGTGACAAGGTTCCATCAGAACTTTGTGTACGCCACGTTTCAGCGAACTTATTAAAAAGTAATCGCGAATTTTTAAATACGAAAATAGAATCATGTAACGAAGCCCAACGAAAGGACTACCAGAGGATTTCCTATATATATATATATATAAATATCCATGGCAAAAATCACAATGCTATTGGACTTCAGAGTGTTCGGTTGGTAGTTGCGGAGTGTTACGAAAACATATTTGTGCATTGTGCTCTATATTTTTTCTGTGTCAAATCAGTTTTGATTTAATTGCTTTACCTTCTTTTGCTTTTCCTTGGACTTGACGGCTAGCATGTTGTTGCTGTTCTTCGCTTGTAAATTATTAACACTTATCACAGATCTTTTCTGGAGCTACAAATAAATTTTTAGTTATGCTTTTTGCTGTCTAAAGTTTACGTAATTGTGAATTAGAACGATAGAATGCGCCGCTTGCTTGTCCTCAGCACGACGTCTTTGTTTATTTGAGTTACTATAGAAATTTACAAATGCTACGAGACTTTCACGCATTACCAGCTGCCGATTTGCATATCGATTTGGCAAAAAAAAACCAAAAGCACAAAGAAAAGTTGGTTAAGTCAATAACCTGGTACGGCACAAAGTGGTTCTAACTATTCACAGCCAGCTGCAGATATGCTCTCTTACCCTTGGCACACACTAAAGAGCAAGGCAGAACTACGAAAGTCATTAGATTGAACAGAATGTTCATAAAATCAGGAAGTTTATTGAAGTACACATGTTGCCTGATGGAAGATCCTTGGAAAAAAGCCTATAGAATTCCAGCAGTGAGGCTTTTTTAACCATCCGATAATTAGATTCCTTAGCAATACATCTTATCTCATGTTTAAACTTATACTGATCGAAGCAGAAAGTTGGGTCTCGATAGCAGTGAAGTTTTTTAAAACCTTAATTTATGATTTCTAAAATGTATACTCCACAAAACCTCACAAAATTGTTTGAAGAAAAGAAAGCTTGTCATGTTTATCTACTTAACTTCAGTTTAAAGCAATCAACTTGAGTGAGTAAAGTTCAATGCACGCTCTTAAGTGGAAGTCTCAAGATAAATAACACTAATAAGTACTTAAGCGAGTAGTCAATAGAAGGTCATTTGTGGTTTCAAACAAAGCGTCGTTCTCAGACAGTCAAATCTCACTCTATATCACTAAAATCTAAGCCTTGAATCAAGAGAATGTATGTGTGTATGTAATAAACAGACTTTTGAATAAATTTTTTACACATTAATGCTTTTATTGTCACGAGGAGCTTGATGTTACATTGATTATACGAGTACATCAGTATAAAATTGTGTTCTTTATATATATATATAGTTTGTGTACTATTTAATATGTATAAACAATTAAAATTAGGGTGTAAATGGACCTATGTTTGCTGTCTCAAGCTCTTCACATATCGCACTGGCATTTCGGGTAGATAAACGCAGACAAAGAACATCAAAGGTCCAAATAGAACCATACAGATCAGCCAGTAAAATAACTCGAAAGCGGTTATCGCGTCCATATATATATACAAATTGTTGAGCTTTAGGGTTAAATGCCAGTCTCGATCAGACAAAAAATTAAAAACAAATCACAAATTACAAAAGTCAAAATAAATAACTAATATCACTAAACACCGGTTAATGGAGATTGTGCAATGAGGTAAAAAAAAAATATACGCCGATTACAGCACCGATGTCTCTATTATTAGATAGGTCACTTTAGACTCAAATTCTTAATGCTATGCCAAGTTACTTTCTGGGGGGAGTAATGTTCAAGCCCGCCACCTGTAAGAAATAAAGAAAGAGCATTAGTTTATGATTCAGTTTAGGAGTAATTAATATTTCATATAGAACACTTCTTACGCTGCAAGTTATCCTGCCCGTTGGTCAATTTATACTGTTGCAGCTGCTGTTCTGAATCAGACTCTATATACTACAGCGACCAGCCCAGTTTTTAGTTATTTTTGTATGTTTTTCCCCTGAACCCCGCGGACAAGTTCTTCAAAAAACGGGGGCTTTTTTAACACAAAACGGCTCTGACGCTCTTGGCAGTTAATTCGTAACTGACGCAAATGTCGAGAATCGAGAGAACGGCGTAATACCCCAAAAAGCTGGTTCCCATTCACTCGCTCTCGACGCTTACGAGTCAGTTAGTTGGCTGCACTTAAAAAAAATGTTTTTACTATAAGAGAATCGAACTAAAATCTTACGTAATCTAAAAATCTCAATCAAAGCTCCTTGATATATTTCCTAATGATCTGAACCTCAAAGTTTTATGCGAGTTATTAGAAAATCTTTTAAAATGTTCAAAACCAAAATGTGCTATTAGTATTTTTATTTTTTCAAAAATCCAACCCATATATTTTTTTAAGTATGCATTGAAGCTTTTGCTTTGTTTTTGAAATTGTTTAAGCCTTAAGTTGACTTTATATGCAATACTGGTACTTTTCAAGGCAATAACAACAACAAAGCTTACGACCAGATTAAAAATAAAAAAACTGGTTTAAGCGTTTAAAACTACTAGAGAACGTTTTGAGAGCAAGCTATAATAGGTTCCTATAAAGCACTATAAATAATGTTTGCTGGTTACACTGCGCATTTGGAAATTGTTTCTCTATCAACGAAAACAAAACTAATCAGAAGAATAATAAAAAAGCTAAGAAAAGATAGATAGATAAGAACATTGTTTTTATTATCACATATTTATGGCATTGTTTGCTTTATTTTTCAGTTTTCACCTAACCTCAAAACCATTCTAATTTTATGTATTTTGTTATTTGTTTTACTTACATGATGTAGAAGTAACTATCACTGTCCTTGCGTTTGGCATCACCTTGGTTGGTGTTCCTTATGGAGGCATTCACCGAACCCGGATCTGAATGACTCTGCACGTTCCGATTCCAGGTGGTCCAACGTCCCATGGCGCCATTTTGCTGATTTCCCAAATTGTTTTCTTTGTGTGGATTCGCAAAAAATGACTTAACGCTATCCATAATTGTTGTTATCTTTCTTTGTGTTTGGGTGTAGAGATATGTCGAGCCTCCGAAATGAAAACAAATTGATAAATCTAAAAATATACAACAGAATTGATTTGTTTTGCACGAATTCGGGTTTCTTTCGGGTGTGTCGTCAAGTCAAAAAACTTTGTGCATATAAATAAAAATATTTATTGTGGGTTTGCTTCTAAGTGTGTTTTTTTGGCGATTATGGCATCGTATTATTGCTTAAATTAAATCAATTTTTTTATGGACTTTTTGTTGTTGTTGTTGTTGGAAATACCTGTTTATTCTGTTATCACAACAAAGAGTCAATAAACTTGTTGCTGGTTGCAATTATATCACGTATAGAAATATTTGGCGTGTTTTTGTTAAAAAGAAAGTTTTTGATAAGGAATAAACAAAATGGTTGCTCCGAAAAAAAAATGCGTCTTAGTTTTACTGCAAGCATTTTTATCAAGATTAGCGCCCCTGAAATATGTATACACAGCGATTCGTATTATTCGTCTATATATACATATATGTATTATCAATTAGCATTTAGTCACTTTAACAAGTTCAAAACAGTTCAATTCGCACCACTGATAACAAAATGACTGCCAAAATCAGTATAGCCCGAGAGAAAGAGCACGCGCCTGAACAAATAAAAAACAATTTAACAACGTGGCAAGATTAGATGTTGATAGTCCTTCAAAATACTATTGATAAAGGTTGCCTTGAGCAACATGATTGCCGTCGTCTATGGGTTAATAATCTCTTATTTACTACACTACGACACAAATGTGGACCTACCTCAAGCTTAACACGAGCTGTTCTGTTCTGTTTTTGTAATTTGTTTAAATGATTGATGTTTTTCTGCTACGCCCTTTCTGTATTCACGCTTCCAAAATTAGCTTGACACAGTTTCAGTTTCAGTTTCCAGCAGCGTCAATTCCAATTCCAGTGTTCCGCTTTGAGAGCTAAATGCGAACCGTTTTGCACAATGTCTGCGATCGCACTGAACACCGCCGATCAACGCCAGCCAAACATTACCGACAACGAGGCCCGTTGTTCAATGCTCGATGCCGGTCGCTTCGTTATTTTTTAATCAATTGCGAAGGCGTCACAAACACAGCATTGAATGTATTTATATATGTACTATCTATATTATGTGTGTGCACATGGTATGTATGTATGTGTGTAGATACACGAACAGATTACATTATGTTTCAATGCACATGAGTTTCTTTCGTTTTATTGCAGTCTATCGGCTATGTCAACATCTGGCTTTGTTGTTGTTGTTGTCTTATGTTTATAGGCTCGGGTGAAGCAGTTTTTCTTGTTTGTTGTGATCGTTGTTTCTTCTTGGTGTGATACACACACGCACATACTCTATTGTCACTTCCAAATAAACAGGGTGTGTTTTACGCTGAACAGTTGCAATATAAAATAGCCATTAAATTTGAATTTGGTTCATGCAAAAGTTAAAACAGAACCAAGTTTATTCTTTTACATTAGTGCAATCGCCTTCTGAGCGCTTTAACCGGTTTATTATAATCAAACAATTAGCATAGAAATTAAAACAGCGTTAATTCAACCAATTATATGTGGCATAAAAGTCACCCAGTATACTAATACTCATGTTAAATGCTTTTGCTTCTTTTGTTTGACTGTATCTTAAGTATAAAATGCATATGTATGTGTACTACATAAACATATATGAATATGTATTGTAAACAAATATAAACGCTTTTTGTATCTACATACAAATGTACATACATATTACCTGTCATACTGGCAGCTCTTTTTGTATATTGCCCCCACTTCCGCACTGCGAGTATCTTACTTTAGCTATTTGTTGTTGTCACTGATAAGACAGACAAATGTAATTTTACAACTGAGCGCCCATGTATAGTATATACTATATAGTATGTATGTGTATATGTATTTGTATACTCAATCGCTCGCTCAATGTATGAACGTATTAATGGACTTTGAACTTTAAACTTTTTCTCAGGCACAGACACGAGCTAATAAATGCAAGTACGTACGACTGATACTAATACTGATGTAAAACTATATGAATAATATGTACAAAATTAATAATATGTGTTTATGCATACAAATTAATGTGCAAATATCCATTGTGCTGACTAGGCTTGAACAATTTTTTAATAAACTAAAACAAATTATCGGAAAAGTGACGGTACAACCCACACCTGAAGTACTCTAACACATTCCTATTTATACATATAGAAATAAGTATAAATTAAACTTGAGCTTTAAGTACTTTGTTATGCCCTTAAAAACAGGTATTTGAATGTTTTCTTTGATCAAGTGTTCAAAGTATATCTTTCTATATCTGATGTTTAAAAAAATACTATTACATCTTTAGAAGATGAATGAATCCATTGAAGATCAAATATTATCATCAAAGGTTTCTAGCAAGTAAATATATGGGATTTCTACATTATGCCATAATAATAATAACCATTAAATTTTTTTATTTCGATTATTAAATAAAAATTATTTAAGCATTTTATACGAAATTTAAATATTATGATGTCAATCGAACTTCATTTTTGAACAGCCTCTGTATATTTTGTAATTGTTACATAGGCTGTAATAGATTATCAATGTTTTTGGTAATGTCAATGTTAAAAGTGCCTGCTTATTAGATTTCTTATTCAATTGGATTCCATATTTAAAACGAATTAATTTTTTAATTAATTCAAAATTCCAAATTTATGCACAAATTGAATTTAATATACCGCCTAGAAGGTATGCTGCGATTTTAGTTAAAACGAATTCTTGGAAAAACTGCCGTTACTCATTTTGGGGCGCTTTTGGCTTTTTTTTAAGCTTTTTTTATTTTTAAAGTACTACAACAATGGGCGCCCCCTCCTTAATCGATTTTATCCTCTTCGCCCCCCGTTTTGGCGGTAAATGTCGGCAGGCAGAAATATAATTATTTCAACATCGGCCTTAAACTATGCAGCTCAATAAATTTAGTAAAGGAACAGTGTGCCGCATAAAAGTATGCCAATCATTTGGCTCTTCGTACCGCGTTGTTGCGTCCCAGCAGCTGCTGCCAATTCAGGCTAGCATAGTTGTAGGCTCTATCTTTAAAATGCTAAAAGTTCTAAGAAATGAAAAGATTTTTGCCAGTCATTTAAAAAAGTCACAGCACATTGTGGACTACTAATTCTTTGGACTACTAATAATGTATTTAGTTATATTTAAATGATTTACAATGTGCGCATTTCCTTTTTACATATGCTGCAGACAATTTTACATGATGCAGAATTACCCCCAACACCAACTCGGTGATAGACCGTTGGAGCTGCCTCGGGTATCATGATCTTGCTTCTGCCAAGTGCTCTATGGTTGCTCTGCTGTTGGCTGCCTTTTTGTTGCCTCCTCTCCGTTTCCGCGCAGCAACAGAGCAGAAAACTGAGCGGCACCGCCTCACCCTCCTCCAGAGTCTGTGGCAGATTCTTGCCACGTGTCTCGGGCAGAAAGAGACTGGCAAAGCCACCGATAATTAACAGTACACCCATCACAATGAGCGGCAGTACAAGCATCTGTTGACCCTACAATAATGAAAAAGAGTTGGTTAGATGTGGTTCAATAATCCACTGCTCCGCTTACCGTGTGATTAATAATGGGTATGATGATTGGTCCTGTCATGGCCACCACCGAACTGAAGCTCATGCCCAGACCACGCACCACAGTTGGATATAGCTCGGAGGCGAGCAGCGGCAGGACAACAAATGCCGATGATATGCCCATTTTGCCAATGCAATACAGGAGCAGCATGATATCCGCCTGCTGTTGATAGAGCAATGTGGTCACACATGCCACACCACCCACCAGCATCGAAATGAAGAGTATCCAACGTCTCCCAAAGTAGCTCAATCCCGGCCAGAGTAACAAGTAAGTGGGCAACTCCACGGCACCAGCCAAAAAGAAGTTCCAAATCTCATCTCCGCCCAGTGCAGGCGCATAATAGCTCAAACCCACATAGACACTGGTGTTGGCAAACCAGATCAGGGTCACAATTAGCGTCTTACGTCGCATATTCGTGCCCCGAAACAAATCCAAGATGCCATAGTGTGATGCCTCCGCCGGCTGTGTTGAATGCAACTTCTGGTGCAATCGCTCCACAAACTCGCGATTGACATGAACTCCATTCACCCGAGCCATAACCTTCATGATGCGAATGGCCCGCTTGGGCTGACCCACAGCTAGAAGCCAACGTGGCGATTCCGGCAGCACAAAGAAGCAGGAGAAGAGCATGAGAAGTGGCAAGGAGACGGCCAATGTTAAATAACGCCAATCACGCACCAAGTAAACAACGCCCTGAAAAGAAAGTGTAAAGGATTTGATCCTTGGGAAACTACATATGTAAGTGACTTAGTCCAAATAGAAAACTTACCGCAAGTAACACCAAACCCAAAGAGTACGCAATGTTGGAGACAATTGTACAGAAGACTCTTCTCTCCGGACCGACAAGTTCAATTGCCAGGACATAAGGACTAGCCAATATGGCTGGCACTGTCAGGCCAACAACAAAGCGTAGTCCCAACCAGGAGTAATAGTTCCAGGCAAAGGCACTTGCCGCACAAGCCACAATTTCCAGCAGGAGGTAGGCATAAAAGGATGGACGTCGACCCCACAGATCGACCATATAGCCGAACACATAGTTGCCAATCAAACCGCCCAGACCAAAAAGGACTAGAGCTAGGGTGACATAGAAGCTCCTATCGCAGACCAAATTCCACTGCAATGAAGAGACTTAAGATGCAAAAGGAACTTTACATTAGATTTAGTTTTACTTACCTCCTGAACTACGGTGCTGGGATACATGGATCTGTCGTAGTGCCAGCCATATTGACAGGGCACTACGGAATTTTGTTCCGATCTTAACAACTTTGAGGCCTGCTCCTCATGCAGCTCATATGGTGTGCGATATTCCAGATAACGCACCTATATAATAATTGCTTACAATAAGTGAAGATTCTAGCTAATGCAACTTGAGGTTAAAGGTTAAATATGAATGTGTGAATAAGTTTTTAAAAGAATATCTCCTTTCTTCAACAGTTTAGATCTTGATAACAGCTTATTCAACACATTCGTGTAGTTGAACTGCTTGACGAACTGCTTGCTTGAGTTCACCACAAACATAATCACTGCTTGGCTGAAACTTCTCACCTCTTGTGCCATAAAAGTATGGCAACTGAATACTATATGGCAAGCATATATATTTTGCTCTTATTAAAACTATAACTGCAATTATATATTTATACTGCTGAATTAACAATAAGTAAAGTCATTAGTATGGAGTGCCTCATAGTAAAAGTCTCAGTGTATATAATCACAAGATTGACAAATGTATATAGATCAGTGCCTTATCAGAACTACAAAACACTTGAATGGTCTTTTTCAATAAGCAACCTATCTGATGTTGTGACTTTCTAAACGTATATGATATCAAATATGATTGAACTCAACCCAACTCGTTTATATGATATATGTATTTGCGATTTGAATGAAAATTTCACGCACTATTTCACTGTAGTTGCGAACAAACATGGTGCATTCCTCAAAGGATCCATCCTTATCGCGGGGTATACTCAAATTTCGAACAAGCTGCACGTAATCCTGTGTCCAGGGTTCGAGCTCTGGAATGCGGCACCAATGCATTGGCGTTGCTGCAATAAACAACTGACTGCAAAACAAGTATTAAAAGGGGCTAATCCAGTGGGTAGCGAATTCCTGGTGGTTCCTGGACAATTCCAAACCCACCTGTAGGCGTGAAATGCGCATGGTAGTGCTGCCGGCAGCAGTACCGAGCATATGACAATCTTTTGATATAAACCGAAAGCTCCCACCTCCTTAAGTACTTCATCGAAGTCCATTGTGCCAATCTGTACAACTGTGGCAACTGCATTCGAAGCCGAATCGCGCACTCAACTGATCACCAAAATGGGGAACCTTGTGCATATTCCGGCCCCAGAATACAAATCCGTGTTCTGGGTTCCGCCACGCCACGCGGCTTAAGTCTCAATTGAACATAATTACATTATGGCCTTTCCAGTGTGTTTTTAATTAATTGGACACCGCTGCGTGAGACAGGGTCGCTAAAACTGCGAGATTGCTCGACGGTCAAAGCACAAAGCGAAATAGTCGCCAAAAATGTATGCAACGGATAGCTATCAAAGTTTGAATACTCTTCAGCTATGGAGCGTACTTAGTTGGGGGAAAGGTTTCAATATATATTTACAAAAATTCAGGAAATTTTTAGGTGCTTTAAGGAATATTTGAAGAAAAAATAAGTTTGCCGATCAGAATGATTTAAAAATAAGAAAATGTCCTTAATAAGAATCCAAGTTATGTGATATAATTGAAGTTGTAAGATCCGAATACACTGCCATTAAAATGATATTTTTGTAAAACTAAGAAACAAACTTATCGAAAATTTAAGCTGATCAATATCAATCACATATATTGTTCAAATATTATTGGATTTACATACATCTTTTTCGCTACTTTACACACTTCATGACAAAATCAATATACCCTAAACGTTGTAAGACCCTACAATCTATGCAAAATATAACACATTTTCATACATATACAAAAAATCAGTTGTAACTGTATACATTTATGTATTTCTTGAATCTCAGCTAGGGGTTATATAATAATAAATAGTTTTAGATACGCGTCCCATATCTATCTTATTTGCGCGCCAGTCCAATTATGGCCAGTATGTACATGAAGATGTTGATGATATCCAGATACAGATTGAGTGCAGCAAAGATGTACTCCTCGGGACTGATCGAGTACTTGTGATTGCCGCCCAGCATCAGCTGTGTATCGTACACCAGATACACCGAGAAGAGCAAAGCACCCAGCGATGCATAAACCAAACCAACAATCTGATTCGGTATAAAAATGGCAATGATGCCAAAGATTATGAACACAACCAGACAGGCAACCAGCACGCCACCGCACATCGTGAAATCCCATTTGGTTTGCAGGGCAAACAGCGTTAGGCCCAAGCTGACAGCTGCTGTGATGCCCACAGCCATGAGCACTTCATCCGCCTGATAGCTGCCGGCCACGATGCCCAGCAGAAAGGATTCCGCCAGCGTGAACAGGAACAGAAAGATGAAGTTCAGCGGTGTTTTTCTGCGCACACTTTCGCAGCAGGCCATGCAGATCATCGTCACAAGGAGCACAGCCTAGTGTAAGAAGTAATACCAATTAAATATGACTGTTATATATTATCTATTTAAGGCACAACCACTTACCAGCGCTACCCAGAAGAGCCATGAGTTGTGCATTGCCCAATCCTGTGTGGCTTTCGAGAAGGTGAACACACTCACAAACCCAAAGGTTATCAGCAATTGTACCTGTTGGAAAAATTAAGGGTGATTAATTATAATGCCAAGTGTTTTATTTTTTTTTCTTGGAAAAGTTAAGAAGAAGGAGCATTCTACCCAGTTGGACTGTATTTGTTTTAAACCTGTTTTATCTCAATCTATTTTTTTATCGGTTTCTTTTAATTAAAAGTTCTTTTTTTATGGCTAAACCATATATATTGATTGATCGAGATATAGCAAGTACATCGTAAGTTTGTATTGAATTTTCTCATTTTTCATGGATGTAAGGATTATTCCTACTCGAAACCCCTACTCACCATCAATATAGAATAAACCTTGCGTATAAATCCTTTGCGTATGGTCTGATCATCAAATGCGAAACTTTTATCCGCTTCCGGATCACCATAGACCCCATTGCTATCGCCTGTTACAGAAGGAAATCAAAGCAAATGGTTAAAAGACACGCAACAAATTGTTAATCAACCTCCAAAACTGACCATATTGAAAGTGTGTGTCACCCATAACGAGTAGAGAGTGTGCTCGTCGTAGTAATATGCTTTTGACCGGGATAAAGTCTGAATGCGTCTGATTTGTACGTTAAATGGCTATTGCCTGCGAGACATTTTTTGCCGCTTACCCATTCTATATGCCTAGATAGCAACAGATTAGCAGCCGTGCTATCAGAAACTCAAAAACACACGTAACGTTTGTATATAAGGGGTCGGAAAGGGTGTACAGGAGTTGGAGTGCTTTTGCAGATGTTGGTGTTAGTGTTGTTGTTGCTGATAACAAGCGTCACTTTATCGATGTGACACACCTGGGTTTCGTATTTATATATAGTGCAACCAGTCGATTGGTAAATTATGTAAACTGCCTCTCTCGCTCTTTCACTTTATGTGTGCATGAATCATCCATATATATAATCATCTGTTGATAACACACATAAAGCATTGTTGTAAACAGAAATCTTTGGTAAGGTGAGTTATACAGAAGGAATCAATAACTCAGCTGTATTTAGCACGGCACAGTGAAGCTACTCTAACTTGAACTTCATAAATAAATTGTCTAAGGGATGTTTTCTCAAGTTGGATATTGATGCTGTGTACGTGTTGCATTTACAACTGAAGTTCATTCTTTCATTTATTTTTTACTGAAAAAAAGTTCTTTCTTTTTCTCCCACTCGAAGTTTTGTCACGAACACTTTCATTAGTCACAGATATCGTCATACGTTATCCTAGTTTAACTGTATATATAATCAGTTTATAACTTTAATACGATATACACAAGTCTTTGAGCTTATTCTTATCTTTAGCACTTTCTCGCAATATGTGTTTTGTATTATTCTCTTGTTTTGGCTACTTGCCTTGCTGGTAATGATACATTTTATGATTTTTAACAAATCGAAGATATATACGGGCCTTTCTTTTTGGCCACACGCACTGCTGTTTGCTACCGAATAAAACTGGCAACACTAATATTTCACTTTTGATATCACAAAGCTCTAAAACAATATATAATTTCGTTTTGGTATTGTCGCACACAAACTTCTCGCTAGATAAGTAACCTAAATATGATAAGGCGATAGTATAGTTTGTTACTGTGGCCTGTTGATTAAGCCAATGCTGGCCGCAAACTGCTGACAGTTACTTTACTCCAGTTGTGGGAAGACCTACAAGTCTCAGACAATGAATGCGTCTCTTACGAGTTTTGATTTTCAGTCACATTCCAGTATTCATCAGCGATAGCAGTTCATATGTTTTTTTTAGTTTTTTATTAAACAAATAAATAGATTCGCTTTATTGTTGACTTAAGAGCAGTGTCGTTGCACAGTATATATATATAGAATAACTTTTGTTTGTTTAGGTTGGTTTCTTGTTCACTTACACAAACATTATGATTAACAACTGCAAGCGATGCGACGCCGCAATATAGACACATATATAGTTAGGTATGTATATGTATATAAATAATAATAATATTAGGGTATTTGAATACGCATACGACTATTTATTGTTTGTAGTAGTTGTATGTGGTAATTATTTTTGGTTTGGATCAAACAATCAATCAAATATATATCAGGTATGCCAGAGTCTTACCAGAATTTTTGACGTACAGAGAAAACTAATTCGATAATAAACAAAGTTTTATATATATAATAGATAGTGAGTGCATCGTTTTTCTATGCATAACAACATAAGAATTGGTTTCAATCCATTTCACCTTAACATTAATACAATCTATATAAGGAAATTAGTTAATTGGCAACAAAATTAACGAAAAACAAACAAACAAAATCAGATAATTGTTGTTTTGTTTTTGTCAGCAACCAAATAGATTAATACAATAATATCTGAACGCTTTCGTTTCTTCTGTGTGTCTGACTTTCCGAAATGAGATTACACGACTATAAGTAAATAACTTTAGTACAGAGCAATATTGATAATAATAATAAGCATGTTTCCGATACGGCCTGTCCGTTGCGTAAGTTTAAATTAAAGTCTGCCAAAATATGATAATTATCTGCACGCGCGAACCCGGAATCTAATCTAATCCCGCGTAGCTCCAATAATGGTTAGAATGTAGAGAAAGATGTTAACTACATCCAAGTAGAGATTCAGTGCAGCAAATATATACTCCTCGGGACTAATCGAGTACTTATGTTCGCCGCCCATCATCATCTGAGTGTCATATATCAGATACACAGAGAAGAGCAGGGCCCCAAACGAGGCATACACAAGCGTTATGATCTTGCCATGGAAAAAGATCGCGACAATGCCAAAGATCATAAAGACGACCATGCAGGCAAGTAATATGCCGCCCATCATTGTAAAGTCCACCTTGGTTTGCATGGCAAAGATCGTCAAAGCGAGACAAACAGCAGCTGTTATACCCACAGCCATTAGAACCTATCACACAAACCGAAAGGATTCATTAGTATTGCGTATTCAATATGGATTCGCAGTTGACTTACCTCGGTCGGAGCAAAACGACTGGCGGATACACCCAATAGAAATGATTGCGCCACCGTAAATAAGCCCAAGAATATAAAGTTGGTCGGTGTTTGGCGGCGCACGCTCTCGCAACAGGCCATGCACAACATGGTCACAATCAAGACGGCCAGAGCCACCCAAAAGAGCCAGCTATTCTTTTGTACAAAGTGCTTAGTGCCCGCGTGATAGACAAACAGTGCGACAGCTCCGAAAGTGACCAGAAGTTGACCCTGCAAATGCAAAATATAGACATTAAAACCTTTTCAAATAAGTAGCAAGATAAATACACTTACCATTAGAATAATATACACTTTGCGTATGAAGCCACGACGGATGCTCTGATCATCGAAAGAGAAGTTCTTGGGTTGACCTTCGGGATCATCGTAGGCGCCATAGCCAACCGTTGGCGGTGGTTGTACAAAGCCCGGCTGGGGCGCATATCCACCGGGCGGTGGTCCCTGACCGTAAGGACCCTGTCCATAGGGTCCCTGCGGATAGGGCTGAGCGCCACCCTGAGCGTACGGCGGATAACCGCCTTGCGGCGGTCCCTGCGGATAACCACCACCCTGTGGCGGATATCCACCGCTATAGTTGTACTGCTGATTGGGATCTGTATGTGGAAAAAAAACAAAACATGAATCTGTATTAGAATGGTATGATATGGTGTGATCGGGATTCGCTCATGCATTCCGAGCTCCATACAGTAAGTGAGTTCAATGAATAGGTTCGCAAGACATTCGTAAAGAAATATCATCTACCCAAAAACCGAATTTTTGATTCTAACCGTCTAGTACGGAACTTAAGAAAATCTATACAAAGGACAAAACAAAATCATTACACATGCTTTAATGTGTTATAAAGTGGACTTTGAAAGTATAAAAAAAAAAATCAATATCAATATGCGGGAAATTTTTAGTGTGAACCACACGCTTTATATAAAAACCAATCTCTGTTCTATATGTAAATATAATTAATACTTCTATACCACAACGAAAAGTACAGTCACTAAGTAAAGTATATATGTCAGAGTGGGAATTTCTGCTGGTTAAGATAAGAAACATACTGAATAATAATATCTTATATGTTATCTAAGGTTTGGTATAACATGACTGATTGAAAGTTTAAACGAGATAATGATAAAAAAAAATATGTAAAAACAAATATTGAAAAGTTTAAGCTTCCTAAACAAAATGGAATACTTAAAAATCTGAATAAACCCATATGCTATAAATAATGTGTTGATTTCGATGAACAAAATGTACGATTACTCAAATTAATTTAAGTTAAAAATGAACCAACGATTAAAAACCAAAAATTCCCAAATGGAATTGCAAGACTTAATTAAATAATTCATTAATGACAAACAGAAGCATGCGTGGAGGGTACGAAAACAGAAAGCAAAATCAATAAATGCGCATTAAAATAGCAACCAAACAAATGAAAAGTCAAAATAAAGTAAACCTTGGTATTGAGGATATTGTGGGACACTTTGCCACGACATTTTTTAGCTGTTTTTTATCTTTGCTTGTCGCTTTTGTACTGAACTGAACTTGAATCTGCTCCTACAGATTAGCTACAAGGGACACAACCAACTGTAAAGTAAAGACCCAAAAGAAACCGTTAGTTAGTTCAGTATGTTCATCAACACTCACCTTGCATTTTTGTTTTTTATACAGCACACTAAAATGTATCGATTTCGGTTACCTGTAAAATATATTGGAAAGATTAATAAATCACTTGTGCTGGGTATTAAAATAATAATTTTATTCGCACAGCCGGTCGCGTATTGAATTCATTGTTCATCGCAAAACGCGTGGTTTGTTGTGGAACACAAACACAAAAAAGGTAAACATGACGTGTAAAGCGACATACTTACACACAATTATTGTGAATGCAAAAAATTGTGTGTATGTGTAGTTCTTGTGTATGTACATGAATGTTTTACAGTTGTATTATCTTTTTGCGATGCAGTGACGACAGCATTTTATCATATATATATATATATATATATATATATACATATATATGTATCACTTGTATTCACTGTACTTGTTCTAGATGAAATTCGCTATCATTGGGTAATTGAGAGTAATGCAAAACATTTGCTTATTGGTGAGTCACGCGTCCGGGCAAACACTTAAGTAATTAATTTGTGAAAAACGGAAAGCCGAAAGCCAGAAACACGTGTTATGTATTTGTTTCGCAACAATAGCGACCGTTCTAAATATAGCTAATCCATAGACATTTACCTTCTTTAATACGCACAAACTCGCTGTTTAAACAAATGAAACAGACTCCCACTCGATTGTGTTTTCTAGAAAATTTTGTTTCTTAGTGATGAAACATGAAAGCAACGATACACAGCATCCTATATAAAACATCGATACACAGCTTAAGCACGCGATGGAAAAAAAGCTGGATATGAAGCTCATAGGTATTGCTAGTAAAACTATCGCAAACGGTTTGTTAAAATATGATGTTAGCATATTTTTTAAATGTTTATGAATGCTAATTGGTATTTTACACTTCACATATACTGGTGGCTATAAATATATATATATTTTTCTACCATAATCAAACGCAAACAGGTCTACTCAAATATCATAAACATATATCGATAAGTTATTACAATCGATGGTTGTTCATAAAAATATCCTAAATAATACCGACTTGCATTGCGGCCAAGCATGCTGCAATAGTATCCAACACTCGTGCAATCTGTTCGTTTTGTGTATTAAAAAGGCAAAGAAATAACTGGTAAGCGCAATGAATTTTCCAGCAAAAAATCAATAAGCAAAATAAAACAATGCTCAAATTTGTCATCAAAGGGCGCTATGTGTGTGTTAAGGTTATGTGTGTGTAGCAGACAAAGAGATGGAGGCTCCCCACCCCGTCTCGCCATATGTAACGGGGTTGACTGAACTGCAAAGCGAAACCGGCCGCAAACAAAATTGCAATTGTGCAAGTGTGTGCAATATGCAAAATTAGTGCACGCAAGACATACCAGACTCTATTTATAGTCGTACAGTCGTACAGTGTGTAAATACATGACGCAATAGTAAAATGCCGGATGCGTTAGCGCTCCCCTCACTGCTCCACTCATGCCTGTTGCTTATCAAGTTGCGGTGAAAATAATAAAAAGTTACTTTGTTGTTGCTTTACAGCCGTTTTTGTTGCATTCCAAAATGGTCGAGGAAAAGGAGAACATAGCCAATGCCGGGCAGGAGCAGGTCTCCAAGAAGGGCGCCAAGAAGCTAGCAAAGGCAGCCAAGGTAAAATCTTCATACGTGGCTGAATATATATATTTTTTTTTGAAGCTGATAACATTATTTATAGCTATTTGTATTATTTCTCTCTCTCTCTCTCACTCAATAGAAAGCTGAGCAGAAAGCCGAGAATGCTGCTGCCGTTGCCGTCGATGCTGCCGGTGATAATGCAGCAGATCATGCCGCTTCACGTTATGGTCTCTCCGAGATGATCCAGTCCAAGGATAAGCGTAGTGAGCGTCAATTCGTCGTCGTGTCGGAGCTTAGCAAGCATGTGGAAAAGGGTCTGTTGTGGGTGCGTGGACGTGTGCATACCTCCCGAGCCAAGGGCAAGCAATGTTTCCTCATTCTGCGCCAGCAAAGCAGCACGGTGCAGTGCATCCTGGCCGTGAACGATGTGATTTCCAAGCAAATGGTCAAGTTTGCCGGAAAGTAAGCACCAATACAATAACATCTTAAGGCACATTAAGTAATGATTTAAATTTCCAGCATACCCAAGGAAAGCATCATTGATATTGAGGCCAAGGCAGTGGCTGTGCCCAGTCGCATCGAATCCTGCACGGAACAAACGCTGGAGTTGTGCGTGGAGCAGTTATTTGTCATATCGCAGGCAAAGGCACAACTGCCACTACAGATTGAGGATGCATCCAGGCCAGAGAATGATGCCGAAGGACTTAATATACGCGTCAATCAGGACACGAGATTGGATAATCGTGTGCTCGACTTGAGAACACCAGCAAATCAGGCCATCTTTCGCCTGGAGGCTGGCGTTTGCCGCCTGTTCCGTGACATACTGACCGATCAGGGATTCACTGAGATCCATACGCCCAAGATAATATCCGCTGCCAGTGAGGGCGGCGCTAATGTCTTTACCGTCAGCTACTTTAAGGGTTAGTTGAGCCTGCAACTTGAGTTTCTTTTGGTCGTTGTTCAATATAGTATATGCTCTTATTCTCCTCTAGATTCTGCATATCTGGCACAATCTCCGCAGCTGTACAAGCAAATGGCAATTGCTGCTGATTTCGATAAGGTTTTCACCGTGGGCGCTGTGTTCCGTGCAGAGGATTCCAATACGCACAGGCACTTGACGGAGTTCGTTGGCCTCGATCTGGAAATGGCCTTCAAGTATCACTACCACGAGGTGCTCCACACGATTGGCAATACGTTTACCGCCATCTTTAAGGGACTGCGCGACAAGTATAGCCGTGAGATTGAAGCCGTTGGACAGCAGTACAAAGTGGATGCATTCAAGTTCTTGGAACCGCCTCTGATCCTGCAGTTTGCCGAGGGCGTGGCAATGTTGCGCGATGCTGGCATTGAAACTGGCGATGAGGAAGACTTGTCGACGCCCAATGAGAAGCTATTGGGTCGTCTGGTAAAGGCCAAATATGACACGGACTTCTATATACTCGACAAGTTCCCGTTGTCCATACGTCCGTTCTACACGATGCCCGATCCCCACAATCCCATCTATTCCAATTCGTATGACATGTTCATGCGTGGCGAAGAGATCATCTCGGGTGCACAACGTATCCACGATCCCGAGTACTTAATCGAGCGTGCCAAGCACCACAATATTGGTACGTCGAACAAAAACTTTTATTAAAGCTTTATCTGAAATGTTTCTCTTCCTTGCAGATATCACAAAAATTGCTTCTTATATTGAATCCTTCCGTTATGGCTGCCCACCTCATGCTGGCGGCGGCATTGGCATGGAACGTGTCGTTATGTTATACCTGGGCTTGGATAACATCAGGAAGACCTCAATGTTCCCACGTGATCCCAAACGGTTGACGCCTTAAATGTGCTCGACCCAATAACAAAAAAAAAACCATAACAACTTAATGAATTTAATTCGAAACTAACTTTCCAATACTGTGAGCCTTTGCCAACTTTCAACATCCTTGTTTTGATAGTCCTCCCCACACTCCTCCCCCCTCTTTCCCCTCTCTTCATGCTGCAAAGTTGTTTGACAACGAGAACTTGCGACTACAAGACTGCAAAAATAGTCCAACAATTGTTTTGAACCGTATGAAATAAATCTTTGCAAGTGTGTCTGGTATTCAAATGTGTGTATTATTGATTCAAAAACTAACTTATTCGCAAAATGTCGTTTTCGGTTCGTTTTCAGGTTCACAGATAATGGCGAAGACGGATCGAACAAGCCTCAAAAATGAACAGAAGAGTTAACAATTTTATTGTTTAGAAAACTTTTGCAAATTTTGTTCTTTTAACTTTTCAAAAGATGTTAATATTTCAAATATTTAAGGGTAGTTATTTCATCAATGGCTTATCATGAAAGTATGTAATGAAAAATTCAATAAAAGGTTTAATTGCATTTAAAAAAATTAAGTTGAAAGGCTTATAGAATGTTTTAAACAGATTTAAAATTTCTTTAGTTTAAAACTAAATTTTCAAAAGATGTTAATATTTCAAATATTTAATGGTAGTTTTTTTTTCAATGGCCAATCATGAAAGTATGTAATGAAAAATTCAATAAAAGGTTTAATAACAATTTTAAAAATTAAGTTGTAAGGCTTATAGAATGTTTTAAACAGATTTAAAATTTCTTTAGTTTAAAACTAAATTTTCAAAAGATGTTAATATTTCAAATATTTAATGGTAGTTTTTTTTTCAATGGCCAATCATGAAAGTATGTAATGAAAAATTCAATAAAAGGTTTAATAACAATTTTAAAAATTAAGTTGTAAGGCTTATAGAATGTTTTAAACAGATTTAAAATTTCTTTAGTTTAAAACTAAATTTTCAAAAGATGTTAATATTTCAAATATTTAATGGTAGTTTTTTTTTCAATGGCCAATCATGAAAATATGTAATGAAAAATTCAATAAAAGGTTTAATTGCAATTTAAAAAACTAAGTTAAAAGGCTTATAAAATGTTTTAAACAGATTTAAAATTTCTTTAGTTTAAAACTATCAATTCTGGGTACAGACATGATTTGGAATACAAATTTTGAGTGTCATCTTAATTGATTGCGCGCTTTTTTATGAAGTACCTCAACAGTTTGGCCTTTAGAAAGTTTATTAAATGTTTTCCTAAGTAGCTCAGAAACTGTGTTTTGATTAGCTTTATGTGAAAAATTTGAATGTGAATGTTCAAAAGGTCTATCAGAAATTGTATATTCTGATGTTTTATGAATATGAAACAGGTAAAGATAATCATTTCGAAACGGCATTAAGCAATAATAATAGCCGGCATCTATTCTAGTTTCAACTACTTCATCAAAAATATTCAAATAACAAGTGAAACTATTAAATCACTCAAAGAAGTATAACTGCAAATAAGTGCGGCAGAGTTTTCGCCATTTGTTAAACATTTTTGATTGATTTAATGAAGTCGTTGTGAATTGATATACAACGTGGCAGCCATTGATTAAGAGTTTATTATAAAACAATCATTGATGATGGCCATGAATGGCTTTGATTAAGATGAAGATTCACTGCGATTCCCGTTGACATACTTGTGTATATATTGAATTTATCGGACAAGTGTTCTCGCTGTATCGCCGGACACCTTGTCAACACCAGCAACAACAACAATAACAACGGACGCACACAATAAATTGTATTCAGTCTCAATCAGATTATTATCAATATACAACACATGTATGTACTTGGTGTATATGTCACGTTGTGTCCAAGTGAAACACTGTTGACACAGTTGGCAAATACTTTTCGGCCCAAACAAAAGGACGAATACGAATATACGAGAATTCCATTGCAATCTGTGTATGCGTTTACGTACTGCGTGTTGTTGCATACAGGAACTTACTCAGTTACTCAGTGCGTTGTTTGATTCCCTGCTATCGGCAAAACGAACTTTAAAATCAGACAACACAGAACACGGCGGCGACAATAACAACAGGCCAAAAGCTAAAGAGAACAGAACAGACGACCATCACAAAACTGAACTGAACTGAACTGAACAGAACAGAATAGAAAGAGAGGCAGGAGCAAATATTTGCTGCTGTGCGAGTCTGTCTACTTCAAGACACAATTGAGACGCACTCCATTTTATTTTCACACCGCGGCATCGTTAGTTCAGACACCGACCAACAACAAGAACAACAACAACAATACACTGCACGTAAATGGCACAGCTGCACAGAGACACATACACACACACATTCGCAAAGTGGGCGTCGCTGCGTGCTCACACAAAGCACACAATAGTTGTCTTGCTCTAACGCACGCTTCCTATCGCAACAGCATGTGAGATGGCAAGCACTTGAAATGCCATTTTGTTTGCGCTTCTGCTGCGCCGCCGTTGCTGTCGCGACTGCATCCATCGAGCAGCAGTAGCAGTAGCAGCAGCAGCAGCATTCAGCCAGCTAGCGAGCAGTTTGTTTTCTCCCTTCCAATCGAACGGCAGTCTGGCGGTTACGCATTACGCCACACGCTCGCGTACTCTTCTCTCATACGAAGTGAGCGATCGCAGCAAGTGCAGTACTACTACTAGTTCATTTTCTCAAGTGCATGCTTTGGCAATTAAAAGATTTATTCGATTTATTTGCCATCCACCTTTAAGTGCTGCCGCCTGCATACGTAACGTTAACTAATGTGAATGTGAAAACCATCTGTCCGTCGCCGTTGTCGTTGTCTACGTCTACGTCTTACGTTCTGTTCCCGTCTTTAGTCGCCGTCGCCGTCGCCGTTTTGCGCTGCGCTGCCAACTCGCAAAGAATTTATGGAATTTGGCATTTGTGGATTTAGCGAAAATATTTTCATTGAGTGCGCGAGCAAATGTTTTTATGTACGCTTCGTTTTTCACAACGCTGCGTCCTTCTGCCCCCCGCCGCCATCCCTTACCACATCAACTACCCGCGCCGCCCGCTGCTCACTGACCATTGTCACCCGCGTTGCAGCATTCAAATCTTAAATATTCACGTGCAAATTCCGCTGCTTATCAAATTTAATTACTATTTAAATTAACTGCAAACCAAATCGAGCAACAACAACAACAACACAAAATCTCGTGTTCTTACGACGGCACTAAAAAGTAATGGGAACCGTCATCTATTTGGCATGTGATTCATAACAAAGCTAAAGTGTTGCCTTTAATCTCGAGAAATCGAGCATATTAAATACAAAATACCGAATGAAAATTGTGTATAACCATAAATTATCTGCATATTGTTGAAGTGCATAAATCATAACGCTTAAAAACACACAAAGAACTCAGAATTGGATTATAAAAAGAAAAGACTTTAAATGGTAAGTACTAGCGGGATTCAAACGGATTATTTATAGATCTTTAGTCAAGTATCAGGTGTGAATGACAAACAAAAATCCGGTTTTATTCACTATACCATTCTATTTATATTATCTATATTATATATACACCAAGTAAAATTGATATTTGTGCATCATATTTTCTTCATTTTTTTCGAAACTTTTACTCGTTCGATTTTTTTAAATATTTGTTTTAAATAGGTAGTTGGTATATACATTTAATACACAAATTTTTTTACGGTTGTAATTTATTTCATTAAGAAATTATTTCTTTGAAAGAAGTCTTCATGTAAAGTTGGTATTTGTGCAAAACTACAAATTACCAAATATTAGAGAAATTAA